>JAMXBD010000457.1:0-600000 GCA_024138025.1 Combretum micranthum
AGAAGCCTATAGAGGTGCTTGAATATAAGCCTTTGATCCATGGTGTGCATGGGCTTGTTTTTGCTAATTAAAGATGGGCTTTGGGCTATAGTCAAAGAAAAGGAATGTATATTTCATTGCATCAAATATACACATATCTTATAACATGTTTTAATTCAATTCAACACATATATGATTCAATTCTTTACACATTGAAATACTAATAATTTGTCATGTCATCAAATCAAAATTATTATAACTTAACTACAACAATTTAAATAATGAAATCAACAAACAATATATATATATATATATATATGTATGTATGTATGCACACACAAATTAATATAATAGTTTAAATTTTAGGTTGTTTCAAAAAGTATAGAACTTTCTAATTTTATGAAATTTTTAATAGAGAATTAGCTTTATCGAAATGTTCTTTCATGTCTCCACCTTAATTTTTCACTCTTGTTTGGTTGGGTAAACAAAATGAGGAAGATGAGAGGAATGAGAGAAATAGTGATTGGGAAGTAAAGAGAAAAGAATATATTGTGGGTTTGATTGAACAAAATAGTATATTAAAAAGGTTCAGTATAGTTTTTGCTTTTAAGATGTAGAAGAGCATCTTTTTAGTAGTTTTGTCGCGTTTACTTGAAGGAGGAGATTCAACTAATATAAATGAAAATATAGTGATATTATTATTTGATAGAACAATTTAAAAGAAATGGACTAATGCTTGTATCTTTTGCATTTGTGTTTATAAAGTAGAGAGAGAGAGGGAAAAGCATTTTTTGTATTGTTAATGATAAAATACAATGTTTTCTTGTCTTTAGTGTTTATAAATTTATTTCACTCATTTATTCTTTATTTATAATAAAAATTAAATTGTAACTCTTTTTTGAAATTAAAACCACTCCTTTCATAAAACTCAAAACACATTATATGGTGGGGTTACTGCAGCTAGCCGATCACATGCAATAAGCGTGGCGGTCGACTTGAGAGAAGTCTTAAACTGATAACATTCGCAGAAACAAGCGTAGGAGGAGGAACAAAAAAACCTGGTTTCTCGAGTGCGCGAGTGTGATAGAAGATCGAATAAGATAGATTCGATCATTCTTGACACGTTCTTCGTGAAGTGGAAGTCTTGATCCTTTTAGAGATATTCAAGAAGAGTTTTTGCATTGCTCTCGAACTTAGCGATGAACAGAATTCTCTTAAATGAGAGGAGAAGCATCTTATTTATAGGTGTTGGAGACTAGTAGTAGCCGTTAGATTACTTCCAGATGGATGATTTAGATGAAGTATTGCTTGCAACCATTGAACCTCTTCCATGAATCCGACGGCCCAAATCCATTCCTTCTTTTTATGTCTGTGGGCATGGGCTTTGGATAAGGGCTTGGAATAGAATGAAGGCTTTTATAATGAAAAAGGAGTCTATTTTCTTATTATAATAGCCCATCTTTAATATAAAATAAAAATAGGCTCATTTTATTCCAAATAAACCTTATTTTAGCCAAATAAAGCCCAAATTAACCTAGAAAGATATTTTTGGAGTCTACTTTTTACACATGAGAAAACCGAATAAGGTTAAGAGCGAAATAAACTGGTTCGACGATCCTTGCTTTGAGCCTACCCAACTAAGTCTCCCTATGATATCCCTTATTAGATTCGATCTTCTAAGCCCTATCACTAGCCTAGAATACTAGCCCATGGCATTAAATTGGGCCAAATGCCCAATTACCGAAATGATCCTCTACATTGTACCCCTTGGCCAAAAGATCCTTTAGTAAAGTCATAAAAGGGGTTTTCGGCATTTCATTGAATAGATGTTATCTTTAGATTTGTTTATAGGACATTGATAAGAAGTTACATTTGATATGAAGTCGTGTAATGCGTTGATATAGCCAATACTTCTTGTATTTGTTGATGAACTATAGTAATTTGAAGTAGTCTTCTTAAAACTTGTTGTAGAATATCTAATGAAGTAATTTTGTTATCGCATAAGCACTTAGGTTATTGAGTGGACCTATATGTCATAGGCTTTCCCTTTATGGATTGAAGTAACGTGAAATGGCCTTCTTTTTTTCAAACCATTGTTGAGAGATTCATTTCTTTGCATTTTATTTTATATTGTAGCTTATGATGATCATCTTGTTTTCTTCTTCTTCTTCTTCTTCTTCTTTTAAGGCTTAATAATTGAATGAAAGCATTAAAATAAGCTCCAAAGCACAATGGTAAATGGGGTAGATGCTATCGTGTAAGTGATGCGAAGCTCCGAGACCGTGGTACGGACCAAGGGTAACCATGCAAAATTTCCTTTACTTTATTGGTATAAATATCCACTACCATTTTCTTTCCTTTTTTTTTTTTAAATTTCCTTTAATCTACTTTAATCCTCTTTCTCTCTCCTTTTTTTTTTGGAAAGTGAAAAGGTACAAATCCTCTCTATTAATTTCATTGAATATTTCATTCATTATATCGGTTTCTTTTTGTAAATCTATAATTGATGCATGTCCATTTGGAAGGTTTATCAATCTTCTCCATTAATTCTCATTCAATCTATTCCCCACCTCTTTTCAATTTCAATTATTTTTGTTGATCATCTCTTCTCCTTTTTTTCTTTTTTTTTTTTCCTCTTTCATTTTACTATTGACGTCTTCACATCCACAGTGATGAACTTCATATTTGTATTGATAATGGAGCACTGATGGTTGATGCTACGGCTAATGATGCTTTGGTTAATTGGTGAAGCTACATCGAAGGGGAAGATAAAGAACGTGGCATCACTACAGGAGCTGTTCGTGGTGGTGACTAGTTTTTTGTTGGACATCCAAGATGGCTTGGCCAAATGGTGGTGGCATCTAAAAATTTCATGTGGCCTTTCCCCTTTTGCTATTAATGTAATAAATCTTAGGTTAGCTTCTAAAATTTCATTTCTTGTCTATTTTTCTCTTATGTTCGTTTCATTGCTTGAGGCTGATAGGTTGATACCATATTCACTCATCTATTTTCCTTAATTGTTTTAGGTTCTTTTTTTCTTAAACATTCCGACTGACATATATGCCTCCTTGCTCGATTTTTTTTTTTGTGTCGATTCTTTTCCATATAGCAGCATCAGGTCACAATTTTTTGAGTGCATGTGATCTCATTGATAAACATGGGACTTGGAGTGCCAATTTCCAATCATGATGGTGTAGTCATTGATTATATCAACATACGAAATAGAGATGACCAAATGGCTGTTGACATGGAGACTACCAAAGTCATCAGTCTGATCGTTTACCTGGAATTAGTATGTATAGTTAATTGGACAAATTGTTTCAAGGGCATATTTTTTGCCACGAGTTCTTTCTCTATTGGAAGCCATATATACAATTTCTTTTTTTTTTTTGAAGATTTTCCCTTTTCTTTTTCTTTATTTTTTAAAAACTTGTTTTGATCCTTTTGTAGGTTGACAAGACTTCGTTTTGTTGTTTGGGGGCTTCATAATGGCCTCAAGTGTTGCCCTAGCTCTCTCCCATTCTTTGCTAGACTTGGTACGGGTCTATGAATAGACTTGTGTCACTTTGGCACCCAACCTTTGGCACAGGCCCACGAGTGGACTTGTGTTATTCTGGCATTCGGCCTCTTCTAGCTTTGATATGGGTTGCTTCTGCTTTCTCAATCTCTTCTAGACTTGATATGGGTCGTTGTTGCCATCCCGATCTCCTCTACATTTGACATGACCTCAACGAGTAATCTTGCATTGCCTTAGCACCAAGTCTTTGCTAGACTTGGCATGAGCCTATGGGTAATCTTGTGTCACTATGGCACCAACCTTTTGGCATGACCCACGAGTGGACTTGTGTTATTTTTGCACTAGACCTCTTCTAGCATTGATATAGATCCACATGCAACTAAATTGTTGCTTTGTACTCAATGCTACTTCAATAAGGATTCAAGGATCCCATGTGCCGACACTTCTGCTCCATACTTAATTCTACTTCAATAAGGATTGAGGGATCACATGCGCCTACACCTCTTCTCCATATTCAATTATACTTCCTAAAGTTTGTTATCAAAGACCAGTTTTCATGTCTATTGTACATAATTGAAAAAAAAAAATCTCAACATAGTTGAAGCATTGTCATTTTGTTGTCGGAGATTAATTCTATCAGTAAAGCAAATCAATTTGATAAAGATATGCTCTCCACCATGTTGGTAGCACTCCACAAGAAAACTATCGATGTTTTGTCAACTAAATGTCAACATTTCATTGTGGGAGTTGGAATAACCTTAATGTCATCTCCACTTTCCTATTACAATACTTAGTCAAACAAGACTTCGTATTTGTAAAGTCGGGAAAGCACACTGAGGAGAGGTCGAAAGTAAGCAAACACACTCTACTCACCCCTCAAACATACTCTAAAAGTTCGTCAATACTAGGTGACATGATAGCTTTCAAGGTATTGGGAACTCATGTTTGCCATCATCAACTAAACATCGTATTCGCATGCATGTATCGATTCTTCATCACAATGTGCCGTTCTCTTTGTGCTAGAGGTGCAAATCTTCGCAAAAGGTGTTATGGCTATCAATCCTACTGTGGGATTGCTTTGATATTTCACAACTGAGATTACTTCAATTTCATCAAGGATGATTTTAAAGTAGATATTGCATTCGCTGCATACTTAGAAGCAAATACTTCTACCAAACGATTACGATTACCATGAAGTAATCATTTTGATCAATCATGGATGAGGTCGGTTCGACCTGGTTTTTGTGAAATGGCATTATGGTTGCTAGGCCTACTATAGATTTGCTTCAACTCATCATAACTGAGTTCACTTTGATCTCGTAAATAATGTAGCAGAAATGGGTATTGTACTCATCGCATGCTCAGAAGCAGATCCTTCTACCAAGCGATAGTGACTTCTACCAAGCGATAGTGACTTATAACATGTGATAGCGACTTCTACCATGAAGTGGTTGCTTCAATCAACCATGGATGTGGTCGCTTTGACCTTAATTATGCAAAATGGCATTGCGGCTGCCAAGCTTATTGTGGAGTCACTTTGACTCATCACAGCTGTGATCGCTTTGATCTTGTAAGAATGTTGCTGAAATGGGTATTGCACCGCATACTTAGGAGCAGATGCTTCTACTAAGCGGTGATAGCAACTACCATAGAGTGATCGCTTCAATCAACCATGTATGAGAACGCTTCAACCTCGATTCTGCGCAATGGCATTACAGCTGCCAAGCCTACTATGGAGTTACTTCAACTCATCACAGTTGGCATCGCTTGGATCCCAAGTGAAGAACACTAAACAAAAATATTTATGTACCATATGCTTATCAGAAGTGTTTTAAACATAAATACAAGCGAGTATAGGAGAAAACGAAAAAAATAATACTGGATTATCATGACTGTTTACTTTATTTCTCTTCCCTATTACAAAATGGGGATGAGCAATAGGCAACTTCTACCTTTAGTATACAATTGATATTACTAAAAAAAAAAACTATTTATTATCTGTGCCTTCATCATCCATTATTCATGTATCATTGTCTTGAAGTTTCAGTTAGCCATTGTGAACTTTTTCATTAAAAATCCTCTTCAGCGTTTAACAATCTTTTGTTGGGTATCCCACCGTCCTATGGAACCTGCAGAACTTTTCATCTCCTTTCTCCTGTGCAGTGGGTTCCTGCTCAATTGTTGGTATTCTGAGGAAACCATTCTTCAACCATCGGTTAGGGACAGCATGAACTTTATCCATAGCACATGGGAAAGGTGGAACTTCCTTAGCACTATCTCTTTTGGGTTTCTTACTACCTTGAAAGCTTCCCCCTTAAGCAGTTCTCACTGATGAGTGTCGCTTCTTATTTAGGTCACTCCTTTGTTTGATGACAAAATTATATGTCCTTCGAGCGCTCTCTATTAATGTCGAGAAGGACCCGAGTGATAAATTCTCCATGTGTACAACATACCTGTGAACATACATTGAATGTATATTTTTACAAGTTCCTTCTCATCACATATATCATGGATATCCAAGGAGCATTCCCTAAAACATTCGATATAATCCAATAGATCTTCCTTTAGGCATTGTCTGATAAGCCCTATGTTGGTCAATATTACTTGTTCTTGAGTTTCAAAGAATTTCTCAAGAAACATCCAACACATAGTCCCCCATGAATCAACAAAGCCAAGGGTGAGATTGACATACCAAGTGTATGCCTTTTCCATCAAAGACTTATAAAATTCCTTGAACTTCAGGTCATCATCAAGTCCATAAACTTCGAGAGTCTCAATGAACTTGAGAAGGTGCTCCTTAGCACTACCCTGTTTCCCATTGAATTTGATAAACTTTGGACTAGTGTAGTCCTTAGGATAAGGTTCTCCACAATCCTTTACAGGTATGGAAGTGTCAGATTGATGACACTAGTAGCAAACATAGCTTGCACCTGTCTCAGGTACTTTTCAAGGTCTTCCTTCATCACATATGAAGCATAAGCAGATGATGTATTAACTCCCATTTGAGGAGTTTGAGTAATGTTGCGAGGCACAACTATGCTACTCGTAAGTGGTTAGACATTGCATCAAGAGGAAGAGGAACCTCCGAGATGGACCCTTGCCCCTTCTTCGATAGCAGACATGGGATCTCTCGGAGTTAGAGGTAGTAAAGGATATAATGGCTATAATGGCTCTTGATGATGTCCTCCTTCATTTTCAACAACAGGAATAGTAGTTTGCTCGGGTTAAGCACCATGCAAGGTCTCATGGAGAGTACCCTTTGGGACAGTAGTAGCTGGCGCAATACTAGCCATTTGCACGCCTAGTGTAAGGAAAGTTATCCTGGAAGTGAACTTCCTGATGCAATAGTAGCTTCTACCATACGAGATAGAAATTGCTTAAAAGCATTCACAAATTGATTGATAGCCTCAATATTTCCCTGCATAGTGTGTATCATGAGTGCACTATCACTACAGGAGCTTGTACAGCCACATTAGTGACATTTTCATCTACAGCACGAGTTTGCTCAACCACATTAGGATGATTCTCCTGATCTTGAGGGTTTGCTTTCTATTTAGTTCTCTTGCGTGGAGGTGCCAATCTTGTCAAGAGCTTTCTTTCTTCCCTAATGGAGTCGCCAAATAATGTATGGTAGGGTTATTGCAACTGACCGATCACGTGTAATAAGTGTGACGATCGACCTTAGAGAAGTTTTAAACTGATGACACGTATAGGATGTCATAGAGAGAAGCATGGGAGGAGAAACAAACAAACTCGGTTTCTTGAGTGCATAAGTGTGATAGAAGATCGAATCAAATAGATTCGGTCATTCTTGACATGTTCTTCGTGAAGTGGATGTCTTGATCCTTTTGGAGATATTCAAGCAGAGTTCTTGCATTGCTCTCAAACTTAACAATGCGTAGAATTCTCCCAAATGAGAGGATAAGTATCTTATTTATAGATGTCGGAAGCTAGTAGTAGCCGTTAGATTACTTCTGGAGGGATGGTTGAGATGAAGCATTGCTTGCAACCATTGGATCTCTTCCATGAATCCAATGGCCAAAATCCATTCCTTCTTTTATGTATGTGGACATGGGCTTTAGATATGGGCTCAGAATAGAATGGGGCCTTTTATAATGAAAAAAGAGCCTATTTTTTTTATTATAATAGCCCATCTGTAATATGAGATAAAAATAGGCTCATTTTATTCCAAATAAGCCCTATTTTAGCCAAATAAAGCCTAAATTAACCTAGGCAGATATTTTTAGAGTCTACTTTTCGTGCACGAGAAAACCGAATAAAGTTAAGAGCAGAATAAATCTATCTAACGATCCCTATTTCGAGCTTACCAAGCCAAGTCTCCCTATGATATCTCTTATTAGACTCGGTTTTCTAAGCCCTGTTACTAGCTCGGAAGACCAGCCCGTGGCATTAAATTAGGCCAAAAGCCCAATTACTGAAATAACTCTCTACATACATTATACTTTTTTTTTTTTTTAAATAACCACTCTATCTCTTTTCTTCACTCTTAAAAATTTGAATTGGAATCTATAGTAAGAAACATAGAAAAACCATAACATGTATAAAGTATCTCCTTTTTGATCCAAAATTTAGATAGGGTTTATTACGGTTAAATATTTTAATGTTTTACGATAAAAGATTTATGATTTTTTGCAATTATTATTTTATGATTTAGTGTAATTAAATCTGTACATGCAATGTAGGTGTAGCTTTTGCTAGTATTTTTATAAAATAATTGATGATTTTAAATTTTCTATAGTAAAATTTCTAAAGAAGAGAAAAATAAAAGAGAAAGAGAGAGAGATAAACTATTACATGGCATGTTGAGTCATGTAGTCACCTAATTTATTTTAATGTTTTAAAGTGCCATGTTTGATTCCGTTAATAACACATTAACGGAAGGCCTTAAATTCATGAAACTAAAGAATGTATACCCTTAAATACATTCTATAAATTGGGGCCCTATTTTCTAAAAAGACACAAATATAGGCTCTTATTCTGCATTTTTTCCTAAATATTATCTCTCTATAATAAAGACAAAGAGCATTATAGATATTTTACTTTTACTCTAATAATTCATGTTTTATTTTTTTTACTAAGTGAATAATACAATATTCATTACATCTCTATTACATTTCTATTGAATTGAAATTCAATTTTCCTCTTATTCTATACAACAAAGTGAAAAGGGGAGTAAATGTTTTGGAATTGTTAGGGAAAAATGAAAGTTTTGAATAATAAAAGAATCATTACACCATTAATATTACTCTATAATAGATTAGTTTAGTCTTATATGTGATTTTTAACCCCTAATTTTTTGCTTGTCATGGGTTCCACATAGCTTTACACTTAAATTCAATAAGTCTTTCTTTTATCCTTCTACTTCATAGATCTCTTAGTTTTGTGCTCTTCAAACAAATTGTAAGCCATTAAGGATTTTGAGAATTCTTGCTCTACATGTTGAAAAGATGACCATGAAATATGGCAATAAAACAAATTTTGGTAGTGGTAAATGTGAATACAAAGTACCTTAGTGTAATTGGGCTTGAAGAAGGCTTTGGATTCGTTGGTGGAGTCTAAGGAAGGATGATGACTGAGTAGAATTTGACCAGAAAGCCTTAATCCTGCAATTAAGCTAAGTTGACACAAAAATTTTTTAGGAAGTAATAGTGGATAGACAGTTGTATGTAGGTTCATGAAAGAAATAGGGAGTTGTATAAGATCAAGTCTCTTGCAAACTTGTTAATGCTGAAGCCAGGCTGTATTTGCTTTAGTTAAATGAGAAGTCATTGGTAAGACAACAAATTTTGGATATCATGTATTTAATTAAAAATTAATGTTAAAGGTTGTGATTAAAAACTAGGTGATGATCTTCCTATAATCTTTAGGATTTAAAAAGACCGTAATCTACAATAAAAATTGTCCCCTAAGAGGTAAAAAGCATTATATTGAGTAAGGAGCAATTAGATGATAAGATGGAATCCTTAGCTATATAATGAACGCACATTAAAGTGTCCAATAATGGGCCAAGAAGCACTTCTAAAATGCCAGGAGTCCTTAGAACCTAGAAAAAGTTAGCGGCAAAATATAGAGGTTAAATTAGTTTCTCTATTAAATTGGCCCAGTTACCAAATATATTAATTTTTGGGGAAACTGGCATGGTCCAATTAATGAGTTTGAAAACTAAGATGGTTTATGAAGATTTTGTTTGGTAGGCTAATTACATGGACCATGGAGATTTGTTAGATTAATCTTGACCTTTCTTAATAAGCTTGTACACCTGCAAGATTGTCCATGGGTTTAGACTCCTAAGAAGCCCATAAAAATTGGCTTATTTCATCAATAGATAAGCAATAGAATAGAGGACATTAAGCCATGCAATCTCTCGAGTTGTTACCCATTCCTAAACTATTGCTCTGGGTCTGTTTGGATGGTTTGTTTTCCATTTGTATCTAGAGCTGGGCATACGGGCCACGGCTCACGGGTTAGCCTGTTTACCCACTCAAAAAAGCTAGCCGCGATCAATTTTTTTAGCTTGTTTAAAAGCAGGCCAAATTGGCCCGGCCCATTTAGCCTGTGGACCAAAGTGGGCTAGCCTATGATAGGTCGGACTGGTCTGCGAGCTAAAAAACAAAAAAAGAAAAAAAGAGAAAAAGGTTAGAACAAAAATAATAACATATTAATTATTATTTATGACATATTATTGAGGATGATTGATCGATACACACATTACATGCATAATAACATTCTTTTTAAGTACACATTTATTAATTTAAATGTAATATTATATCCAACAAATTATTTAGAAAATTTTTTATATATAAGTAATTAAAATTGTAATAAAATTAATTATTGATATATGTAAAACACTAAAATACATAAATATTCCATTTTTCTTACAAACTAACATGAAAATTAAAAAATAAAATAAATTCATTTTGCCCGACCCTTTTAGCCCACTGGCCAATGCGGATCGGGCCAAGGCTAAGAAATTTTGGCCCCTCTAAAATCGGGCCAAAATGGCCTAGCCCATTTAACTCGTGCCGAAGCAGGCCGGTCCGGCCCATTTAACCCATGTATGCCCACTTCTATATGTATCTGTATTTATTCTATATTTAGTTTATTTGATTTGTTTATTAGTTTCTTGACAAATAGTCTATTTGAAAACGTTTGTATGCCATCTGCACACGGATGAAACAAACAAACCATAACAACTGTTTGTACTCTCCCTCTCTTTTATGAAAATCCCTCGAGTTGTTAATCAATCCTAAGTTATTGGTACAAGCAACTCATTTTTCCCCCTATCTTTCTTTCATGGGTTAAAAAAAAAAAAAAAACTAATACTAAATAACTTATATCATGCACTAATTCGACCTCCGCCTCTATTTCTCGAGAACGAAATATATATATATATATATTCATTATTATAATGCAAGTGAGAATCCAACCCTAATCTTTCCCACTTAAAAACCAGTGATAATATCATTAACTTATACAACCATTCACTAAAAACAAAATAGCTTAAAAACCTATGTGAAAAACATGTTTATCAATCGCATTTCACGTAGATAATGTGATTTATAATTTAATAAAAGAAGCACATAAATAAGATGCGATTCAATAATATATAACTTTCACTGAATTGCATCTAAGAAAAGTGATTTTATCTAAACATTAGTGAATTAGGTGCAATTCATGGTTGAAACATCCGTACACATGAAGATTCACCTATTGATAATGCAAGTTTTATATTTGATCACATGCCATTCATGTGATTCTTGCATGAATCATATGTAGTATATTGATTCATGCTTTAGCAAGACAATCACACTTTCAAATGCAACTTACATGTAAATAGTAAAATTGCATCTAGTAGATGTTGTTTTATATTTGCACTTTTTATGTTATATGTATTTATATAATTTTTATTAAACAAATCTGTAATCAGACAATTTAGTCTAAAAACCTTTTATAAAATAATAGAATTTAATAGCTCCAATAATATTCCTATGGGACAAACATATGTTATCCTTTGCAGTTTTGTTCCACCTATCATACAAAATAAATCATAACCCAAAAACCGCCAAAAGTGGGTCCTTCGAATACAACATTAACATCCAAATACTGTACAAGAACAGCTTCTACTTTTTGTCAACTTCTCATTATAACTTTTCCTAATTTAAAGTACGACCAAGCAGAATTAACCCAAATTTTAATTTTGTTAATCTGCTGATCTTCTGGTAACACCATCTATCCCCTCCAGATAAAAATTTTTATCAATTGGTGAAAATCCATATCCTGTCATTTACTTCTTGGCATATATTGAAAAATAAGTATAGATTAGCTATTGGAATAATATTCTTTCTGTGTAGTAGTGTAAGATTAAGCATAATGTAAGGATAGAGAAATAGAGACATCATTGAATGGAATTTTATCTGCTTCTTGAGAGTTTTCCAAATTTTGTAATATGCTTACCACCTTTTGACACCAACTTGTTATATAAAAACAAATCCTCGGGCATAAGTTTCATAAGACATATTATATGTTTTTAAATTTGTCTGCAGTTTAGAGGATGATTCCTGTTCTTGTATTGTTATTACGGAGTAGTCAATGTTTGTCTTGGTGCTGAAATAGAATATAAAATTTGATCATAGTGTGTTTCAATAATTCAATTTTGTAGTCTTGCTTTTGCTAGCATTACATTGGAGGTGTTGTTACATATCCTGGTTCATGGTTGTCGCACCACCTGTGACATTGTTGTTGCTGTATCCTTAGTTTGGCATGACAAAATGAGGCGAGTTTTCAGTAAATCATGGGAGTGAAGAATTTACTTGCATCAGTTATACTATTTGTTATCTTGATTCTGAAGGCTGTGGGATTGAAAGAGTGGTTTGTACTAGTGTTACATATGATAGTAGAGCCTGGTTATTGATGGAAAGAGGAGGGTTTTCCAGTCAGGCTCTATCCACTATCCTCGAACTACACCGGAGGTAAGTCTCCTTTTTCTTTTGTGCATTAATGGTTGCAAATGGTATTGTTGTGCCTAAAATACTAGTTAGATTTTTTGTAGTTCATGTGGATGCTTAAATGATATAGAATCAATAAATTCTAGCATTCTTTCACCTCTTGTAACTTTTGAAAATACATAGATTCCCATGAACTGCTGTTGAGGCCTCAAAACCATCGAAATTTATAATCATTTCAATGACCACTCATTTTAAAACTTATGGAATGTAAAGTCATACTCTGAGAGTTCAGGGGTTTATTCGTGCCCGGCCAATTTGTTTGCAATCATCAGTTGATTTTCTAGTAACATATCTATTTGTTCACAGATATATGGCAAATAAAATGTGAGTAATTTTAGTGGATTTTGTTTGTAATTTGGATGTGCCATGTTTTTGTGCTTGTCTATGATTTCCAGCTCCACTGCTAGATTCTTATTCATGAAAATGATTTGGCTAGATAGCAATATCACAATAGAGATTATGTACGATATGAACTACGATGTCTTTCCATGTATTTACAATAGGAATATTGCAGGATTGTGTTGCATATGATCTCTAATGTGATATTGTTAACAGGGATAATTAGGTTGGTTTCATTTCTCAATAGTTGCCAGCTTATATCTTTTTTTGAGTTTAATTTTGTTATTCAATTTAGATGTGGCCAGAGATTATAAGGAAAGCAAAGGAAGGAGGGATCGATGTTATGAAACATATGTATTTTGGAACTACCATGAACCTTAAAAGGACAGGTATTATATGAGCTTACCTCATCCTATTCTGTAATTCTTTTGTCTGTTTGGTGATTCTGTAAGAAATTGAAGCAATGAGAAAAACTAGTTCTCTGTTTTTGAAGCAAGAGATGAAAGAAAACCGACTAATCTCACTAACTGGTCTCATGCTCTACTTTGTGTGAAGAGAGGGATTTTGTGTTGTCTTACTTTGTCAGTTGCAATTATTTCATAATTTTGGTATTAAGTAATTTGATGCTTCATGGACAAAGCTATTATAACTGGTGCAAGAACACTGATTTCCAATGAGACAAGTGGAGTTCAATTCATGCATTATATGCTTGCACATACTATGGAGAGCCTTTTCTAGTAAATGTTTCATTCAATGTGATATCAGTTCATGTTTCACTTCATGATGATCTTCAACTTTTTTCTTCATTTATTTATTTAATTTTGTCGTAGTATTACTTTGAAGGAAGATTTGACCTGGTGCGATTTGTGAAGACGGTAAAGGATGCTGGTCTTTATGTTCATTTGAGGATTGGCCCATATGCTTGTGCTGAATGGAACTATGGGTCTGTTCTACTGAAGTCTTGCTTCTTTTTCTGGTTCATATATTTACCTGTTAATCATCTCCTATCTTTTTCCATTGCAATTTGTTCCATGTAACATTGAGATTATCTTTCTTGTATTCTTGAACTAAACTTCTGCATTTTCTGTCAAATCAATCTGTACACTTTTGAGACAGCGGTTTTCCTATGTGGTTACACTTTATTCCTGGAATTCAGTTTAGAACAACAAACGAGCCTTTCCAGGTAATCCTTTGCTAAAAACAGTGTCCTTGTACTTTTCTTCAGTTTAATCATTTAAACTATTTGTTTCATACAGTAATGAGAACTGTTTTTTTTTTTTTTTATATATATATATATCATACTTCTGAACCCTCTATCCTCTCCTAGATTTTATGTCTTCTGAGTATGTAATTGCAGAGGGAAATGGAAGGCTTCATGGCCAAAATTGTTGCAATGATGAAGGAAGAAAATCTCTTTGCAACTCAAGGTGGGCCAATAATACTTGCACAGGTAATTACTCAATTCCAGAGCATGACTAGGTCAATTTGTTCTGTTATGATGGATCTCAATTCTCTTCAAGATTGTGATGTTTCTTTGTTACAGTAGTTGCTTAAAGTTTCTTCATGCATGTCATAATTACAGAATTACATCTTGTGACAGGTTGAAAATGAATATGGAAATGTTGAATCGGCCTATGGAATAGGTGGAAAGTTATATGTCAAATGGGCAGCAGAAACCGCAGTTAATTTTAATATTACAGTACCTTGGGTGATGTGTGCACAACAAGACGCACCTGATCGAGTTGTAAGTGCTTTATCTCTTGCTTTCCTACAATAGGAAATGTTGACTCAACCTACAAAGCATAAGAATTATTATGTTCATGTTTGCGCATACAAGTGTATTCTGTAGGCTACTTGCTATACTTATTTGGCAGGTATTATTTGCAGATTAACACATGCAATGGATTCTACTGTGACCAGTTTACTCCAAACTCTCCTTCCAAACCGAAGATGTGGACAGAAAACTATGTTGGATGGTGAGAACCTCAGTTAGTAGAGGAAGAGTTCAAATCTCCAAAATTGCAATATTTGGTTTCATTTGCTGCCTAACATGTGTGGCAGGTTTCTTGCATTTGGCTATCCAATTCCCTATCGACCGGTTGAGGACCTTGCTTTTGCCGTTGCTCGCTTTTTTGAAATGGGTGGCACATTTCAAAATTACTATATGGTGGGATTAAGGACTTCCTGTCAACTATTGCAAAAGATTTATTTGAATGCGGCCTTTGTATTTCCTTGTGAATGATAATTGATGTTTTCTGGTAGTATTTTGGTGGAACCAACTTTGGACGAACAGCTGGAGGACCTTTTGTTGCAACAAGCTATGATTATGATGCTCCTTTGGATGAATTTGGTAACAAATATACAATTCTTACATTAATGAAGTCACTTAAACTTAATTAAGAACTTCTTACATAGTTAGGAAATTAAATATAGCTACCTCTTGATTCAATTTCATACAGGTTTTATCAGACAGCCAAAGTGGGGACACTTGCGCAACTTGCATAAAGCTATAAAACTATGTGAAGACTATTTGATTAGCTCAGAGCCAACCCAATACCAACTCGGATATAACCTGGAGGTGTGTTAAATGCCCCTCATCATTTGCTATTCCGAGTCTATATAGATCATCATATATAGATAGTCTATATAGATCTCTTGTGAAATCTGAGTTTGCCTTTGCTACCTAGAGGCATACCTTTTGTCAGTGATGTAATGCATCTGTTGTATCTTTGTAAGGATATTGGTTAGATATTTTTGGACCCTATACGCAATATGTCACCTGCATTCGGTTGTATTTCATAGCATGGATCTTTTGCTCAAGATGACTTGCACCTTACTATTCATTTTGAGAAATGTAAGCACTTCAATAGTGTTCCACACATTAAATGAACAACCTCTTTGTGCCCGCCGCCACCTCATCTGCCCAAGAAATTTACTGAAGTGGACACTTTTTTGACAGGCACATGTCTACAATAAATCTTCCAGTGACTGTGCAGCCTTTCTGGCAAATTATGATAGTAGTAAAGATGCCACTGTTACTTTCAATGGAAATTCTTTCTTCCTTCCTTCATGGTCCGTGAGCATCCTTCCAGACTGCAAGAATGTGATCTACAACACGGCAAAGGTATAAATTTTCAGCATAAAGGTTCCATTGAAGTTTTTATAGTCTTACTACTTGTATAGTTAGTTTGGCTACCGTCTGGTGAAATCTGCTTCAAATAACTTATAGTATACTCTATTACTCATGCTATCTATGGTCCGTGCCTGATGAACTCCATTTGAAGCATACTTGTGCTAGCTATGGTCCATCCCTAGTGAACACCTTTTGGAGTGGATACTTAGTCTTGACTATAGAAAGAGTGCAGTCAATTAGTCTGAGGAATTTTTCAATCTACTTTGCGAAAATCTATAACAACTCGTAACTTTGGATCCATTATACATAGCTTTTGTTTTGAGCAACCAAGCTCAACATATATGCTTTCTTTATATCAAGTTCTTTGAGTATGACTGAGGATCTGACCTGCACTTGGCCACGACTAAAGTATTTCACAAAGGAACGTTGGTGACAATGCCTTTGCACGTTCAAGCTGCTCGCCAGTCTTCAGTCGCACCATCTTGGAGCTGGTACAAAGAGAAAGTAGGCATTACGGGCTACAAATCCTTCACTCACTCGGGTCTACTGGAGCAAATAAATACCACAAAAGATACAAGTGACTTTCTTTGGTATAGCACCAGGTGATTTGTCTTTCTGGAACCTTTGGTTCTCATTAAAATAATTGCCCATCTCCCAGTAAAATTGCACAAGTCAAATGTGAAACTGCATCCACTGATTTTCATATCCAACTTGTATCATGAAGAGAACATACATCTAGGATCTATATTATCATGAAGAGAAAATAGTATCTCTTGGTTGCTACTTGCTGCTGATTTTTTATCTTAGTCTTCTTCTCAAATTGCTATGTGCAGCTTGAAAAACATCCTTACAATCGGCTATATTGTGTACTTGTTATGATGATATTACATGTATTTTTCTGTACACCTTACCTCAATTATTAGCACCAAACATATAATTCTATCTAATTAGACAACTCTTATGCCAAGCCTGGCAGTATCCATGTGAGTAGATAGTGCATCAAACCAAGAAAAGAGGCTCTTTTGCTTCTCATGAGCTTAGGGCATGCAGCACTCATTTTTGTCAACAAACAGAGAGTAGGTAAGTCTGGTGCTGTTGTTTATACTGATTGAGTGGCTTGTATATCTTGTAGCCATTTCAAGAAGATGTTACGTATTTTGCATTCCCACAGGATTTGCTTATGGTTATCACGATGATGCTAGCTTCAACTTTAGTGGAAAAATCAATCTTCGTCCAGGAAATAATACGCTGGACATCCTGAGTATGATAGTTGCTACAGGTAAATCACTCTCTTCTCCAGATCAGGTTGCCTTGTGCCTTCTCTAAACTTATTTCTTTTGCGGTTGTTAAAGGTCTGCTCTAGTTGACAGGAGTTCTGCGATGTACATGTATAGGAAGAAGAAGCTGCTTGAGATGTGTCTTATGTTTATAAGTTGCTGGCTTTCAATAGTGTTGTCAGTGGGCAAGAATGACTGAGGTGCTGTGCTGGCAATTGAATGCACCTAATGAGAACACCAGCATTGAGCTATCAATGTAGTCTTGCTTAAAGAATGCAATCTTTGCACTAGATTTTTAGTTATTGTCCTGTTATCTTTCATTGACATATTATTGCCCTGAGACTAGTGCAATAAAATGTCTAGTCTAGATTCTAAACTGCAAGTATTTTACAGTCGAAGTCCCAGTGCAGAATATTTTGAAGTAAGTTCATTAGGATATGACAGATTCTTTAGTTATATAAGTTAATTTCATTTTCTTGTTAACAAATTATCCTAGAACTATGGACCTTGGTTCGATATAGCTGGAACAGGAGTCAATTCAGTCTTTGTTGGTGGCTTTTTGAATGGCATCATTCTTCCAGTGGCAAACTTGATCTTTCTCCAAGCCAATGGACTTATGAGGTCAGATTCCTTTGTTTTCACTTCTAGTGGTTTAGCTAATAGGCACATATTCATTTATTATTCTCTAAACAGTCAGGTGATTTTGATCCTATATTTATACTGTGGATTCACTTTATCTACTTCCATCATGAAAATTTCTTCCCTTTGCTACAAAATGAGGATAAAATCAAGGACACCAATCATTAAGAAACCTTGCATGCAAAAACCTAAAGTTTCTCACCTAGTTGTTTACATTGAATTAACTGTTTTCATTAGTATTTGTCCCCCATTAGATTTATACCTTTAGATACTTTAAATAGGACTAAATGCAACAGATTAAAGGCATCCCATCCAATAAGGAAACATATGCATGCTGGATTTATTGTATTTGATTCTTATTATTCACACTAGATAAGAAGAAAATACTCCAAACTGTTCCTCTCTAGGTGGGACTTGAAGGAGAGCACCTTGGTTTAGATAATGTAAGCAATGCTGATAGTGAATTATGGACAAAGGGGACGGATGCACCTGTGAACAAGAGTTTGATATGGTACAAGGTAGGTGAATGCAACTAACAAGCTGCCAAACAGTTTCTTTTTCACCTTTTCCTTTTTCCCCTTTATTTGCATTGAAACATTTTGAGGAATTTCTAAAATTGCTTTCTCTAGCATGTATGTATGGAATTTATGGAGTTCACAAAAGAATCTTTTATTTTCCATTGAATGAATATCAGGAACTGCTTTTGTAAGATTAAATTTGTCAACATATAACTTCTAGCTACCATCCTTTCGTTTGTCCAAGCAACAGGGTGTTATTTTGCAGGGTAACCTATACTCGATTTTGTTCATTTTCCTCTGTTTAATCCAGCATGAAATCAAACAATGTTTCTCCCACATTTGACAACTCCCTCTGAGACAGCATGTATTCATAGATGATCATCTTTTTCTAATATTTTGCTTACCTAGAAACAGCATTAACTACATTAAAAGAAAAGAAACTCTTTTTCCCTTACAGAAAATTGGCCTATTATGTTCAAAAATGGTCTCAAATAGTTCTGTCATTTTTACTGCTTGATCTTTGTACAAGTTTTTCAAAGAATTGAACTTTGAATCACTTGAGTCTTCTTGGATCATAAGTTAGCTCTGGATCATTCATTAGCCCATTTGGCACCATACCTTAACACTTCTTTGTTATAGGACTAGAAAGTAAGTGTTGAGTCTATTGTAATTTTGCACATTCCGGAGTTTGATTGAGTTGTGTAATAGAGTAAAAACCTTGAAGTAAGAATGTAATTCTTCCTTAACCTTGACCAACTGAGCTCCTATGGTCTGCTAGATCTGGATTCAGTCTATTGATTGATTTTTGACTAATCCCTTGATTCTTAGACAACGTTTTTAGCTCCAGAAGGCAAAGGTCCATTGGCACTAAATCTTTCTAGCATGGGAAAGGGTCAGGCGTGGGTAAATGGATTGAGCATTGGGCGATACTGGCCTGCCTATCATTCACCAACAACAGGTTGCGTGGATAACTGCGACTATAGAGGAACTCATGGTGCATCCACATGTCAAAAAGGTTGTGGTCAACCTACTCAAACATTGTAAGTAGCTGATAAGCAAAAGCAAATGGTTTTTCTTAAAAATAAGTACTCGATGTACACCTTTCAAACAATTTTGGCCTTCGTACATGGTTTCTCATCAACCGTTTCCTAAGCTTCAGTTCTGAGGGAAAATGCAGGAAGGATTGTGGTTATCCTTTTGGACAAAAACAACTACGGCAACCAGAATCATATTTCTCTATAGCCTAGTGTAGAATAGAACTATACCCAAAATGAGAAACAAGGTCAAAGCCATTTTTTTCTTTACTATAGAGTTTCGGAGTTTAACACATGTATATCATTCCCACCAAAAATAAAAAATAAATAATAATATACAAATTAAATGAAACTAATTATTAAGTAGTGTTGCAAAATCGTGTCCACGAAATGGGATATGAACATTTACACGCAAAAGTTTATTTTCGTGTTATACAAATCCTCTCCAAACTTTAAGAGCGTTGTTATCTTTTTCATTTTGCTTCTGAGATTGTGATTTGATTTTACTAGGACCCACCCATGCCCTTTTTTATTTTGCCTCATGTGGTTGTAATTTGATTTTACTAGACCTAACATCTTCATTTTGTCTTGAATTTGTGGGAGTTAGTGTTAACCATTGTTGCCACTTGAAATTATGATATACTAAATAGTATATTAATATTTTCTTATCATGTTTAATAAAAATGATTTTGGTGCTGTATTTTGATAATTAATTTTATTTCGATTTTATTTAAGCAATTAATTTTATTTAGATCTTATTTAAGCAATTAATTTTAATTAGAGTCCTAAATAAGAAATCATTTCAAGTTTCTTAAAAGACATGTTTATATGGTGTTGCTAGCAAAGGCCTGCTAATCATGATAATCCATAATGCTAGGTATCATATCCCGCGCTCCTGGCTAATTCCTGGTGAGAATCTATTAGTGCTCCATGAAGAAATTGGAGGCGATCCTGCCAAGGTTTCTTTGGTAACACGAACGGGGCAAGAGATATGTGCATTGATATCAGAGGCAGATCTTCCCCCAGTTGATAAGTGGACACCGAATCATGGTTTTATGTCTGAGAGTCCCCAAGTTCAGTTGTCCTGCGAAAGGGGATGGCGTATTATCTCAATTGGATTTGCTAGTTTTGGAAATCCTCAAGGAAGTTGTGGTTCACTTCGTCAAGGATCCTGTCATGCCGATGTGGTCTCAATTGTACAGCAGGTACTCTTTCATTATTTTTGCACAAGGCACTACTTGATGAAAATGGAGGCTTATTTAGGCAAGGAAGACTTCCTTATAACATGATAGCTCTAATTCAGTCTGCTATGTAATTTTTGGCACTCATTCATAATTAGTATCATGGATAACTTCCAAACTGGGAAATGCTTCAAACCCTCCTTCCAATGACTTGATATCGCATTTCCACATTGATATCGCTTTTCTGCATTAATAAGCCATTTCTTCTATTTGTTTTGATGATGAAATTTTAATGGCAAATCAGGCTTGTATCGGACAAGAGACATGCTCCATACCTGTTAATGCAACTACACTTGGTAATCCTTCCCCTGGACTGTTGAAAACTATGGCAGTCGAAGCGCTATGCAGTGAATGACTCCAACCTTCGCAGCTCGTATCTGTTTGCATGATGAAGTTAATGCAAGCTTGAAGATATATCTACTGCATTTTCTGTTGTGTGTCATTTAGATTATATATCTACAGTCAGTGGGAAACATATTAATTTGAAAAGGTCAACAGGATGTATAAACTCTGTTGTACAAGGACTTACTCTGGTCTCCCTCCCTCTCTTTGAAGAAGAATACGTAACTGTCTATTTCCAGATTGTCTTTCAAGAACTCTGGCTAATGGCTCCATGTTCCTTTTAAGGTTTTTGGTGAATTGACTACTACACCATAAGAGAGCAACCATGAACAAATAACATCTTACAAAGAGAAAAAATATCATGATTTCTCCTTATTGGTCCGGATATGGAAAAGATGGAAAATGAGAACAGCCATAGTTAAAATCTACAACGCAGATGCCCTTGTTAAGTGTAGGTAGTGGAAAAATCACATCCACAGGTGCTCAACGATTATAATGAACCACACCAACTTGCAGGCCACTGGATATTGAATGGATAGTAATTGAAACGAACATAGGTAAGAACTATTTAAGTAGTTCACTGAATCAAATTAGAGTTTTACGATAACTAGCTGGACAAACTCATGAGCTGGAATCAAGTTTGAGAGTAACTCTAGTTTCACTCAAGCTCAGGCATCAAGATTATAGTAGTATATTGTATTTCCAAAATAAAAGAATTTTCGGTGAGCTCGCACTGTTTTGCTTCTGATTGAATTTGAGCTAAAATTCTTAACTCAGATCCATTTCAAGAAATTTCATCTTATTTACTCCCCTATATGATATCATCAGACATTGCTCTCTTGGATGTAAAACTTATGTGTGTAATTAAAAAGGTATAGGACTAAAATGCAGTAAGGAAAGCATAAACATACTTAAACTAATGATATCATTAAGCGAGGGATAAGTACATAACACCATATACATTACAACACTTTCAAGTCCAGCACCAGCTTATTATACTAAAAAAAAAGTACATAAACACTGGCAGTGTCAAGCAAGGAGTAGAATCTTTCCTATGTGTTTGCTGCTTTCCATAAGCCGGTGAGCTTCTGCAGCTTCAGAGAGTGGGAAATCTTTATAAATCACAGGCTTCACCTTCCCTTGCTCTATCGCTGGCCAAACCATCTTTTCAACCTCAGCAACAATCGCAGCTTTGTTTTCTAAGCTTCTATGTCGCAACCCAGCCGCTGCATACATAATTGTAATATGTCATCATCTAACATCCATATGGTAACAAAGGCTTTAAAGGGAACGAACTTCAACATTCTTAAAATATTTCCAGCGCAATGCATAATTATGGTGAGAACAAAAGCCAAACCCAGTATTCTTTGTATAACAGGAAATGTACAAACCTCCTGTAAAATCCATCTAATTTACATATTTAACATTATTGTATTCTTGCAGCATAAGCTGCATTACATTATTGGTATTCTCAAAGCCCAAAAAATGCAAAATGATGCCTTCTATTCAACAACTCTTCGACAAAACTGCTCATGATGATCAAGAAACTGCATGACCAAGTAAGTATGCTTTCTGGAAGAAAAATTGAAAACATCTCCTATTTGTCAATTTTCTCCGCATCTCCCATCTAAGTAAAAAACTATTACAACATTAAAAGATCAATTTGTTTCATACATTTAAAGTTTCAAGGATATATAGTAGCACAAATCTACATTAAAACTCGCTTGCTTCCTAATAGCAAGTGGCATCTTTTAAATTATTCTTTTATCATTATATATTCCCAGAGAGGGATTCCTAACTGTCAGCATGTTAAATTCTTCTAACACATCTATCTTTAGACATACTAAAGTAAGAACAATATAAACTAGTACTAAGCTTCGTCTAGTACGACATTATGGATGTATTAATAAGTAAATTTGATAGTTTAGGTAATTTTGCTAATGCACACCAAAAGGAAGTGACCAAAAGGGAATTGCTCCACTTCATGAACTAGAACTTTCCACAAAATTTGCCCAAGACAAAATAAAATCCTATGGAATCAATTACCACCAGAATTTGCAAATGAAGTAGGTTGATTATGTTCCATACTGCCAGAATTATTTGATAACAAAGCAGAAGCAAATAAAATGCTTAAGCCACACCTTGTACTGTCAGTCGCCTAGCTAGCAGGCCCCTCAAATCCACTTGTGTTGATGTTCCACTTTGGAGGCCAATAATGAAAAGCCTCCCATCCATGTTCAAGCTATCAATATTACGTTGGAAATAGGATGCCCCAACGCAATCAAGGATCACATCCACACCTATCAAAGAGTCAAGAGGGAGGAATATCATATAGCATTTACAACAGTGTCCTGTCTGAAATGAAAATAACTAACTTTCTCTGTGATGTGAACCCGACACACCCCCACCCACCCCACAAAAATAAATAAAAATAAATAAAAAAAGAAAAGAGGAAAAAAGCTTTGCAATGAAATGAATTCCAGTACAAGGTGCAGAGATATGGCAAGTGAAGAAGAAGTTGACCCATACAGCAACCTTCAATTTCACAATCTTCCATATTGAGATAGAAAAGCTAAATATGGTTGCTGGAGCAAGTAATGCATTCAAACAAAACAGAAAGGCAAAAACAACATACCTTTTCCTCCAGTTTCTTCCTTTACCCTTGAAACAAAGTCCTCAGTCTTGTAATTAATTCCCACATCAGCTCCAAGATCCTTGCAAAATGCTAACTTTTCCTCACTGCCTGATGATGATTAATTAAGGTCAGACATTATTACTGAATGGATGATACACTTGCAATCCAAAAAAAGAATGGTGTAATTATGCCTTACCTGCAGTGACAAAGACTCTACAACCATAGTATTTTGCAATCTGAATAGCAAACGTGCCAATCCCACTAGACCCTCCATGAATCTGCAAATAAAATTCACAAACATTCATGCAAGATGAAGATAATAAAACACGATTCATCTTGCAGGAAGAAAAAAGGTAATTTATAATTGAAGAACTTGCCAGGAAAGTTTCCCCTTCAGAGAGGTGACTTGTCATGAAAATGGTGGACCAAACAGTACATGCCACTTCAGGTAAACCAGCAGCATCCTTGAGTGTGATGCCAGATGGAACTGGAAGAACTTGTCCGGCTGGAACAGCAACTTTCTCTGCATAACCTCCCCCAGCAAGCAGAGCACACACCTATATGCAAAATACAAAATCCTTATGTGGGTGTGCCTCCTAAATACACTCGAATCAAAATTCACAAGGGCATTGCAAAGAACCGTGTGGAACTTCATACGCTAAATGGGGTGCCATAATATTCCCCCAAAATAGAGAGACCGTTATACTATACCAATGTCATAACTGAAGACCATTAAACAGATCTCTACATATATAAAGAGCAGCAAGGAATTGCCAATCAGGCAACCATAACAACACAAGACAAATACAATTTTGCTGGCAATAATAAATGAATAACTAGTTTTCTTTTATTTTGTGAGCTAAGTGAGAAATGCACTGGTCTGGAATTTAACTTGCCCTTGTACCTTCTTCTCCGGGCAATCCTCCATATGTTCTAGCCATTGGCTATTCCAAACGCTAATTTCTTAAAGTCTGCGGTTATAGAATAGACAGGACAGGACAAATGCGACAGCTTTTATGCCAATTTACAATTCATTTCTTCACAAAAATGTTAGAAAAGTACTAACCCTTTTCAAACCTTTACAAATTAGTTTCATCAGTATTCTCCATATATATTTGCTAAAATATGACACCTAGCACACTGCGTCCAAGAAATCGATTAAAAACACGAGCTAGACTGAGTTATTAACCCAAATTGCAAAAGATTTATAAGTTTCAGGACTGCTGCTGCCTTTATCCAATGAAATTATTGCTATGCTCTACAATTTTACGCGCAAAAACACACTGCTCAATCACACGGTATAACAAAAAATGTAGTTCACCACATAAATGAAAGCAAATTAAACGCTTCAGACCACAACTGGGACAGCCGTTAAAACAATAAATCCCCGTAGAATTTCTTCTAATTCACAACAAACTAATTCAATAATAAAGACTTTCTTTAAAATATCATTTCCACGGTCCTTTTAACCATAATCACATGTTACTTCTGCACCTCTTCCACCAAATATTACTCAACTGTTGACAAACATAAAAAAGGTACACGAATTCCTGATTCAATAAACAGCAATTAACTCAAAAGGGACCATCACAAAAGATGTAAAACCAATCCAATTTAACAAGAAAATGAAAACAGACACGAAAAATCACTAATCAGACACTAAAGTTAAGTGCTTTAATACAAGAAAAAAGAAGCAAGGAAGCAACCTGATCACCAGCTTTCCAACGAGAAACGTTTTTTCCCACAGATTCGATGATGCCAGAGCATTCGAGACCTGGGTAATCGCTACTTCCTTTTGGGGGTGGATAATATCCTTTCCTCTGGACGGTATCAGCACGGTTCAAAGCAGTGGCAGTGACTTTAATAACCACTTCATCGTCTTCGAATTCTGGGTCTTCGACTTCTTTTAGTTGTAGGACTTCTGGGTCACCTGGCCTTGTTATCACCACCGCTTTCATCGTTTTTTTTCACTGGTTTTATTACGTTTCTGCCTTTGTTAGTGTTATGAAACTGAAAGAGAGAGGAGTGAGTGAGTGAGAGTGGGAATTGGGAAAGATTTGGCATCGACAGAAGTCTTAACCTGGTGTGCGCACAATGATCGAATGTTTCGGATAATCGAGTCTAAATGGAAAAACAACCCAAAAAAAGGACTAATGAATTCATCGTTTTTTTTAGGATTGGAGTTTTTAATTTTTACAGTTTTTGATTTCAAATTCGGTTTACAAAATCAGAAATCATGATTTCGGTTAACCAACCATATATATATATATATATATATTTATTATATTTATATAATTATTTTGTTAAAAATATAAATAATGGGATATCAAAGTTTTCAAACTCTAAACTTTTTTTCATTTAGCCATCATTATATGGTCCCTAATCTCTTTCCCTTTTCCTTATTCCCATATCCATATCCTATTCTTTCATTGCAATCCGTGGTTTACACAATGTCCGATAACTAGCATTCATTCATCAATAGGATTAAAGAAAAAACAAATCATCCTTTTTAAGAAAAATTATACAAATCCATCAAATGAAAAAATAATCCAAAGAATAGACAAGTTGATCTCGTCTCTTAGTAGCCAACTTGTTTCTTCAAGAGATGAGATTGAAGATGACTTGATTCAATCTCGTCTCTTCAAGAGAAGAGGTTAGTGAGGTCGGCACTAAAGACATCATCTCTTTAAGAGACGAGTTCAACTTGCTTATTTTTTGGATTATTTTTATCCTTAATAGTATTTTTGTAATTTTTTTAAAAAAGCAATATTAATTTCCTTTCCCTTCATCAATGATAGCAAAGAGCTCTCAACACTTTCCATTTTATTTTTAATTCAATATCTGCATGAAATATCATTTTTTTCCTAATTTTTTATTTTTTAAAACTGTATCAATTTTTTTAACTCCTATTATACTAAACTGCCCTTTGTGGTTTATTTTCTTAAGATTGTAATTGTAAACTATAAATTAGATATTTTGTTAAATCTATGATCAAGAGCACTACTGGTTTTATCAAGTACAGCTGTTTGTCTTTATTAGTTACCATATGTATTAAATATCAATAGATCCAAAATGGTCCATTTGTCTTGGTAGATTTTTTCTTAACTATTACCATACATATTTATCTATTTTGCTTGTATTAAAAACCAAAAAAGGCAAAGAACTCTTACATTTTGGTCTTCGTTGCATATGAATTAAAATGCTTCAATTTTTTTACGGACATATTGAAAAATACGGTTAACTGCAAATTTTAGATAACTATTATGTTAAATGGTTAAAAATCGAAAAAAAAAAATAACAGAAAAAAGGTTAACCCTTTATAATGGATTGATTTAGAATAGGGATATTAAAAAACCGATTATTACGGTTAGGTTAAAAAAATTGGGCCATTGACCGGTTAATTGAACTGTGAACACCTCTAGTTTTAACGCTGAGTTTGCGATGGTGGAAGTGTAATGAAAGGGACGGAAAGCTAGAGAAATAAAAGGAATTGCTAGGAATCCTAGGATCTAGGCATGGTAAGTGGACCATGGTACACGTGGATCCATATACACGGCACATGAATGATAAATTAAGTTTTTACAGCTGGTCGATCATATGCGATAGGTATGGTGGTCCATCTAAGAGAAGTTCTGAATTAATGGCACGTGCAGGATATTGAAGAGAGAGGTGTAGGAGGAGGAATAGGCAAATTCCATTTTTCGAGGGCGTGAGTACGATAGAAGATTAAATTAGATAAATTCGATCGTTTTTGACTCGTTCTTCGTAGAATAGGTATTTTGATCTTTCTTGAAGATGTTTCAGCAAAGTTTCCACGTTGCTCTCTATTTTAGTAATGCACAGAATTCTCTGTAAGAGAAGAGAAGCTACGTATTCATAGATGGTGGAGGCTAATGTCAGTTATTGGATAACGTCTGATTGGATGCACAAGATTAAGCATGGCTGATCGTTGTTAGATCATATCCAAACAATCTGATAGTCTTCATTGAAGCCTTTTTTTCTTCAATGATGGGTCGGGTTGAGCTTTGTGAATGGGCTAGAGGGCTTTATTTATATTATAAAACAACCCATTTTATATTTAAAATGAACTTAAGGCTTATTTTATTTCACATAAACTTAATTTAGCCAAACGAAGCCCAAATTAATGCCTTTTCAATCTTAACGTCTAACAATCTTTTATTGAACTATCCTGTGGAACCTACAAAACTTTGCATCTCCTTTCTCTTTTGTAGTGGGTTCCTTTCAACCTTGGCAATATGAGGATATCATCCTTTAACCATCAGTCAAGGACTGCAAGAACTTTATTTATAGTGCACGGGAAAGATGGAACTTCCCGAAAGCTATCACTTCTGAATTTCTTGTTACCCTTGAAGCTTTCCCCTTGAGTAGTGCTCATTGATGGGTGCCTCTTCTTATATAGGTCACCTTTTCTTGATAACAAAATTATTTGTTCTTCAAAAGTTTTCAACTAACATGAGAATGAATTAAGTGACAAGTTCTCCAAGTGCACACTGGATGCAGATTTTGATGAGTTTTCTTTCGTTGCATATGTCCTGAATGTCTAAGGAGCGTTCCCTAAAGCGCTCAATGTAATCCATAAGGTTTTCTTTTGAGCGTTGTTAATATGCCCTATGTCGTTCAATGTCACTCGTTCTTGAGTTTCAAGGAATTTCTCAAGAAATATTCTGCACATAGTCCCCCACGAGTCATGCAACCGGAGGTGAGATTGTCATACCAGGTGTATGCCTTCTCTGTTAGTGACTTAGAGAATTCTTTGAGCTTTAAGTCATCATCCAATCTATAGACTTCGAGAGTCTTAATAAACTTGAGAAGATGCTTCCTTAGCACTACCCTATTTTCTATTGAATTTGATAAACTTTAGACTAATGCAGTCCTTGGGATAGGGTTTCCTTATAATCCTTTGTGGGCATGGAAGCATCAAGTTGATGACGCTAGTGGCTTGCACTTGTTTTAGTACTTTTCGTGGTCTTCCTTTGTCACATATGATACAAAAGCAGATGACGTATTAACTCCCACTTCAGGAGTAGGAGTAATTCTATGAGGTGTAGTTATGTCAACCATCATAGGCTGCACATTACATCTAAAGGAGGAGGAGCCTCTGAGATGGACCCTTACCCCTTCTCCAATAGTAAGTGTGGGATCTCTTGCAGTTGGAGGCAGTAAAGGCTGCGATGGCTCTTGCGGATGTCCTCTCTCATTTTCAACAGCAAGAATAATAGTTTGCTGTGTTAAGTATCATATAGGGCTTCGTGTCGAGTACTCTCAGGGATAGCAAAAAGTTGGCGGAGCGCCACCACTTGTGCTCTTGATGCGAGTAAAGTTATTGATAGGGGCTATTACTCTACTCAATTAAGCCAATTAATAGTAAATTCCACCTTTATTCATACCTAAATCAAAGGATATGATGCTTGATTCAATAATATTTTCATTTCAGGTGTTAATTGCAAAACATCAACACTTGGATAGATGTGGATGATATTTTGAAGATAAATGTCGCAATACAGTCTCTAATATGGCCATAATGATTTCAGTGATCCCATTGGGTATGCATTTTAGGAGATTATGGCCATAGTTTGAAGAAATTTTTTATGCAGAGGAGATAATGCCTCTTGATGTGGCCATGAATTAGGTGGTGATCTCCTCTAACCTTGTACACATATATTGGATACAGTGATGTGTGGGAGACAATTGGGAAACAGGGAGGATCACACTCCTTGATACGACTGTAATCAACAAGGGAGTAATGTGTAGCAGTATATGAAGACTCGATCACTTGTGTTATTGCACTTAGAAATTGGACCGAGGAGATTATGGGCCTCATCATGGCTGTGATTTGCATTGGATATCTACACAAAAAAAAGGACTTGTGATACTGTTGTGATAGCAGTTAATCTTTGATTTTTTTCACGCATTTGGATTAAAAAGACATTTTAAAGAGGGATGAAGACCAATAGAGATGATGATATGCCAATTGGACTTGCCTGGTCACCTAGGACATATAAATATAAGATCTACACATCACATAAGAGGTTGAATCATTTTGTACACACCAACCTATGCCAATCTAGTATTTTTTTGTAACTTTATACCTTTTCATAGTTTTTTGTCTGTATCGTATGATGTTGTACGTACTTTTTGGAGATCTTAGAGAGAGAAGGAAAAGGAGACGGGCTGCTGTAATCATTTTGTTAAAGAATTCAGATATTTGCATCGTGAAAAAAAGGGAGTCTTATCATGTTCTCTTTCTATTTTATATTATTTATTATTTTGTTTTCTTGTTATATGATGTATGAATAGTGTTGCTTAGGCTTGCTGTATCATAACTTGATATGTATTAGTATGTATAGTCAATGAAATATTATTAGTTTTCTTAAATTAATAGTTGATATTATTGAATCACGGTTGTGTTGTGCATGGTATAGTTTGATGTCAAATTTCATTAGGATAGATCGAGAGATCATCTCCTTGAATAGATTTAAGCTGTTGGAAGGAATTGCTCAATCCTAGATAGGATTGTGAAATTCTTCTGCATCTACTTAATTAAGTAAAGAATTCTTAAAATTAATGCAGTTCTAAGTTGCCATCAGCTAGGACGAGATTCCAGTGGATAAACTTAGGATTAGATGTTAGCAATCTTGAGAAAGACGTTAACGCACTTAATGAATTTTGCAGTTTAAGAAACTAATGATATTAATTGTATGCTCTTAATGTACATGTCAAGTTCATCAGTGAAGCAAGGTCTAAGTCATTGTGCTATGCATTTAGCTTAAGTAAATCAAGTGTTTGTAATCATTAGTAAAAATTTGTAGGAGGTTAATAGTTTAATTAATATCATAATCATAATACTTACCAAATTTTATAGTCTAGATTATGAAAAAGATGTAATAGTACTTACCAGGATCATTGAGGAATATAACCCTATATTTCATTCCTATACTACATGTGATAAGTACACCTACCTAGCATTGATCAGATCATAGGAAAGGGATAATAGGAATTAATCTATTTAAAAATTGATCAGAAATAGCGTAACCAGTTTTCCTAGGATGCGTGCTTCCCAAAGCAATGGCAGTTCCAGTTATAAGGTAGAAATTGCATGAACACATTGAAGAATTGGTTGAGAACTTGGGTATTCTTCTACATGGTGTGTATCATGAGCGCACTATCAACTGTGGGAGTTTGCATGGCTATAGGATGGCATTGTCCTCAATCGCGTGAGTCTGCATGATCTCATTAAGATGATTATCCTAATCTTAGGGGTTTGCTTCTTGTCCAGCTCTCTTGCGTGGAGGTGTCATTCTTATCAAGAACTTACACTTTCCCTACTAGAATTGCCAAATAATGTATGGTAGGATTCCTGTAGTTGGTTGATGACATGTAATAGGCATGATGATTAACCCAAGAGAAGTTTTGAACTGATGACACATGTAAATGTCGTAGAGAGGGCGCAGGAGGAGGAACAAGTAAACCCGATTTCTTGAGTGCGTGAATGTGATAGAAGATCAAATCAGATAGATTCGGTCGTCTTATACTCGTTCTTGGCGAAATACTCGCTTTAATTCTTTTTAGTGTAATTTCAACAAAGTTTCTGCGTTACTCTTAATCTTAGTAATATGTAGAATCCTCTTCAAATGAGAAGAGAGCCTCCTAGGTCATTCCTAAGGACCCAACGGCTAAAATTGAAGCCTTTCTTTAGAAGCCCATTATTTATTTAAAATAGTCTTTTTCAATATGAAAGGGCTTCAGACTTATTTTAGTCAAATAAAGCCTAAATCATCACATGAAGATCTTTTTTGGAGTCTACTTTTTTATGCATGAGAAAACCGAATCAAGTTGAGAGTGGAAGGAATCGTTCGACGATCCCTGTTCTGAGCCTACCAAGTCAAGTCTCTCTATGACATCTCTCATTAGACTCGATCTTCTAAACCCTATCACTAGCTTAGGAGATCGGCCCGTGGCATTAAATTGAGCCAACAGCCTAATTACCAAAATGACCCTCTACAAAATCCTATTAGTAATTATTGATTTAATTAATTTGTTATGCTCATATTTTAAACCATGTCATATGAGTTCTACAGGTTTGATGGCGTACATTGAAATATGGTAAAATATTTGATTATTTATTATCACTGAAGGGACCATGTCACTTGGTGCTTTGACAAAATATTTAGATAACTTTGAAATTGCTTCCAAAATGATCCAAAAATATTGATGCATAATTTCAATGGATCTATGCAATATCCCTCTTATCACTTTATATCTTATGTTATGCCTAAGCAAATGATAAAATACCATTACTTATTCTCTGATTGGCACATTTTTAGTTTGGTGTAACAAAATTTTCTCCTTAAGTATCTGGCACAACTCAAAGAATGCCTTTGGTCTCATTTGTATCTGGTTAATGCAATAAATATATCCTTTATAAAGAATTCAATTCAAATATAACTCTTATTGATGCTCTTTATTGACATGAGGCTCACTAGCTATAATAAGTCCAGTTGAAAGAACCATTTCTATTATACCAAATATTGTGACATAAATCTCATTTTCAATGGATTGTTTTTTTTTTTTTTTTTTGTGACAAACTAACAAATAATAGGACAATCAATGCACCAATTTATTATAAACTGTAATTGTCCTTTATGTAATTTTTACTTTTGATGTTATTATCTTCACTAAAGATCGTGAAAAATCCTTTTACAAAATCTACACAAGATGTAATTTCTGAAGTTGATTGCAAGTTCATGGTTTTTCTATAATAAATTTATTAAATTAATTAATATGAAGTTAGAGAAAAATTAGTGAACTGAATAAAATTATATGATAAATAATTTCAATGCAGTGAGTCTTATGCTCTTTAAAACTAAAACAAATATTTGTAACATCAACTTTCAACCAAATTGCTCTTAATAAGTAAAATATGGTTATAAAATTAAAAATTTTCTTTCTTGTTATAAGGAAAATTCAATACACAATTACAAATCATCAGAAAAATAAGCAATATAACTTAAACTTAATAAACTAATCATATTATTTCATGTCCCCTATACTTTGCTTTTTTTTCGTTTTTCAAATTATTACATGAAAATGTATATGCTATTTGCAATCAATAATAATACATTTATATATATATATAATACATACTTAATATATATATATATATATATACAATTTTTTTCTAAAAATAGAACGACTATAGTGTCAATACTGGTAAGCTCTTGTTACCTTGTTGCTTCAAATCCTGAAATAGATGAAAAATAAGTGAATAGGAAAATAAAAATAAAAATAAAAGGCTAAATATATAAAAGTAAAAAGTTTGAAAGTTTTATGTGATATCAAATAACAATAAGTGTTTAACATTCAAAATAAGAAAAAGTTATAAGAGCAATTGCTAGGCATTGAATTGAGAATTAAAAGACATACAAATAGAATCTATTGGCACAAGTAATTATGCACAGAATAATTGGTAGTATTCGATTAGTGAATATAAAGAGAAGAGAGAGGAAATAATATTAACAAAGGTGCAACTGATGTTTGAAAATAAAAATTAAACTTACAGATACATGAGCACAAGTAATTATTGCACAAAATAATGAAGGCAGTATTAGATCAAATTACTAAAGGTGAAAGTAATGTTTAGAAAAAAAAAAAACATACAGATGTAAGAGTATGCACAGAATAATGGAGGCAGTAGTATTGGATCTGTGAATAAAAATTGAGGAGAGAGTAAATAATATTGATAAAGGTGAATAAAGTTGCAAATTGATGTTATCTATTTAAATGAAATAATATTGATAAAGGTGAAAGTAATAAAGCTACACACCAGCATCATCTATTTAGATGAACTTTTTTATCTTTTGCCTTGATTTTTTATTTATTTTTAACTCAAAGCTACCTTGGTATATTTTGGAAAAGGTTTAATTACGTGAATAATATATGAACTTTAGCTACTTTTGTGTTTTGGTACTTGAACCTAAGATCTTATCATTTTGTTGCCCGATCGTACTAAACTTTAGTGAAATTCATACCTTGGTATAGTATTATTTTATGCAAAATTTTAGCTATGGATGTCATATTTTTTAATTTCAAGTGAACATATTCTTTTACCCAAACATTTAACCAGAGTTTATCCACCGTTTGTATTGTAAGAGTGAAGTTAGCTTAAAAAAGTTTCAATCTTTGTCAATGTCTACATTACAGTGGCCGAAAGGAAGAAACCCTAATTTTTTAGACACTTCGACGACTATATATTGAACCAAAATAGTGTGATATGTCTTCAAATGTACTGAGTAAAGGATAAATTGTATGTTGTTAAAAGTCAGAGTTGTTGGAATATTGAAATTAGTGTAAAAACCTATTGAGAGCACATTCCCATACATGTGGACGTCAATGTCTAGTATTTATCGAGGGACGAAGGTGGTACCCACAGCTATAAAGGAATCTTCAAGTGGTCCTAAAGCTATTTGTTGGGCACCTTTGTCATTCTATAAGAGAACAATGCATAGCTCGGAAGGCGACGATGGAGACAACTGGACCAACACGTGGTGCAAGGCGAGTCTTTCCTTCATTATTTTACCATCTTTACTTGCTTTTTACTTTAAGTGATGATGTTCGTACTCTATAGTGTAGCAGTTATGGTAAAGCTTTGATATGTAATATTTGAAAACAAGTCTTGCTATACTGTTTAGTTATTTTGTTGAAGTTGTGTTATTTACCAAGGGGAAAAAAAAATGAAGATTGCCTTTTTATTCAGATGGAAATGCTATATTTAGGGACAATCATTGCTTGTAAACTTTGTATGTCTACTTCATGCAACCCTCTTCTCAATGTTAATATTCGCTTGATGAAGATACTAAATGTTACTTCTCTTTGTTCCTAGGATCAACCTGATGTTGCATGTAGGTGGGAGGTTTATGGGGGAGGGGGTTGAATGATAATACGTGGGTAGAGAACAACTAGGCTAAACAGTAGATTTGCATTCGATCAATGAGTTAACCTTACTTTCTTTCTTACGTGACTTTGGATTTGTGAACATTGATAAAATGTTCTTTTTAACTCTTGGAAACAGCATTGTTGATGGGTTGTTGTTGTTGTTGGCCATTGATGAAGATGCCCTTTACAATGCGATGATTACTATAGTTAGTATTCATGGAAGCAGCCAGATAAATGTTGACCACAAAGCTGGAGTGGTCAATCGTGAAGGCGTAGTGTGTCTTAGTCAAACAGAAGTGGAAGATGAGTTGGATGAGGAGGAATTTGTTGAAGTGGATGAACTTTTAGATGATGATGGTGACCAAGTAATAGCTGCTAGGAAAAGAAAAAAAAGCTACATTCAAAACAAGAACACATATAGAATAGGATAAATTGATGTTGACGTTGAAACATTATTTGTTGAATATAAGGATAGCGCATTAAGGTCACATTCTGAGGTCAATGATGCTAGCCAAGGAAAGGGTGTAGACATAGAAGGGAAAATGGAGTTCTTGAATAATGAAGGCAATTTCTATAGTAGATCAAGTGATAAGGAGGATAGACATGCTCATAGGAGAAGAAAAAGCCAGCATCACTATGATCCTAATATTCCACTACCATATATAGTTGTTGGAATGGTGTTTGACAATTGGGAACAGTTCAAAGAATCAATGACTAAGTACTCTGTGGTTAACAGGCGGGAGTTGAGGATGACTCTTAACGATAATAGACAAATTTAGTTTAAATGTAAGGGTAAAGGATGTGATTTTGCTAATGTGTTTATTCTTGAGGAAAATGTTAAAAAAATATTTTAATAAATAATTACAAAAATATCATTAGGATGAAAATAATTCAAGTTTTAAATGATTTAAATTCATCTCTTGAAAAGATAACGAATTACTAGCTTCGTCTCTTTAAGAGATGAGTTCGTTAAGCTACATATAGTCCTAATCCTTCTTCTTTTTGTTTATTCAGAACCCCTAAATTCCTCTATTCTTTATGCGCATAAACCTTAACCCTAACCCCAAATCACATTCTTCAATTATTTTGATGAAATCAACATGAATTCTTAGTTGATTTTGTTTAATTCATAACATTGAAGCATTGATTTGTGCATATTTCAATTGATTTCACACAAAATCAATAGCACTTGCACTTTTTGCACGTAAGTCGCTTGAATTCCTCTTTGCAATTTTTCATGATTTATGAAGCTGCATTGTGCCTTTTTGTTGATGTGTGAAGCCACATTGACTTTTTCTTTTTTTCTTTTTTTCGATTTGTGAAGCTACATTGCAATTCTAAACAGTATATGTGGATTTTAAATTTGATAATGTTTAAAAGTCACAATTTTTTATTAATAGCCTATATACACGTCTAAGTTAGCAATAGCATCCCATAGGTGATAAAATTATTTGATTAATAGATTTGGAAATTTTGCTTGAAAGTGATGGCTATAGTTTGCTTAATGTGATGATTATTTTATCATTATTTTGACACTTGATATCTGTTAAGGAAGGAAAAAAAAACTAATTGACACCAATTTATATTGATTGGTAGTTTAGTTGGGATAGATCTATGGATTAAATTTAAATAATTATAATAGATTTCCAAATCTTTTAATTGTTGGAAACATCTTGTCTATAATATTTTAGATGGATACATAGTGATGGATGTTTGTATTTTACTAAACATAAAAGTAGATAAGCTCATTTTAGGATGTTGTGTTTAGGGTAATTGGAATTCCTTGTAGCACTCTAATTTCTCTTTTGTTTAGTATAGGAGTCGGTTTGCTCGTTTGTGTAATATAATGTCATGTATTATTAGTAATGGAAGGTTCTTTTATGATATTTATGAATTAGGATGACACATTGTCACAATGCATACATTCAAGTTTGATTTTGAACTGGCAAGATAAGGGTCGAAATGGACAAGTTATTTGATCTTAAAATCGTAAAATAAAGACAATTAGTAAATCCTAGCTTCAAAGGACCTTTGAATTAAAATTAAATTTATATAAAAAAAATTGCTACAATTCAGACCAAGAACAAAATCATAGAGAATTAAAATATCTGCTTACCAAGCTTATAGATCTATGTATATGGAGCTAATTAAAGTGGCAATAATAGAATTTAGAGAGTTAACCATACTAAATACAAGTCATAATAAATCGAATGAAAAATAGTTATTTTTCTAAGAGTAGTCAATGCCATTGGTATTTGGTGCTTCCTAAATCTAACAAGTGCAGCTATTTCTATTTTATACTCTTGCTCATGATAGGAGCATGTAGAGCTAAAAAATCACCACTATACTTTTTTTACAACGTTTATATACATGTTTTATGCCATAATTTGTATAGTTTATAAGGCATTTTTCTTCTTAAAGAAATTTCATTTATTTGCAAAAAGTGAAAATAATTTATAAATAAATCTTCTTTTTTAATATATATTATAAAGATGTATACTGATTTACAAGAGTAAGAAAAAGAAATGACTATTTACAAGTAATTATAAATAACAAACCATTACTTACAATATAATTTTTTTTTTTATACAAGATATAAATATACACAAATGATTGTTACACATTATACATGCAAATCACACAGATGCATAGGGGTTGACAACTGATTAATAATGGGGTAATTTTGATATTTGAGTTGCAACTTTTTTTTTTTTAATTTTTTCAACGAGATAAAAATTTACAAGGAGAGCATTTAAAAGGGATTTGAAATTGTAACTATTTAAGGTATGCCCCATTATTATTTATTTGCCAACCCATGTTCATGAATGCAATTAGGTGGGTTCTAAATGTTGCCCGGTCGAATGGATCTAGATCAACACTAGATCAAAATGAAAGGTCATTTCAAGAACCAGAGGTTGCAAAAGACATAGCCCCAAGATCTTACTAGTGACCTCCCAACTTAGAATCTTAAGACTGCTTGATTCTGATCATATATAGCACGCATTTTTATAAATTCTCCCCTAAAATGATCATGTTGCCCTTTTGGACTCTCTCATAATTTTTTTTTTAAATATGTGCAGTACTTAAATGAAAAAGTTAGTACAACTATATACAAATTAAGTAGCATAAAATAATAAAAAATGAGCATTAAAAGAAATAAACTTTGATTTTAATAATTTCAAATGGGTAGCCTCTTAAAAATAGGCATTTTCAATGGAGTCGCCAAGCTATCGAGCTTGGATTTTTTGTTTTCTTGTTTTTATTTCTTTTAATTCGATCTGTATTAAACCTGAAACCATTTAATACGAATCTTTGATTAAAAATTAAAAGAAATTTTCAATTTTATAAAATTAAAAGGAGTCGCCACCCGATTAAAATCGGGAAAAAAATAAAAGTTAGGATTAATGGATTGGTTGATCCTAACTTAACTACTAGTCTGCCAAAAAAAAAAAAAAAGATTGAAAACCAATTTTTATAAAACTAGAGTTTTCATGAGTCAGAGGGCTATCCTATTAAAACTAAATGGTTACCACCTTTAATTTCTTAAATTAAAATTAATTCTTTTTAATGCTCAAAAAGTTCATCCATGTTACCAAGAATGCTATTCGCAATTTATCAAAATTTTCAAAACAAGACATATATTTACAACACTTGCAAAGACAAGGGAAAAATATTTTTTTATATTTTTTATGTCACCTCAGAAGTGCCTACGTACCCACTAATAGGGATCAGACATCACGTAGTTCTTTTCATAAAAATTTTAATGTGTTGATATATTTTAATTTGTGAACTTTTTTAAATATAAGTTTATTAAGTTTTTAGATACTAGAAAGAAAATGATTTTTAAGATGTGATCCTATAAGCTACCATTCTAATTTTGTGTTAGAAAAAATATTTTCTAATTGACATTGAAACTATCATAACATATGTACATATACCCTCATATTTACATCTTTATTGTGCTATTATTATTATTATTATTAATGAACATTTTGATGGACATCAGAATCCGTTTCCCAGCAGACTGCTGTTCTCCAAATTTATGAATTGGACATGAATAGCATGCATTTTCATTGTTTTCTAATAGTCATCTTTTTTTATATATTAATTAATCCATATAATAAAAGAAAGAAAAATGAATAACTTACCTGGGACGTGATGCAAGTCGGACTAAGGGAGTTGGGTTAAATCCGGACGAGTAGATTCAAGTTTCGGGTCAGGTGTAGGTTAGATCTTTGGCAATTGGAATTGGCGGCTGGCAAGGTCAGGAATGGGCATTCCAGCGGTGATTGGACGACGGTGATTTAGTCGAATGACCAAACTAGATATTCTAACCACTCCACTAAGCTCAGTTTCACTCGGAAGTAGCGGTGGATAGCGGTTCTAAAGATTGCGAATGGTGGTCAGCGACGGAGCTACTACTACGACGGATTTTGATGATTTCAAGACTCAAACAAACTATCAACTGATAGTTTAACTTACTTGGAGTCTTCCATATATCCACCAATTCCAATAATTTGACTCAGAAATTCTCATAATCGAAGATCTAACTTTAAAATCCTAGTATCTAAATTTTTTTGATTCAATTCTTTCCGAATGAATTTCTATTTGATTCTTCTATTGATGTATGTCAGGTATTTATAGATATTTAACATGCTCAACTACTTGCTACTTATCTTTAAATTAATTAAAATTCATAATGAGCTCTTTATTTATATTATTATTTTTTTATATGAAAATTTTTTTTTTATTATTTTTATTGTAATTTGTGGACTTAATATAATATTAATTAAAGCCTTAAATAGACAAAACTGAGGTGTCTACAAGTACTTATATGTTGAAATTGATTCATTTAGTACCTAAAAAAATTCCACGTGCTCTAATAGTTTTTATCATATTGATTAAAAATGCCGAGTTGAATATAATATTAGCTAATTTAACATATGTACTATTGGTGTGTCTAAAAAATTCTTTCAGGCAATTTGTGGATATTTAACATGCCCAACTACTTGCTCACTTACCCTTAAATTAATTAAAATTCATAATGGGCTCTTTATTTATATTATTTTTTATATGAAAATTTTTCTTTTTTTTTTTATTTTTTATTGTAATTTGTGGATTTAATATAATATTAATTGAAGCCTTCAATGGACAAAACTGAGTATCTACAAGTACTTATATTTTGAAATTAATCCATTTAGTACCTAAAAAAATTCCACAGCTATAATAGTATATCTATTATATTGGTTAAAAATGCCAAGTCAAATGATAATATTAGCTAATTTAACAGATGTACTATTGTGTGTCTAAAAAAATTTTTAGGTATTAAAATTGATCAATTTTAAAGTTTAAGTATCTAATTGCATATTTTATCAAAGTTCAAGTACATTTCTTTATGTTAACCCATTTTTAAGCATTATAGGTTGAGTGTCTCGTTTATGATTAATTATGGATAAACAGTTATTATATGCAATTTTTGTTTCCGCAATCTTACAAGAAAAGATAGCACCATAAGTAACACATGTAATTGGATTAACTTTTATTAATAGTCAAATATGAATTACGAGCCTCTTGGGGCTAGTTTAGCCCATCACCAACATGAGTCAAACCCCTTAGGCCCAAACCCGACGTACTCTAGTGGACCCATTGCCTATTGAGGACAACAACATCCTTTGCTTAGGAAGCAAACTACCAAATACTATAGTCAATTGGTCTCAGACCTAAAGTGACTTGGCATGCCTATCCCAACCACTCCGGTTTGGAACGACCAAATGTGGATTGGTGCATTCACCTCACGTCTACTATAACCATAGCCAACTACCCACTCACCTCTGACTCCATGATTCACTATACTGCCAAGGATCAATTGGCTATCTCTCAAAACCATAAGAATGGTAATGTCACTTGTAGTTTAAACACATTATTACTCACATTTTCATGAACATACTTACTGACTTAAGTATCAAAATGATTACGTAGGATTAAACTCTAGCACATCACTAACGGAGTTATATTTTGTGGGTCCAACGCACACCTAATACTCATGATTCCAATCCAATGGCGATCTTCACTTCTATTAAGTTTGAGCTAATGACACTTACAATTCGAAAATAATTTAAACTCAATCTCTGTGCACCGTACATAATCGTTTATACTTAAATATACTAAAGGATCAAATGTTTAAGTCTAAAAACCAAGTTTTACTTAAACTAGATGGCAAGGTCGACCGAGTCCTAAATTAGGCAAACTAGACTTTACCTGGGGGAAACTCAATAGGCTAATTTCTTAATTTAGTCGACGTAATCTTGGACAGCATAGCATCGGTTGATTTGTATAATTTTACTTAACTTGCCTAGCGACAAATTTCGTCAACCTAGTTATTGATTACTTTAGTTGGCTCCTTGAATTCTCAAAGTTGGTGACCCAAATGTCAACTTAGTTGATTAAAATTTCCTCTTAAGTTGGCCAATTATTATCGGTAAATGACCATAAAAGGTATCTACATGTAATGTGAAAGTTTATTTAAAATATCAACTTTTTGAGTCGTTAAAAAGATAAATCAACATTTTATAAAATGAGTCAAATTAGAATATCTCATTTCACAAAATTCATTTAACATGTCAACATTTGAATAGGTTTTTATTAATTTTCCTTAGTGGTCCATTACAAATTTCTCATTTGACACACATTATAAAACGCTGATTCATCTTTCTAACTATTTGAAACATTGATACCTTGAATAGATTTATTTTCATTTGTTAATACATTCTGGAGTTATTTATCCAATTATAATTCGATCTACCACTTCCTTAACTTACAACTATTTAGAAACTCAACCTTAGAATTTTTATTAGGATTTGCTTGGATGAATATCTTGTGCTAAAATCTATTTCAATTTATTATTCAACCAAAATTAGTTTGATTCATCAATCAATTTCCTAATTCATTATTCCATTATTGGTTTTTAATAATTAAAGCAATTACAAAATTTCGATTAACTCATAAATATCTCAAAACTTATTTGGAAATTCATGAACAACTATATTTCATTTGCTAACATGAAATCTCAGTACCAAAGCTGTGAACGATTGCCTAAACAATTAGTTAATGTCAATTTTTCACAACATGATAAACGAGTTCTTAAAGGCTTACTAACACGCATAATGGAAGCCTACAACAACACCTCTTTCGAACAACAGACTTTCGTTATTTTCCTCTAATACTGTCAAAACCAAATAATAGTTCATAACTTCGAGACAGTCTATTTATGTAAAAGGAATTCAATTGCAAAAATCGTAATCGTCATCCTTTTCAAAAATGTACCATTCATAACCTTTTATTGCACTTTGCTCTTAGTTTTACTTAAGGATAAATTATATTAAAAGGTATCAACGTTTAGGATAAGTTTATTTAATATATCAATATTTTAAGTGGTTAAAAAGAGGTATCAATGTTTAGAGATAAGTTTATTTAATGTATCAATGTTTTGAATGGTTAAAAAAATGTGTCGACTTTTGATAAAGTGAGTCAAATAAGGTATCAATAATAGATCATTAATTGAAGATTAAAGATATTTAATTGAAAACTAATTTTAACGTCGATACATTCAATAAACTTTGTCAAACATTGATACTTTTATTTAATACATTTTTCCAAATATTGATACTTTTTTTTTACCACAAAAAATGTTGACACCTTAAATGAATTTATCCAAAAACTATGATAACTTGTGGTATAATTTACCTTTTTACTTAAACTAAAAATATGAAATTCTTGTTGAAAAATTTGTGTAACCGTTGAGGAAGATAACATAACGCAGGAGATATATGCTGGAAATCCACTATTCTTCTACAATATGCCCTTTGAACTCTATATTCAATAAGGTTTTATCCACCATTCCAATAATTACTTTAGTGAATACACTTCCCTTTAAGGTCATACAAAAGTTTCTCCTTTAATACCTTACGGAAAATAACAAAATTCTCTATTTTGACTCATAGAAAATAGCCCTTTGTAAAACCTAATAAAGTCATCCCTTGTTCTTTTAACTTTGCTAATATGAGAGATTAAAAGAAATTCTTTTCAAGTTACAATAAGCGATTTGGTTAATATGTAGTATGTAATTCTCAAAGATTATCACACAATAAAAACATTATTTGTTACTTTTATATTGTGGGATTTCAACTAACTTTTTATTAGTGTTGTCGGAACAATACTGGGTTTGACTTAGCATACTAAGAGGTTAGGGTTAAAGAATTGAACTGAGGTCAATAAATAGTAAAAATATAAGGCACATTTTAATTATGAAAAACAAACATATATGACATTACTCAATTAAATCCATATCTAGATCAAATTCATCTATTAGTTATTAAATCCATACAAAACATATGCTTAAAAAGAAAGAAGGCATATGGTAGTTATATTTTATAAAGTTATAATATAGTATAAATATATATTTAAAATTCTAGTAAGTTAATTTTTTTTAATTGCTCTTTAATTTCTTTAACTAGTCCAAGTCAACCAGGTCATAGTCCAATTGCTTAAGTCAACCGAGTCAATCCAAGTCAATATCAATCCGAGATAATTCATGGACCGACCTGCTGTCATGGTCGGTTTTGATTGAATTGGATCGAACCGGTTACGTCAATCTAGATTTAGGTCAGATATGATTGTTGCTTCTAGTAAACAAACTTGAATTTTGATCCCAAACTATAGTCCTAAAGTAGCATATGATTAAAGGATCTTCGTGTCATGAACAAATCCTTAATGGTGATCTCATAGAAACAATTTTAACGGTTTAACTTAACCATCTATAGAATGTAATAATAAATTCATCTTCGAATGGTGAATTTTCAATGAGTATTTCCATAGAAAACTTATTATTTCCAAATATGCACCATTTTTTTTTCTGGAAATAATCATTAAACATAAATAGTTAGTTGGACAATACAGCTAGCCACCACATATTCGCATTGTAGTATGGGTACATAAAGGCTTATATATTATTATTACTATATACCACCGATGCGCATACTGACCAAAAGAACTAAGGTCTGTAGTTTAACTCGGTTCAATTCAGTTCAAAGGCCGAATTTAAGCCAAAACACTTCAAATGCACGTGTTTGGTTTGTTCGATGAACTGTTTGAAAAAAAAAATACATTATTCTAATTGATGATATTACTAATCATCAGGGTCTTCAATTAATAACTGAGGTTTAAATTGAGGAATATTTTATAAGAACTAAAGCCATGTAACATTATATCACGGTAGCAATGCATCTTAAGTGATAATGAAGGAACACTGCATAAGATATGAAAGACAAAGGAATGGAATGCAAGGGTTGAGAGTAAGGTGAGGGAAAACAAAAAAAAAAGATAAATAAAGTAAAATGAAATGTCGATAGAGTTAGAAATTATAGAATCTTACCTATCTTTTATTTTTTTAATGGGAACAGTTTAATTCGAGTTCAAATGGTTCAGTTTCATTGACCTTAATGTAAATCGTTTGAAACCTCTTCTAATTGAATCGAACTAAAATATAAAAACATTGTATTTTATAGTTCAATCTCTAGCCAAGTCCTGTTCTCATTGGTTGGTTTAATGAATAGTCCTAACAAAAAGTTCATTTAATCTCTTGAAATAAAAACTCAAGTTTAGACTTCAACTGAATTAATTTAATTCTCATGACTCTAAAAGAATTGATATATTTTAATCAAAAAACATAATCTAGAGTATCTTTCTCCATGTTATTACTAAGCCAAAAAGGCATAGATTATTTAAAAAAAATAATTTGTTTAAACTAAAATCATCAATTTTATTCTCGTCATTCTCCAAATCTCCACTGTCACTAGCATTAATGTCATGCCTATATAATACAAGTTATATTTACATACACATCTTGAGTATGATTCAAACTACAAAAAGAAAAACAAGATCTTAAACGAGGTAAGTCTTAGCCCTATAAATAACTAGAAATACATACATGAATGGTACAACTATGAATCACACAAATTCGTAATCCAGTACAGTAAACATCGGGTTGCTATGGTGATTATACAACACATTTTAGAGTTATATATGCATATAACCTTAACTTGAAGTAACTCATTATTTCAAAGTATACTAATAAACAATATCAACGCAAATGAGATTATAACCTAGTGACATCTTTCTAGTTTCTCAAGTGAGAAATCTCATGTTCGAGTCTCCCATTCCCTTGTAATGACAAAAGAAAATGAAATAAAATAAATAACGATGTGAATAATACCATTTAATCACATTGCCCCATGGTCAACACCAAATCATTAAGAGACCAATATCATATTTGACAATTACCTAGTTTGGTTTCCAACCAATATCGTATTCAACAACCTATTGAAAACATCAGCACTGAAACTATCTAAATCATCTTTGCATACAACTTCACTTTGAGACACCATCACACATTGATCATTGGGTACCCCATCAAAGCATCCTCGATGGTCTGGATCATCATCACCATCAAAATGTTTTCAATTTAATGATACTTTATTCTGTAATTAACCTAACATGCATGATATAACAATCAACATTACAAACTTGGATCTTAACCATCTAAATTCACTTCTATTGTGACGCTTAATAACGATTTATAATGTGACACCAAGTTACAGATTTATTACTTGATTGTAGGCATGGTCATTACCTAGGTTTTAAGTCTTTATTAATCACCTAAAGATTTTACTTAAGGAAAATGGTAAATAAACATTATGATTAATTAGGTTGGTTCAAACCTTAGCGGTTAAAATTAAACCAAATTTATCTTAACTACTTATTAACTTATTTTTCATCAACAAGCTAACAAACAGATATTAACTTATTACATAGATACTAAATTGTTATAACTATGTAGTTATAACCAACAATTAAATTAATTTTAAGCTATATATAATCTTACGTTAATATATACTTATATGCAAATATAATACTATTACTTATTATATGTTCTTATCATTACACCTTATCTTTAATTATCAGACTATAAAAGTACTTATATATACTACCTGTTTGTTATTTACTCATAATAGTTTTTATTATTGATTCATTCCCTTTTTTATTTTTGTAATTCGTTAATAATTATTGGTTTATTTTTATACTACACTGTCATGTTTCAATACAGTTATTGATACTTAGGTTATCATTTATTTACAAATGTAAACACTTATAGTTACTATTTTCTATCATAAATACTTGCGAATAAATGCTTACAGTGCTAGAATTACTCCCTATATCAAATATCAATGATATTTTTGATATTGGCTCAATAATAAATGTTAGTAATAATAGTGTTATCCTGATATTAGTGACTACAAATATTAAAAACCCTAGAGGGTGTCGAGGCCTATTAAAAGCTCTAAGGGAGTGAAAAATAATTCAAGCTCATGAACTAGACTTATATTTAGATAAAGGAATTTTTGTCATTTCATTGTGTAGGTTTTCCATATCATATAAGTCTAATATGACCATCGTGCATATTATGAAATGAATAAATTCGGGATTCCGGTTTTCTCACTTTTCCCTATTTCAGTTTCCTTAATTTATAAATCAATTGTTAAAATTACTTCGTTATTTAAAGTACTATGATATATCATCATTATGTAATTTTCATTTTTCACAATCTCAACGATAAATTACACATAATATTTAAAAAAAAATAAACTATAATTAAAGGGTTAAATCAAGAGGATTCATTTCCATAAAAAATTCAGCTTTTCAATTAAGCTATGTATCAAAGGATCAGATAAGGTTACTCGCAATACATTGTTCCGTTCACGTAATCGTGGCCCATCTGGTCATCTATGTTTGGCCAAATTCAATATTGGCTCAATGAAATGCCATAATACCAAAAAGAAAAGAAAATATTGGAAATTTTCCGTTTGCATTTAGCTGCTTCTTCTTCTTTCTTCTTCTTATGTTGTGAACTGTTATATTTATAAGCCTGGAATGAAATAGAATCGATCTCCTCCTCTTCTATCCTCATAATCCTAGCATTTTTAAGAATCGGGTGCCTTAAAACAGAAAACCGTTTTCCATATTAGTTTCCCATATGTTTTTTAATTCTCAAAAAGTTATTATTCCATCTTTGTTAGGGTGGATCTCTATATTGTATTTTAAAGATAGGCAAAACTTTAGGGTAAAAACGACGACATACTTCTTAAAATTTTATAAATAAAAGCTTATAATGATTGAAAATTCATGTATATTTTGTGGTTTCACTTTTACATGAAATGTTATACTTTTTCAGATGTAAGGTGATGAAACTCTAATCATCGATGTATTTTTTGTGTAAATGACATAAAGTTTATCAAATTTTAAAATTAAACATGCATAGTAAAAACCATTCTAAGATGGGTGACCTTCTATGAAGCAGTAGATATCAAGGATAAAACCATACAACATCTTACAAAAAAGGACAATACTTTGGTAGACAAAGTTTCATATCGTTACAAGTAGTATCAAAGTAGTCGACTAGCCGAAAGTGAGGGAGCTAAGTGCTATATAGGGCAAAGTACCTCAGAGTGAGGATACCGCTTGAGCTTGCATGGAACACCTCTAGTATCCTTCTTACCTAATATGGTACTAGACCTGTATGATGAAACTAACAAAAAATATATAATACTTCTCAAATATAAGGTGGTGAAATCTAATTATTAAGACGCCTTTTGGTTTAATGACTTTGGAGTTTATCAAAACTTTAAAGTTAAAAGTGCTAAGTGAAATATCCCAATTATTTGTCCTTTAATTAGATAAGTGCTAATAAATTGTCATGAAAATATAGATAATTTTGAACCTCAATTACAATTTAGGTTAACAATTAAACTTAGGTAACTAAATTAAACAAATTATATAAATTGTGGTAAAAAAATTTGATAACCTATCATAGTAGCTTAGTCAACGAATTTAATTGAAATGGAGATATCAATACTTCAATTTCCTATTCAAGATTTCTAAATATCTCAAATCATTATTACATACCAATTTAAGCTTACCTAAATTAAATTCTTGTATCTAATTTCTAGAAATTACAACCTTATCATTTTACGTACCCTTTCTTTTACTCCACAAATTTCCACTAAGGTTCTATCTTTGAATATCCCTAAACTCAAATCCCATTCATTCCATCAACATTGCACCAAAAATAGGTAAGCATACACCAAGGAAGAAATAAATTCCTTCTACCTTTTTCTATAATGATACCCATTTGAATTTCTATTTCAATTGAATTACAGGTGATAATATTCTAGGTGTCAAGATCAAGGTTAGAATTAAACAAAGTAGCTTCTACAAATCATTTTGGTAGTAATAGTTTGGAGATTTAAAGATTTAATTGATAAATTTTACAATCCTAGTAAGTAAATTTAATCAATTTTTAGAGTGTATGTTGATTGTGAATTAATTTTAATTTCTATGGTTAAAATTTTATCTAAAAATTTGGTTGATATGATGAATTTGATGAGTGGCGGTAATTAATATATATATATATTTATTTATTTTTATTATTTTATGTTGATGGGGATCAATACTTGTTGGAGTTTATAATAACGTTATTGTAACTTTGATTTGTTGATTATTTAACAAATTTGAATTAGAATATGTTTTATTGATACGAGTTTCGAGACGAACATATACATATAATATATATATATATATGTATAATGTGCATTGATTTTTTTTTTTTATTGATACCGAATTGGATATTATAGGCATGATGATGTAATTGATTTTTTTAAATTAATGATGAACCTGGAATTTTGTAAAATGAATATGAAATTTCAGTTCTCTTATGCTGGAATTATGATAATGAGTTAGTGAATTATATTGTTGAAAACTGGAATAACGTGGATAAGCATCGAGCCAGGCTTACAAACCATTGCGTACATATATATATTAATGTTATTACAATTTTAATTTGTCAAATTGATTAATAAAATGTGATTTTAATTATGTAAATGTTAATATATATACGCCGAGATAATGCATTTGTACGTGTTGGATTTGAATATCTATTTGGTGAATGAAATCTTGATTGAAATTGTTGGAAATTAGTTGAATTAAATTGATATCGAATACTGTGTTTTTTTTTTTAACTTATTGATAATAAAATAAATAATTTGGTTGAACCGGTGATCAACTTAATTGACGTGATGTGATGTACCGCAATTGAATCTAAATAATTATGTATGGTGCAATTGACTGAAAAAAAGAATGATGACCGAGCCGAACTTTATGTTTGATTGATTCAGTAATGCAACATGACTAATTAATTGGAATCTTAGCGGAATTAATTCCCCCACTTAACTTTTGTGGCAACAATAACTACATTATATATTATATCTTATTTCTCATGGGGTGTAGGAATGACATATTTGATCCACAATACCACATGTACCAGAGAGCGTTTTGGAAGCAAATTAATTCAAAACATGTACTTAAATTTCATAATAATAACTCAAATCCTTACCTATATCAATTGAACTTATTTCTAAAATATTCAAGTCCGTTATCTTTTTTTCAAGTGTTGAATAACCCAATAGGCTCATGTAATATTTCTTAGGCCATAAGCCTTAAGATATACATAATGGACCTAAATAGGAATTTAGATGCCCAATAGCTTTAATTAATTCTAAATTAATTTTCAATTCGGCTTTTAGTCAATTCGGCCTAATCAAATATTTAAGCCCAATTCTACTTAAACTATATTTTGTATTCATTAATGGATTCAATTATAAATTCCCTAAAGCCATTACCTTAAAATAGAGTAAGACTTAGAAATGTTATATTGGACTCATTATAGGATTCCTAAAGGCCCAATACTTCAAAATAAGAAATTCAATCTCTTAAACTCATGTGCTTCATCTAAACTATTTAAACCCATTTGCCTAAATAGATTCAACTTAAGAATATAACATAAATAGACATAATTGAATAATAAATATGGTGATAATTGAATTATACACACATGATTTATACGAATTATCTTTTTTTGGACAAATACTGTTGCTTTTGACTTATGCTCTGACCTATGCTCCGACCATTGCGAATCTACATACTTGATGCCACATATGTAGAGACTTGAGTGTTGTTTGTCGAGGATCTGCATCTTAGATAAACTAAAGCTTAAAGACGGCTAATAATTGATTACTGCTTGTGCTTATATTGTTTAATTTGTTCAAAGAGCAATGGCCTTGTTGGGCAATACTAGCATGGCAGTTAGGCGCTTTGGCCATCCTTATCATCATTACAAATATATCATTGGTGGATCAACGGGTAGCTGATAGGGCAAATGTATCGGGATAACGTCTACTCAGCTTGGAAAAAGTAATGCAATTTGGTTCATATTTATGGGACTGGTTAAGTCGAATTATAGTATGGATTGAGATAAGTAGAGATGTGTAACAACTGTGAACCCTTGATGGCTATTACTATTAAGGATGTTTATGGTTTGGTTTACGGGTTAACCAAGTTGAATCGCATTTGAAACGGTTCGATTCAAACCTTTAAACTGAAAGCTTTTAATGGTTCAATGTTTCGAACTGAACCACTTCAAATACGTGGTTTGGGTTCGATTCGGTTCGGTTCGGTTCGGTTCGCATTTAAAGGTATTTAGTTCTAAAAAATAATATTAATAGTTATTTGAGTTCCTAAGAAAAGAAAAAGATGTTTAGATTAAGGAACATTATACAAGAATCAAACTTACTTATCATTATTCAAGCCGTGTATTTAATAATTTCATACATACGTATTATTCCATTTTAAAATATTTTTCAATACATATAAGGTTTTTGAAAGGTTGCCAAACTTGTGATTCTATGTACAATCCTTAACGGGTCAGTGAAATCGGAATATAAAATCGAAATGTAGAAACGTAAGTTTTTATAATCATTGCAAAATATTTTTGAAAAATTATAGAAATGCTTATGCTTATAGAAGATGTAGAGAACTTAGAACACATAATGGATGCAAAAAAAAAAAAAGAAATTAATTTTTTTTTTTTGCAATAACTCTTAATCCATGATATAACATAGATAAAAAGAGTGAATAATTTTTTTTTTTTTTATTGTTTTGTTTGAAATAAGTGATAAATTGAAGGAGAATAAAAAATTTTCAACTTATTAAATGCTTGATTATATAAATGAAATAAATAAGTTTTCTTGTGAATTTTACAACTATTACTTGACTGAATAAATTATGTAAATGTAGAACAGAGGTTTTTGAGGGAGGAAGGAAAAAAGATAGAGAGGGTGTCTTGAAACTAAATAGAAACGATAATAAAAGAGATACATAATCGTAAGTCCTGATAGTTGATAAGCATATAAACACACAGTTGTATTTTTTTATATTTTAGCTTATTTGACTCGAATAGGTCGAATCGGTAGATTCGGTTAAAATCATAAGATTTTATCGATTTTATATGTAGACTCAATTGAAATAGTAAGATTTCTACCTAGAAACTATTCTACCCATGGTTTAACTCGGAAAGACAGTCTAAAATCGTAAATTCATAGAATCATATGGGTAAAATCGCGATTTTAACACATATGGTTTTCGATTTGGTTTAATTTGGTCTAAGCAGCGATGGCCTTCTTGGGTGATACTGGATGATAGTTGGGCACTCAGACCACCCTTATTATTATTATTGATATATCATTGGTGACTTGGTGAATAGCTGACAGTGCAAATGGTATCGGGATAACGTCTATTTAGGCTTGGAGTGAAGTAATGTAATCTAGTTCACGTTTATAGGATCGGTTGAGTCAGATTATAGTATGAACTGCGATAAATACAAATACATAACAGCTATAGACCTTAGACGAGACTATTACTGTAGTGATTTATATAAGAGATATAGTTATTTATTATCGGTCCTAAGCAGTTGCTGTTACTTAGGATCCCTAAATTCACATAGCTTGTTATCCAGAGTGAGTGCTATCGTGTTATTTAAATTGCCTAAAACAATAACCTTAAACTATTGGTTGTTGTGTTGAATGTAGTCTTGGTATGTTTGCCATATTGTGTGTGTATGTGTTGTTGTATACTTGGCTTTAGCTCATTCCTTCTTTTCTTTTCAAGTCTTGGTGATTTTAACTTCGATGCTTATGTGTATCTTGGTATGGGATGAATCGTGCGAGCTTATCGAAGAGCGAAGTGGCTAGAACGTGGGATTATGTGTTCTTTTTAAATAAAAGTAGTAGTTATCTTTTCAAATTGTATTCTCTTTTGAAGGCTTGGTTTATGCCCGTGGTTGTAAAAACTTTTATCAAATAACTTGTATTGATTTTTACCTACCTCTTATACTTTGTTATTTTTTTTCGCTGCTCAATCTTGTGATTCCAAAACTTAATTATATGATTTCAGAATCTAAAATATGTTAGCAAACGATTATAATGAACAAATAGTTTAGGTAGCCTTACTGTATAACACTTAAGTATTATATGTAGCGAACTAGACACCTTGAACCTATTCGGGGCGTAATAGTTTTAAATGGTATCAGAGAAAACGTTTGTCGTTTTGTTTGCTTTTAACATAACTAACATAACAAAGTAGGACATGTCTTAGATACAGTGAGATGAGTGTTAGGGGAATCATGCTTTTAACATAACAAGTAAAATTTGTTTGGCTACACTTAAATTAATCTATGGCATAAGTTTACCTTCTGTTGATATTTAAACATTAACTTAACTGACATAATGTTCGATTCTTGCTATATGTAAGATGTTTTTGCCATGTAACTATCTTTTTTTTTAAGTTTGCTTGTAAAATTGGCTTATTTCTTAACTTCACTAAGTGAAGTAAATGGATAAATAACTTTGATAAACCTAGGACTTGCCCTCTCAATCCTTTGAAAATTGGAACATTAGTAATTGTTGCCTGAGGTGTACTTATGTGTCTTTCTTTTGACAACTTAATAGATTAATATAGGAACTTCCTCTAATCTCCTAATTGAAAGTGATTATGGGTTGAAACAAAACAAATAAAAGAAAAAGTCAAAAAAGGGGAAAAACAAGTAAAAATATCGACAAAAATACCTAAAGTTTCACTCATTAACTCTAACATCTTCGAGTCTTATAAAACGTTCGATGTACTAGCAAAATCAAATATACCGTAAAAAAATAGAAACTATGAATCAAATACAAAATATAATTCAGAATTTACCAAAAAAAAAAAAACAGAAGTGTGATCATTATCTTTAAAAGTAAAATGATGATCACAATGTCTTTATGAAATAATTACAGGATAACAAAATCTCAAATAGAATGGGATGCATAAATGATAAATAACTTAAATATCTTGAGTTAATAAAAAAAAATGTCCAATACACCCATAAATTTGATGAAAATCATTATTCAAGACTGTAAATAGTGAATAGATACCTTTCTGTATCACTACTCTATATAAACAATAATGATATTGTGACAAATCATAGTAATATGCCAAAGGATTCAAATAATTACCCAATATTGTAATATACATCCATCTAACTACACCACAATGTAAGAGAGATCTAAAGTGAAATCATAAAACAAAACTAAAAATGGAATGCATATAAAAATTTGATAAAAGAATAGTAGACAGAGTTACAAAATAAAAAAGAAAAAAGAAAAAGGGACATTCAAAATAGTGTCCTAAAAGATGATAACAAGTTACAAAACATAACAATAACAATAAATGAAAGACTATGAACATGGTATGTTTCGTACGCTCATTAGTATATATATGCATTTAGATGGAATGGCGAGTCTATAACCTTCTTGTTAAAATAGTCGTGTCTATTAGTTAGTGTCTTGTGATGAAGTGTCGTCTCGAGTCATCAATAGTCTTGTCAAGTTCAAGTTCTGTTAAGTCGAGTTTGTGGAAGGCTTGGATTTGCTCCTAAGGGCATATATTTGCTAAATGGTACGAATATCAGTTATATGGGAACATATTAATATTTGAATGAACTTACTAATCATTGACAAAGAAATAAGAGATGAGAAATAAATATATAAATGATGGGTTAATGGAAAAAAATTACACATAAGAATGGTTAAATAGATAATCAAAAGCAATTGATACTAATAAATGGTGAAAAGTATCAAACGGATGCATTAATAAAAAAAAAAAAGGCCCCTATATCTACCAACCAATAAAATTGACATATGTGAACAATTGTCAAAATAGTGAAAAATTTCATCAAGAAAGAAACATTAAAGCTAAACTTAATCTAAAAAAATAATTTGTATAGTGTAGCTAAAGATGTGACAAGCACTGAATCTTAAAATGATCAAATGCCCAACATTAATAATAAGCAGATGACACACATGCGATGCATGTGCAAATAAAACAACCTAACATATAAATTAAATAGATATATTGTTTTGGCAAGTTGGAACAGGATAACCTTAATTAGTCTCATAAATTAGGAAATTAATTACAAATCTTAATTACAATTATATTTTCTATGGGTAACTTCTCCATGTTGGGTAACTGTCATGCATAAATATGATATCAAAGGTTTAGATTGGTATGTCAAGATACATGCTTAGGCTAAAAAAAAAAGAAAAAAACTATGTCTATTTAACTCCTATTTAATTCTATTCAAAACGTATTTAATTTCATGATTTCAGGGATACTAAAAATATTTTATGCTCATATGCTAAAAAGAAAAAGACTATGTGTATTCAACCTCTATTTAATTTCATGATTTTTGGGATACCAAAAATATTTTACGTGAAAAAGACTATGTCTATTCAACACCTATTTAATTCTATTCAAACTCTATTTAATTTTATGATTTCAAGGATACCAAAAATATTTTATGCCTATATGCTAAAAAAGAAAAAGCCTATATCTATTCAACCCTTATTTAATTATATTCACAGCCTATTTAATTTTCATGATTTTAGGGATATGAAAAATATTTTATGCCCATATGCTAAAAATATTATATTAAAAATATTTACACTAAATACATCAAAAGGGATGTTTTTGCTTTAATATTATGGATAACAAGATTTAAAACCTATTGTAGGGTGTCAACTGTCATCAACTAATTAAGTTTCGAGGACAAAATTTCTTTTAAGGAGGAGAAAATGAAATATCCCTATTATTTGTCCTTTAAGTAGATAAGTGCCAATAAATTGTCATGAACATATAGAAAACTTGGTGTGAATGTATGATTTTAATTTCTCAATTTTTACCGATCATTGACCGAGTTTTTCAAATTCATAAATGTTTTCTAAATCATATTCGATAACTACAGTCTCACAGGACAAGCACACACATCAATTAGTATAGATAATGATTTAGGTTGATCCAAAGGGAATGATTGACAGCTAGTGTACTCTCAATCTCATTAATTGTCTAGCCAAAGAAAAGGTTTATAAAAACATAAAGAAAAATGAACTATGCTAAATTAGAAATATTCACAAATGTGTAATAGGTAAAATGAGAAATAAGCTTGTAACTTCTATGAAATAGTAGCTCAAGGTTACTTCACCAATTCCTTATCAGAATGATTTCTTAAGAACAACAAACTTCTTAAAAGTTGTTTGAATGGTATGTTTATACTGCCATATTCTCTAATTTAAACTAAAGCTTCTCTTGAAGTTAGTAGTTCTAAATCTAGCAGAAACCAGTAATCTGAAGTTTCAATTAGAACCACATAAAGAACAGTAATGCATTATTTTGAAAAGATAACTCAATGAATTTTTAAAATAAGTGATAGAAAGTCTTCGCTCATTTCTTGGCAAGAGGTAGTTGAGATCAACTCCATTAGCAACCACAAATCTACTCAATTGAATGATCTCTCGATCCATTCAATTGAAATCAATCGTGGATTTAAAAGAGTGCACCACTCCCTCAAAACCACAAGTTAAGCTTAAGTCACTAATTATGAACACCATATCAAATCTACTTGAAAGCGCATTTAAAACCAAACTGAATTAGGAATTGGATTCGTATCCCTAAGCCGTAGGAACTTATTTCACTATGAATTTATCAAAATAAGCATAGATTAGAAGAAATATAACAAATTTGAAAGATTAATCAATTAATTGCTCAAAAATTCATAGAAATTATAAGTATTGGGTTAAATTGATTTTACCCAGAAACAGAAGAAATTCTCAAGTAAAAAGAAAAGAAAATTCTTTTACCGAAGAATCCTTCAGAAATCTACTCTACGTTAATACTGATTTACATTGTTGGTACATATTTTACAACACACGCTTTCATGTTTATTTATAGACTACTAGGCACAAAAAGCATGGCCTTCTTTATTGATACATGGCAGATTTGGCAGATTCTTTCTAACAAAATTTGATGACTTTTCATGCGTGTATATGATCTGTGAAAACACTCGTCGACAATCATGTGGGATTGGATGATCGAGGCTTGTATTAAGCAAAATCAGGCTTGACTTTAGGAAATTTCTAAGTAAACCGTGTGCTTTTGTCAATTGCTCTATCCAAGGTAAAATTGAGAGAGTCGAGGATAGTATTGTTAAGGCTCGAGGGAATTTTGATGAAGAATTGGTCTGTCAACATAATTATCGAGGGTCGATAGTTGAGGCTCGACTTTGAGGCTTGACAATACATTTTCTTTAGAATGATGCTTGATCACTTTGACTAAAGTCGAGGGTCATGTCAATGGCTTGTAGTTAAGGCTCGATAGGCTAATTTTTGCTGTCTTCTTTCTTTGTTTGGCCTTGGCTGTGACTTTACACGGCTCGACTTCTTCATTCTTGATTTTAATTATTGTTTTTGCTCTAAATATGAATTAAAACACTTGATTACTCTTTATTTGATTCTAAGAGCTTTAAAACAACATTATTTATCAAAAACATAATTTTTATTAGGATTTTATAAAAAATTATTGGCAAATTAAGCTCAAAATCCTATGAAAAAAAAGAGTAAAATGACTTATCAATAATTTTGAACCTCAATTAGAATTTAGGTTAATAATTAAACTTAGGTAACTCAATTAAAAAAAATTATATAAATTGTAGTAAAAATTTTTAATGACCTTTCATAATAGGTTAGTCAATGGATTTAATTGAAATGGAGGTATGAATATCTCAACTTCCTATTTAAGATTTCCAAATATCTCAAATCATTATTACATTCCAATTTAGCTTACCTAAATTAAATTCATGTATCTAAATTCTAGAAATTACAACCTTTATCATCTTACACATCCGTTTTTTTACTCCATAAAGTTCCACCAAGATTCTATCTCTGACTATCCCCATACTCGAATCCCATTCATTCCATCAACATTGCACCAAAAATAGGTAAATATACCAAGAAAAAAAAATCACTTCTAACTTTTTTTCTATAATGATACCTATTTTAATTTCTATTTCAATTAAATTATAGTGGAATATCCTAACCTTCATGTAAGTTAGAAATTGAGTTTAGATAGATAATGAATCAAATGAATTATAGGATATAATTAGACAAGTTGACATAATTAGATTAATAATAGATTAAGTTGAAATTTGAAATTTTGAATTCCGAATTCCTAGTCCCTAAACATGTTGTTTAAATGTTTAGTGGATTCCTAAACCCTTAAGCTTTAGTCCAAATTCTAATTCATAAATCCTCACAAGTTTTGAAATCATTTGCTTGCCTAAAATGATCAGTTCTTAAGTCAAAATTAAATTGAATATCAATTTGAGTTAAACTAAGTTCCTAATTTCTAACCTATATATTCTCAAATTATCTTCTAAATACTTTTAGAACTAAATATATTGATTTGAAAGTTCTAAATCTAATACCCTTATTCTAAAATATCTTAATTCTTTTATCCTTATCCTTTTCTTTCCTTTTTCCTTTTCCTTTTCCCTTGCCATTCTTCCCTTTCCTTTTCGTTTCTCTCCTTTTCTTTTTTCTTTCTTCTCTTATCTCTTCTTTCTCTTAAAAATCATCTCTAAATCTCAATTTTATGAAGATAAAAGAGAAATCAAAGTTATAAAATGAGATAGGAGAAGGAAAACAAGTTGTAGTAGCTCAAAGATTAAGAAGGAAGTAGCCATGGTGAATGAATAGCAAATGGTTAATAAACAAGTAAGTTGTTGTTTTCTTATTTGATTTGTTATTTCTGTATGTATATGACAGATAGATGTTAGTTATATGTATAGTTTGTGATGAAGTTGGTGAATAATGAATATGTGAGCATGTAAGTTAGGATTTTGGTTGTGTTATGTGTATGTGTTGATTAGAAGTTGGTGGGGTGGTTTTTGATGGGATGTGAAGTAAAAACTTGTAAAATCATATCGTAAAACATAGTTCTAGGTTTGTATGTGGAGTATAAGATCTTAAATGATGAAAAATGATGTAAAACAAGTGATAAAACAAGTAACGTTCTCGATACAAAGAATAAGACAGAGAGCACGGGGTAAATACAGGATATTATATTAAGTCGTGCTCCTTATTATTGCTTGAAAACACATGTTTTTAACTTACTCGAGGAGAAGCACGACCAGTACACAGCCTTTCCTATCTACCTGTGCTTCTCTCTAAACTTGAAAACTAAAAAAAAACATGTTTTCTAGAGCAACATAGCTAGAACATGGGGTAATGTATTTGCCCGTGTTTCTCTCTAGCCACAAACACTGTTTCATATTTTGATCATAATTTTTTCATCTAAACTTGGATTAAGGTGATTCAAAATGCTACAAAATTCTTAAAAAGAGCTCCATAACTTTTATGTTTTAAGTTTTTGGAAATTTTTTAAGTATCAAGGTCTGCAACATATCCAAATCAAGTTGAAAACTTATGTTTACTAGTTAAGTATATAAAGTTAAGTATAAAATAAACTTGGCTAATAAACCTATGTTCAACTTGACTAAATGGACTTGAATGAGTTAAAATGAATTAGATTGATTAAGTTTAATCAACTTGGCTAAGATTAAGATAATATAGGTTTAACTTGGAATTCGCTTAGATTAATGTGCTAGGCTAAACCATGAATAACATAGGATAATGTTGTTTCAAATATGTATTTGCTTGGGAAATAAATGTTTTTGAATATAAATGATATGATAATGTTTTTATAATAAGAGACTATAAACAAAGAGAAAGGAAATACTTTGACAGACAATGAAGAATTGTCTGTATTTTAGTGGGGTGATCTTCGCAGCTATGGTGGGGTTCTTAATTAGTATCTAATCAAGTAGTTTTTTTTTTTAAATTAGTTGGATGTAAATGGATACTTAATTAAATTGCTTATATGAGTTTAATTCTTGAACAGATATATGGATAGCTAATTTATCATTTGAGATGGCCTCTAAGCTATCCTTTGTCTCTATTTGGATTTCAAATACAAAAGATACGTAGTAGCTTGCGTGATGATTGTTAGGATAGGAATTCTAAACCGAATTTAAAACTTAAAGATGGCCTAGTGTTATTAAATCCGATTCGAGGAGCGACAACCTTGTCCTGAGCGGGGTATGGTAGTTTACACGCTTAGGCTACCCCCTTCATGATGTAATGACATTTATAAGTAGCTCAGTGGGTAGTTGATGTGGTAAATGGTATCGGTATAACATCTATCTTGATCAGCAAGAAGTAATATAGTAGAGCTCATGTTTATGAGACTGATTATTATATTATAGACTGTGATAGGCAGACTCTGCGTAACGGCTATGACCCATAAATGAGGCTATTTCTTCTTTTTTGGTTAGATATATGAGACAAAGGTATTTGGGTTGTGTCACGCCCCGAGGGTATTCTAATAATAATAATCAAGAACCACTCGATTACTATTATTAGTTTACCTTCTAGTAATGACATGATTTTCAAAAACAGGATCTTTTAGTTGCTTGGATGGAATAAACGAACATATATAAGATGTAAATTAGTAACAACTGTTACAAACTACTATATTACAGATCATACGCTTCAGAATTCCTTACAACCTTAACTGATGATTCTAATGCACATTAAATGCATCATAAGACTACTACAGTTATAGATATTCAAATTCTATACTAATCTTTAAACTTATGGCTTCTATTCTCTTACCGGGACCATGCTCCTGCTAGTAATGAGCCACGGTCGCAGAGTGAACCTGAAAGGACTGTGGGAGTGTGAGCTAAAACACGAGCTCAGTGAATAACCAGAACTTATTACACATAGCATACAAGTTATTTAACAATCATATGAAATGCAGCAATCACACAAATGAACATTACAAGCTTGGATAACCCGGAATCCAAACAGGATGAAGATTTACGCCCTCCCATCGGGGTTGAAGGATCACAATCTATGGTCCACCTGCCCAGGAGAGACTTAAGCTTTCAGGAAATAACAATCTCAAATTTAGTTATCTCTTTACTTATCAGGTTTCATTATTTATTTCCTGTTTAGCTTTAGAAACTCCACTAAGTGTTAGTTATTCTCACGTAATACCATAAGCGGCGTCCTTCGTTTACCATGTAGTTCCTATGGTATTAACAGAACAAAAGTAATCTTGCAATTAACTACTAGCCCTCTGGCCTAGATAATTCAAGCCTTACCAGAGATCCGAGAACTAACACGTAGTAGGCTACCACTTACTCAATGCTTTTTATGCATAGTATGTAATGCATGATTTATTTATATTATGGTACCAGTAGTTTTTAGTCAATTTGAGGGTGATCAAGCAATACAGACATTCAATTAGATACTACATACATTATCAAGATACACGCAATTGTGTTATCACTTATTTTAGAGTGACATGGCAATCAATGGAATACAATACACAACTTTCCTATTTCAAACAGATCACCAATTTTCATTATCTTTTCATTTATGGTTCACTACTAGTACAAGCACAACCAATGTAATAAGACTGAGTCACTCACCTGCCCATCCTATTTAATCGTAGTAATCTTCAGGTAGGTCCTCCCCACTACCCGAGTCACCTATTGAAATAAATCATATAATTATTAAAATTCCAGACTATACAAATTAGTTTTTATGAATATTTAAGTGTCCTATTGGTTGGTTGGGTCTCTGTCTTAATCTTAGCTAATTTTTCCGAAATAGTCCTAAGTTCTAAATTCTTGTACTCTCAGTTTCCTTTTAAATTACTTAATAAATTTTTCTTATAGAGTATCGATGTTCCTATACTCACAAATTTGGAGTATTTAAGTTTCCATTGTTATCTATTCATATATGAATATTCTAGTATATACTTAGTATTTACTAACTCATAATTTATACATATATATTTCTTATTATGAAAACATATTTACTAATAAAAGAATTTATTAACTTAATTATAACTATTTTCGAAATTATTATTATTATTATTATTTTTATTTTTTTTTTTTCTCTCTCATAAGCCTTAATAATTATCATCGATAATAGCACCAAAAATAATTATATTCAATAATACTAATAACAATAATGATAACAATAATATAATAATAATAATAATAATATAATAAAATAAATTTCCGAAAATAGATTATATTCCTCACATTAAGAATTATACAAATTGTCTTATATATTTTAATTAATATTATTATTAAAGTAATTTTAGTCTTACATCCAGATTTATTATTATTTCAGAAATAATATTTTCGAAATTCTAAAAATTCTTTTAATAATATTAAGGATATTAATAATTAGAGTCTATTATGCATAAATTATTTAACAAAGTAATTTATATTTCTAAAGGAAATTTCTTTTTAGATAAATAATATTTAAACACCCTCTATTTAATAAAGTTAGAAAAATAATTTTATATTTAAATTTAAATAAATAAATAAATAAATTTTGGATATAATATTATTATATTATAATATTACTATTACTATTCCAGAAATAAATAGATGCAGGAAAAAGAATAAACATTCTAAAATTATTTAAATTATTATTTATTATATAATTATTTATATTTAGCTTCGTTTTTCTTTTCTTTGGCCGAGGGGTACACGGGGTTAAGTACGCCCGTACAACGTGCTGGCTAAGGGGTGTACGGGGTTAAGTACGCCCGTACAAAGTTGCTGGCCCAGGGTATATGGGTTATGTACGCCCGTACACCGTTGCTGGCCGAGGGTATACGGGTTATGTACGCCCGTACAAAGCGCTGGCTGAGGGGTATATGGGTTATGTATGCCCGTACACCAAGCCTGGGCTCATCGGGAAGCACTGTTCATCGTCTTCCCCGATGAGTCATGGCTATTTCCGACGAATCTCGAAGTTAAAACGTCGAGATTTTTGATCCAAAAGACTCCTAGGGACCTAGTTAGCTTAAATATCCAAGAATCATAACCTAAAAACAACATGCTATTCATGATTTCGAATCATCAAGCTCGGCTAGGGTTTAGGAAAAATACCTTCGTTGTGGCTTCTCAATGAAATCCGAAGCTCCTAATGGATTTGGTTAACTTCCTAAGATGTTTATAAGTTAGTCTCAATCCATAAAACTAGAAGAAAACTCGCGGAATGAGAATCACTTACCTCAAGTTCGTTTTTGAACGTTTTTCCCAGATTTTTGTTCAAATTCTAGAACTAGGTTTGTTCGAGCGTTTAAAAATCGGTTTCTTGGGTTGGTTCCACTCCTAATGAGATGTAAATGAGTTCTGGAAAGTTTGGAGGAGTTTGAAGTTCGTTTGCTTAGCCATCCGAGTTCGTTTGTATATAATATATATTATATATATAATGTAATGCAATTTCCGGCCGCGATTCCTCCTCAAATCTGATACAAATTGCTCTTGTTTGTTGCTTGTTTCATTCCTTGTTTGATTATCATAAATACAAGGGTGATCTGTCATGTTTCTACTGGCTTTGGAGAGGATGAGGATTGACCTTTAGAGAAATTATTGAAGAAACTTCGGTTCATCAATTTTAAGAAGATCACATCCATCAAAATGAGCTAAAGGCATCTCCTACAAGTTGCAAACATATATATTATATATATATATATATATTAGTTAGATTTTGTTTAGCTAAGTTTTCGGGTAGTTTAATACACTATTAGGGTAATTTTAGCTTATATATGTACATATATATATACAAAGGTTTTTAATGAATCCTATGAAGTGTTTAGTTTAACAACAAGTACAGATTTAAGCTTTAATAATACGTATCTAATTGTTTAAGAAAAATTTATCCTACGCGATTTAGATTTTATAAGCTTTTCGGGTCAATTTTCGTTTCAGACTCCAAGGGCTTTAGAAAACCCTAACTTGGTTTTTGGTATGATTCAATTCTGTATTTGAGGTCTAGATCTCAAGTTATACATCAGTTTATGTTTTTATTGGGTATTTATAATCCCAACAGTTTATCTTAATAACACAATTTCCTAACGAAAACCCTATTAAGTCATTTATGTAATATTACTACTAATATATAGTCTACAATAGTTATATATTTTAGATTTGGATACTCACTATGAAATCTTATTAATGTAGTTTATTACTGACTAAAACTCTCAATTTTTAGGGTTCCAATGCAAATATAGATTCATTACTATACCTTGTTTTAATTCCCGGTCTCTATTGAATACTAAGGTAATCACTTAATATCCATATTTAGGTTTTCCTATATAATCCATCTGTTTAACAAAGATTCGGGTTTAGGATTTGAAGTTTCCTTTGATCACAACCTAAATCATTAACTCGAAATACGAAATCTTGTTTTTGGAAACAATTGGGGTCAAATGAGTCCTTTTATAAAGTCTATGAGTCCTAAACTGATCAAATTAAAGTATCTTTCTAACTAGAGTTTCTAATTAACTCTTAAGGTTACTAGTCAACTCATAATTTCTAGTCTAGGGTCGTATCATATGATGGAAGTTTTCGGGGTTTACAGGTTGCCTATATCAACTCCTAAGCACGTATTGTTACACATGACTCCTAGATTCTGAGAGGCTTATTCTGGAGTGTGAGTGCTTCTGTGTTGCTTGTTTTATTTAAATGAAAGATAATAACTTTTTGTTTGTTGCATTACATTTAACTAGGCTTGTGTGTCATTCCATGTGTGTATATGTTACTTTCGTATTGGGCTTCAGCTCATTATTGTTGTTGTTGCCTTCATTCCAAGTGTTGTTTGTTGATGATGGTGGTGTTGATGATAATGTTTGTTTTGGGATTATGAAATGTCGGGGAGGATTTGTTGAAGTGAAGTGAGCTAGAAGCGAAGAATGTATTTAATTTTTCTTCTTTGTTTTCATTTTAAGAACTGGATTTATATCTTGAGTTGTAATATTCTTTTAGTGGCTTGGTGGAGCTTGAGTTTTGTAAATGAAGCTTTTAAAGCATTGTATACCATCATTAAAAGGTATATGTGGTACAATAGTTTACTCATGAGAGTAGATTATAAAATGTTCTTGTAAAGTTTATTTTACAATTGTAAATCCAGTTGTTTTGAAAATCTAATTATAAGATTTAATAATTTAAGATGTAGATAATAAATATTCACGATAAACATATCGTTTTTTAAAGAAGCTTATGCGTATAATACTTAGGATATTTTACGTGGCGTTACATATAGGTCGTAATATTATAGGTATCAAGATGAAGGTTAGAATTAAACAGAAGAAGTTTCTACAAATCATTTCAGTAGTAATAGTTTGGAACGTTGAAGATCTAATTGATAAATTTGACGATCCTAGTAAGTAAATCTCGTTAATCGTTGGTGTGTATGTTGATTGTGAATTAATTTTGATTTCTATCATTGAAGCTTTGATCTAAAAATTTGGTTCATCTTGTTAATTAACCTTAGCTTAATAAAATGGCACATATTTGGGTGCTCGTGCGCACGCGCGCGCACACACACATATATATATATATATAAATGTATATATATAGACATATGTGCGATGATGAATTTGATAAAGTGGCGGTAATTAATATATATATTTTTATTATTTTATGTTGATGACGATCTATACTTGTTGGAGTATATAATAAAGTTATTGTAACTTTGATTCGTTGATAATTTAATACATTCGAATTAGATTATATTTTATTGATACGACTTCCGAGATGGCCATGTATATATAATATATATATTTGTATAATGTGCATTGATTTTTTATTTTTTTAGAATACCGAATTGGATATTATATGCACGATGATCTAATTGATTTTTCAGAATTAATGATGAACCTGGAATTTTGTAAAACGAATATGAAATTACAATCTTCTTACGCTGGAGTTATGATAATGACTTAGTAAATTATATTGTTGAAAACTGGAATAACGAGGATAAGCATCGAACCAGACTTATGAACCATACGGAAAGCTAAGGTATGGATACACACACAGATATATATATTAATGCTATTATAATTTTAATTTGTCAAATTGATTGATAAAATGATTTTAATAATGCATATGTACGTGTTGGATTTGAATATCTTTTTGGTGAATTAATCTTGATTGAAATTCTTGGAAATTAGTTGAAATAAATTGATATCGGATACTGTGTATTTTTTTATGTAATTTATTGATAATAAAATAAATAATTTAATTGAACCAGTGATTAACTTAATTGACGTGATGTGACGTACCGCAATTGAATCTAAATAATTATGTATGTCTGTATGGTGCAATTGATTGAAAAAAAAAATAACAAAAGGAAATGGTGACCGAGCCGAACTTAACTTTTGTGGCAACAGTAACTATATTATATAGTATCTTATTTCTCGTGAGGGTGTACGAATCACGTATTTGATCCACAATATCACATGTACCAGAGAGCTTTTTGGAAGCAAAATTAATTCAAAACATGACTTAAATACATCATTTGAGGCTATTTTTAAAATATTTAAGTCTATTATTTCTTTTAAGGTATTGAATTACTTAATGAGCTTATGTAACATTTCTTGGGCCCATAAACCTTAATATATACATAGTGGGTCTAAATAGAAATTTAGAATGTCCAATAATTTTTATTAAATCTAAATTAATTTTCCAATTTGGCCTACTAAAATATTTAAGCTCAATTCTACCTAAATTAGATTTTGTTTTCTTTAATGGGTTCAGTTATAATTTCTCTCAAGCCCATTACCTTGAAATAGTGCAAGACTTGGAAACTCCATATCGGGCTCATCATAGGACCTCTAATGACTCAATACTTTAAAATAAGAAATTTAATCTTTTAAAATCATAGGCTTAATCCAAACTATTTAAACTGAATTGCCTAAATAGATTCAACTTAAGATGTCAATTAAGGTCCTAATAACATAAATAAACATAATTGGATAATAAATAGGGATTGGATAATTAAATTGTATGCACATGATTTATACAAATTATCCTTTCTTGGACAAATACTGTTGCTTCTAACTTATGCTCTGACCTATCCTCTAACCTTTGCTAATCTACATATACCAGGTATGCAATGATTAGTGTGTTGTTTGTTTAAGATATGCATCCTAAATAAACTAAAGCTTAAAGACGGCTAATAATTGATTACTATTTGTCCTTGTGTTGTTCAATTTGGTCCAAGGAGTGATGACCTTATTGGGCGATACTGCATGGTAGTTAGACACTTAGACCGCCCTTATCATTATTATTGATATATCATGGTGGCTTGGTAGGTAGCTGATAGTATCAGGATAACGTCTACTTAGGCTCTAAGAGAAGTAATGCAATCTAGGTTCATGTTTATGGGACCAGTTGAGCAGGATTCTAGTATAGACCGCGATAAGTAGAGATACATAACAACTGTGAACCACAAATGAGACTATTATCGTAGTGATTCATATAGGAGATATAAGTATTTGGACTACCTATATCAACTTCCTAAGTTGTTGTTGCTATTTATGATCTATAGATTCTCATGGCTTGTTATTCGGAGTATGAGTGCTCCCGTGTTGTTTGAATTACCTTAAACAATAATATTAAATTGTTGATTATCGCATTGCATGTAGTCTATGCGTTGTTGTGTACATGACTTCGACTCATTCCTTCTTCTTTTTTTTTTTTTTTCAGTTTAACTTTGAAGCTTATGCGTGTCTCGGGTATGGGATGGATCGATATGAGCTTATTGACGAGAGGAATTCCTAGGAACGTGGAATTATGTGTTCTTTTTAAATAAAAGTAGTAGTTATATTTTAAACTTGTGTTCTTTTTTTAAGGCTTGTTTATGCTCATGGTTGTAAAAACTTTTATTAAATAACTTGTATTGATTTTCACCTACCTTTGAAACTTTGTTATTTTTTTTGCTGCGAATCCCATGTTTTCAAAACTTAATAATATGATTTCATAATCTAAAATCGGTTAACAAACGATCATAATAAACAAATAGTTTTGGATAGCCTTAGCGTATAATTAAGTGTTATACATAGCAGAGCTAAATGTGTCTTGACTCTATTCGAGTCATAATCATTTTAAATGGCATCAGAGAAAAGGTTTGTCATTCGTTTGCTTTCAACATAATAAAGTAGGACGTGTCTTAGATACGGTGAGATGAGTGTTGGGGAATTATGGTTTATGACTTGAATGTGTGATTGTTTGCTATTATTGATGGACTTTATCTAAAGACAAATAAAATTTGTTTGGCTACACTTAGATCAATCTATAGCCTAAATTTACCTTCTATTGATACTTGAACATTGACTTAATTGGCATAATGTTTGATTCTTGCTATATGTAAGATGTTTTTTACTTTGTAATTGTTTTATTTTGAAGTTTGCTTATAAAATTGGCTTATTCTTGAACTTTACTGAGTGAAATAAATTGGGTTGTTGTTGTTGTTGGGGCTTCGGGTTTTTTAGGTCAATTTTGGAGAGAAGTTAGACAAAAATGAACTTTGATATTATCCTTTGGCTTGACTTTGTTTGGTAGATTTTGAGAAGTAAAAGAGGCTTGGGCTTTTGTTTTGGCTTGTTTTTGGGCTCCAAAAATTTGCTGCTATGTTTGGGTTTGGATTAGGTTAAGTTTATTATTGAAAACTTAAGTTCAACATGCATTAAAACAAACAAGCAATATAATTATTAAATCACACTAACACATTATATTATATTCAACTTAACATTTAACAATATTTCATAACTTAAATAAATCAACACACACATATATTTTAATTTTATAGGAAAGTTTCGCTATTTCACAGAAATTCTCAATTTTGCCTGATTTTTGTTTATTTTATATCTTTCTGTCATTTTTGTATCATCTTTTTGTCGTTTTTAAACAAACTGTTTGTAAAAATTAGATATCATTAAAAAAACAAACATCTTTCTCATAAACTAATCAAGTAGAATAAATATTGATTTGAAATAGATAGTAATATAGATACCGATGAAAAAAATCATCAAAACAAAATATGCATAGAAAAATTTTTAATGTAAAAACTTAGTGGGAAATTCTAATAATTTGTATGTGTTTCTATGTATTTTTTAGCTCTTAAATATAATTAAATAATTTTTTTAATTTAATAAATTTATTTATAACCTTTAGAAGTTATATATGATCACTTATATCTTCTAATTCATTTTATAAATTTTAATAATTCTTAACTTTAAGTAGGATATAATTTAAATTTTCATTTTTATTGACCTTGGTTTGACCCCTGGTTGAACCCAGTTCGACCTCTCATCCTTTGACCCTCAAGCATGTCTAGGTCAAACCTCGGTTTGATTCTAACAGCACTGCATGTCATTACGTACTTGAATAACAGAACTCTTGCGATATAAGTCTCAAGTAGAGGGATAAGATCATCTATTAAAGCCATAATTATATATTAGCATAGTTATATGTATACAACATGCAATCAGGGGCGGCTCTGGGGGCTGGATGGGGGCATCGGCCCCCATAGACTCGAGAAAAATTAATTTTTAAATATATCCTAAAAAAACATAAAAAAAAATGTTACATATATTATAAAGAGAGAATAAAGATATAAAACTAAGTATGGTGTAGTGGCTAAGTATTTTCTTTTACATCCAAGAGGTCATGGGTTCGAATCCTATTGATGTACCTTTTTTTGTACTTTTTCAACATGCATTTATTACACTAGTTACTCTTTACACTAACTTTTTTTTAACTTTTTCTTTCACAATAACTAATAACATTAAATTCTTTTATCATAAAACAATAATTATTATTATCCTATCTATATATTTTTTAATGATCCATTTATGCTAGAAGCAATCAAATTGCACATTAATTTTATAATTTGATTTAGTAATATTATTTTTTTCTACATGCAATGTTAAGAAATTAACACGAATTATTGAATAAATATCATATCTATATATTTTATTATTTATTTTTATTAAAAGAAAAATTTATATAGATATTAACTCTATATATTTTTTTATTGATAATTAATTTTCAAGTAACATATATACCATCCCTTATGAATGCATTAAATACTTTAATTATTGTTTGAATAATTTTTTTCATGATGTTTCTAAAAAATCACGTTGAAATCATTATGAAATTCTCATAAATATATAACATGTAATGTAATCGTAATAACGGTGAATATAAATAAATAATTTTAAGATTAATTTAATTAAGGCTCGCCCCACCCACCCTCCTCCCCTCCAAAATCATATAGTCATGCGTCCGCCCCTACATGCAATCAAGTTCATTTCCTTTAAATTTGTTTCTTTTATTGATGGGATGGATCTTGAATTTGATTGGTGCCCATAAGGATATCAGTCCCATTTAGGATATGGTCCTATTATTTGTAATCATTTTAATTCAATTGTAATTGGAGTTGATAAGTAATTAGTACTCCGGTCTAAGCAAGCCTCTCTGGAAAGGATATGAGTCAAGTAGTATAAGCACCTAGGTGTCTAATCCACGAACAGGTAATAATATCAAAATTTTAATAGGTCTAGATTTGAGCACACCGACTCTCAAAAGCATTAATTATATCTAACATAATTCATATTAAAGAACAGTATAAAAAAGTGTCTCTATCAAAAGCCATCCTAAAATATATACTATAACAAGCTCAATTTATCTACATGACTAGTAGTCACTCTCGACGACCAAAAACTCGCAATCTGATCCATAATCGTAAAAGGAATATAAGTATCCACATAAAAAGCCATCCTTACCTAAAAAATGAGTGAGTTGAAACTTAGTATTTAGCAACACAAACACAAACAATATGTTCACACCCTACTCTAATGCAACGAACATAAGTTTAGATATTTAATTTAAGTGTAACAAGTAACATAAGAGTATTCATAACTCCAAGCAATAGGAAGGGGAACAAGGGGATCCAATACCATTGCAGCAACATTAGGGGTTGGCGAGAATAATCGGTCTCTTGTCATCTTAGAATTCTTCAAAATATCCTTGTTTATGGTTTACAACTATTATTCAGCTATCATCATCCTATTCCTAGCCCATCTATATCTTATAGCTAATCAAAGCACATAATCCTAAGCTATGCTCGATATAACTTTCTTTATTTAGGTAATTGTTATGTCGATGTTGTTCTTGTTAGTAGCTACTCACCAGGCCACAATTGATGGCTTAAATGCTTAAGTATTGTGTTAGCATTGGAGACCCTAACAAGGTTATCGCTATCCGACTTGAGATAAGCAAGCATAAGCAGCACACATTGTTGTCGAGTTTTAGTATTAATTAGGTTATTAATATTAATACTAGCATGAAATAAGCATGTCACAAATGTTGTCAAAACTAGACCGGCCTTGAAAATAAGCCAGTCCATGCTAAAAGCCAATTTTTTACATTGAACCGACCAAGCTCGGTTGACCCAGTCTAGTCAAACTGATCCAACTGCACCAACATTTAGAAAAAAAAAAAAGTTCAAACAAAACATTTCAAGTCTTTACTTGGAATTTCATTGATTTTTTTGTGATAATGTGGCCCTTTCTTTATAGAATCTAGAAGCCATCTCCTATATTTTTTATCCTTTTCAAAAAGAATGTTACAGTCATGTATATATCTTGACCATGTAAATATTTGATATAGACATGTAGATCTGCAAGTCTTATGTTTCAAAATTCTACACTCACATTGACACAAGCTATAAAAAATTAAATACAAAAAGAAATATGAGACCAAGTAGAGCCAATGATGGTAAAGGAAAACAAAGATATTGAACTCCTAATCAGAAGACAGAAGAGAAGGATTTACAACACACCAATGCATTTTTTTCTCTTGTGAAGGCCAGTGCTCTAAACTTTTAAGCATGGAAGTGAGATGGTTTTAGTAGAAGTGGTAAAAGAAACAAACTGTCGCGCTTTCACATGGGTATACTGACATTGTTTTTTTTTTGAACTTTTTATTGTAAATTCAAATGATAAATTAAGTTCACCACATGGCGAAGGTAAGGGCTTTTCTGAGGAGTATTGAAAATTTTTATTTATTTCACAAGCTTTGCTCACGGAATGTGTGGACCCGACCTATCCAATAACCAAAATTAGGTATGTCAAACCCCCAACCATGCATAATACCTAAGCATTACAAAATACTCAAGTATTATACGTAAGGTTGTCCATAAAGAAGATATATGTATTGACTGTTTTTTTAAACTTGTGATAACATCATAGAAATTTAACATAAAACTACTCAAGACATAAGTAGGTCGACTTTATATAAAACTTAAAAGAAGCTTAGTGTTAACAGATGACACTTTGAAAGATGCAAAACTTGTTTACCAACAAAGCATAAGAAGCAAACTTAAAATCTTATTTTACAAACCAAGGCTTTAAACAATAAGCCTATAACAAAAATAAATTTCATCTTTAAAGTCTTTAAGAAAATTTGAACAAAACATCTTTGTTCACATACGAGTTTCCTAGCCATCCCACCCTTCCAAGAAGGCTTCCCAATCTATACTGTAACCTATATAATCATAGCAATTATCATCAACATTACCTGTAAGATAGCAACATGAGCCAAAGGTCCAGTACGCAATCATGAGAGCAAATACAAAGTGGTAAGCACACTTAAGCTAAATGTAATGCAACAATCTATAATTTAGCTATCTTTGATTAAGTGAGTAAAACAACAGTAGAGTATTCAAACTCCGATTTCAATCTTAGAAATCTAGGGGTCCTGAGTAACAGCAGATGCTTAGGGGGTTGTTATAGGCAATCAAAGTACCTATAACTCTTATACCTACAAAAACAAAGTAGTGATCTCATTTAGGGTTAACAGTCGTTACGCAACTTTACTTAACTTAAAGCATAATATCATCTAGTTCAACTGGTCATAGAAACATGAACTAAATCATATTATTTTATCTTAAGAATAAGCAAACATTATCCCGATACTATTCACCCTATCGGTTACCCACTTACTCTCTCAAGAATCACCATTGCATCATGGTAAAATGTCATTGCATCATAACATATGTGGTATAAGTACCTAACTACCGTGTCGTTGCATCATGATAAGGTTACTGCTCTTCGGACTAGATTTAACGGCAAAATGCACAACCAATTTCAAACAATCTTTAATTCATCTTTGATGAAGTCCATTTAGAATGTGCTTAACTTAAGAACCATTAAGCAAGTTATTGCGTACCTGAGATATTCTTGATAAATGGATCGGTAACTAGACTCAACGGTGTAGGAAAATTTAATAAAAGAAATTACATCATAAAGACTTTAATATAAAACTCAAGAAAAATTACATTTACTTCATCTTACATTCTAAATAGAACTCATACAAACATTACGTAACATACATTGCTTTAATATCATTAATCCTTAAAATCACCATTACTTATTTTATTCATTTATTTATATTTATTATTATTTTTTTTAAGGAAAAAGGGCAGCAAGGATCACAGCCGTGATTGAGACCGTGATCTCAATCACACGCTTGATCATGGTCGAGGCGAGGAAAACCAACACACATGCAACCCAAGCCCATCCAGGTCTTGACCATGCCCATGACCATTCAAAAATTTTTCATCTTGAGCCTAGCAAGGAGTATTTCATGCCTATGAAATTTGGATTTACAAAGTTTTCAAAGACTCGAGGCTACCAAGGGCTAAATCATGACCATGATTCTTGATTTCTCACAAAACCATACATATATGAAATCAATCATGCCCGTGACAAGTCAATTTTTCACAAAGTCGAGGCTAACTAGACTTTTATCACACCCATGATTTTTGAAAAGTTGTCAAAATCAAGTTTCAAATTTAATTGTCAAGCCTGTGATTTTTGTCCTAGTGCTCGCAAAACATATCCCCTATTTTTCAACTTTCAAAAATCCTACTTAACACACTTAAACTATCTTATACACTTCAAAATCATCATTTCCAATCACTTCACATTCATGTAAACATGTCTCAACCATCTCATCATCAACAACAACATTTATAACCCCAACTACATCGTTTATTCATTCATTTGCATCAAACAACATAACTACAACCACATACTTATCATCACCACATCAAGAACTCATACAACATCACAATCCTACTTAGATCACGAACATAACATTCAATTCACCAAGTAATCATTATAGCATAAAAACTCACATTCTTGTAAAATTTAAACAAACAAATCATTTACCTTATATCACATGTACTTGAGGATTTAATCTTGATGCAAGCCTAGGGAGGATTGTTTGAGAAAATTTTGAGAAGAAAAATTGGGTTGTTGTTGTTGTCTGGGGCTTCGGGTATTTTAGGTCGATTTTGGAGAGAAGTTTGAAAAATGGACTTTGATATTATCCTTTGGCTTGACTTTGTTTGGTAGATTTTTGAGAAGTAAAGAGGCTTGGGCTTTTATTTTGGCTTGTTTTTGGCTTTAAAAATTTGCTACTATGTTTGGGTTTGGATTGGGTTAAGTTTGTTTTTGATAACTTAAGTTCAACATGCATTAAAACGAACAAGCAATACAATTATTAAATCACACCAACACATTATATTATATTCAACTTAACATTTAACAAAATTTCATAACTTAAATAAATCAACACACACATATATATTTTAATTTTTACAGGAAAGTTTGGCTATTTCACAAAAATTATCAATTTTGCCTGATTTTTGTTTATTTCATTATCTTTTTGTCATTTTAGTATCATCTTTTTTTCGTTTTTAAACAAGTTGTTTGTTAAAAATAGTTATCATTAAAAAACAAACATCTTTCACATAAGTTAATCAAGCAGAATAGATATTGATATGAAACAAATATTAATATAGATACCGATGAAAAACAAACCATCCAAACAGAATATGTATAGAAAATTTTTTAATGTAAAAACTTAGTGGGAAATTCTAATAATTTGTATGTGTTTCTATGTATTTTTTAGCTCTTAAATATAATTAAATAACTTTTTTAATTTAATAAATTTATTTATAACCTTTAGAAGTTATAAATGATCACCTATATCTTCAATTCATTTTATAAATTTTAATAATTCTTAACTTTAAGTAGGATATAATTTAAATTTTCATTTTTTATTAATCCTGTTTGACCTTTGGTTGAACCCTTGACCTCTCAACCCTTGACCCTCAAGCATATCTAAGTCAAACCTCGGTCCGATTCTAATAGAACTGCATGTCAGTACATACTTGAATAATAGAACTCTTGCAGTATAAGTCTCAAGTAGAGGGATAAAATCATCTATTAAAGCCATAATTATATATTAGCATAGTTATATGTATAAACCATGCAATCAGGGGTGGATTTAGGGGAGTCGATGGGGGCCTAGCCCCTATAGACTCGAGAAAAATTAATTTTTAAATATTTTTAAAAGAAAAAAAATGTTCATATATTATAAAGAGAGAATAAGAGATATAAAACTAAGTGTTGTGTAATGGGTTAATACTTTCTTTTACATCCAAGAGGTCATGAGTTCAAATCCTATTGGTGTACCTTTTTTTGTACTTTTTCAATATGCATTTATTACATTAGCTACTCTCTCTCTCTCACTAACTTTTTCTTTTTTAACTTTTTCTTTCACAATAGCTAATAACATTAAATTTTTTATATAAAACAATAATTATTATTATCCTATCTACATATTTTTTTAATGATCCATTTATACTAGAAGCAATCAAATTGCACATTAATTTTATAATTTGATTTAGTAATATTATTTTTTTCTACATGCAATGTTAAGAAATTAACACAAATTATTGAATAGATATCATATCTAGATATATTTTATTGATAATTAATTTTCAAGTAACATATGTACCATCTTTAATAAATGCATTAAATACTTTTAATTATTGTTTAAATAATTTTTTTCATGACGTTTCTAAAAGAAAAAAATCATGTTGAAATCATTATGAAATTCTCATAAATATATAAGATGTAATGTAATTGTAATAGCGAGTGAATATAAATAAATATTTTAAGATTAACTTAATTAAGGTCCGCCCTCCCTTCTAATCATATAGTCCTTCGTCCGCCCCTGCATGCAATCAAGTTCATTACCTTTTTATTTGTTTCTTTTACGAGGGATGGGATCTTAAATTTGATTGGGCCCATAAGGATATTGGTGCCCATTTAGGATATGGTCCTATTATTTGTAATCATTTTCATTCAATGTAATCGGAGTGATCGAACCAAGGAGTTGGCATTGGTTCATCCTGCCTCATCATTGTTGGACCTATTTAGGGGTTTAGTGAACCGACTCTTAAGCCCATAATATGAGTCTGCTTAAATTATGGACCAAATAGGCGGAATCTCAAATTTAATTTAGTTATTATATATATATATATATATATATATTCTAGTCCATTTCTAAAATTTGCTAAACTAATGAGTTACACTTATAATTTCATAATTAATTAATAAGCCTAGAGTGAAAACTGATTTTAATTTTTTTGTAAACCATTTTAAGGTCCAATTAGTTTATTTAAATTAGTAATAAGTTATTTATAAGGCCCAATTCATTCATTTAACAAAACTGGTAACAAAACTGGAACGGGCTTTCTAGCTGTTTATAATTTGTTAGTCACTAGAATCTATATATCACTTAATACGGGCTCGAATCCATAACCCTTTGGTTAAGTTATGCAAAAAAGCTTTTTTCTATGTAGCTCCTTCGAATAATAAAATTAAAAAAAAATTGACATAAACTCCTATCTAGACTAGCCAACTTGGAATCTAAGCCCATCGTCATGGTTATTTATTTCTAACCCAAAATTGTGTTACCGAGATCGTGATGTATAAGTCATGGCCCTAGTTTTTCTCCTCAAACTAACACCAGCTCAGATGACAATGCATAATTAGTGTTCCGGACATGGGAATTGTTTATTTTGTTACATACTCCTGGGAAAGAACAAATCATCTAACAAAAAACAGCAAGTCTATAAGCATAAACGAAGTGCTCAGCATGAAATATTACAAAGCAGCACTTATATATATATATATATATATATAGTAACATTTAACAAAGCAGGGTTTATTATTTCCTTCATACTCACATTCTAACTTCTAATCTATTTATGATAGAATCACACTTTTCTGTTGGAACTTCTACGGTTGCATCATGACTATAATCAATATTATCAAAATTAAATTAATTAAAAAAAATTATTGTAAAAAAATTAAAGAGGTTCAATTATGGTTAAAAGATCTTGATTTTTTATTAGTATGATAGGACCTATGACATTGTAACCGCTCTAAGGACCGTAAAATTTTCCTTTATTCGTGTCAAAAAAATACATATTACATAGTTTTCTCTCTCCTAAATAATTGTGGATATATTTTTCTCTCTTTAATCATACCGGCCTTCATATTTTTCTTTCTTATATGGTGACTACCTACTAAATTTTTCTATTTAATAATTGTTTTATATTTAATTTATTTTTCTCTTTAATACTTATTTTATATTTAATTTAACCACTTTACAATTTATTTTTTTTACACGCACATAGACGGTGGACGTTTAATTGTATATATTCAATACAATGTTTGACATGTCATTTTCCAACTTAAAATCCTGGATCCTTCACACTCCAAGCTTCAGTTAACAATAAAACACCCGTATCCAATCCGCATCATGAATTTTCACCAAAATAACATCATTATTACTCCAAAATAATATCTTACTACATCGAAAATTCAAATTATTTTAACTCTATCAAATGTCCACTTTTAGACTCCATGATTACGATTTATTCTAAAGCTGACCTTTGCTTTAGAGGATTTAATTCATCAAATTCACATATTATCATTCTAACTTACAAAATTAACAACCACACGTTTTACCGAAGGAACTCTTCGGCACGCGTCCAAATTTCTCACACATGTACCAACATTACACGGCGAATTTCTTTATTATTATATGTTTCCTTATCATGGGATTTCTATTATGTATTAGTATGAAAATGAAATAAATAAAGAACATTTGACATTAATTTAGTTAATTATTATCCATGAGGGTAGCTAATAAATTATGAATATATATGTATGTATATATCGGATCATTTTATAAGCTGAAAATTTTGTCTTAATGTTTCGACAATTATTATCTTAAGTTATAATAATTTTAAAAAGCATAAGTTGATTCTTTTCTTTTTCTTTATCTTTTTTTTTTTTTTGGTACATAGGTTTGAAGAAGAGGGCTTGAAATTTTTTAACCATGAGTTTAAAGGTTTATATTTGCACAATTTTGCAAAAGAAAGGACTTGGCTTTTTTAACAATGAGTTTAAGAGCCTAGTGGTTTCTGTCTAGTGGAGGCTCGAAGATCTAGTAACATATAAACACAGAACCTTATATGCATGGTTGAACAACCAAGCCTTTTTTCTGCATAAGTTAAATGTAGCTCTTTCTCTAAATATTTTTGCCCTCAAACTTTGAATTAGATCTTATTACCACAATTTGCTTTTTAGTCTTCTAATAATATCCTGTAGTTAATCTCTTATTTAATGTTAAAGCTACAAGATAAGCATATATGTATCCAACAACAAACATGTGGCCATGATCTTTGTATAAGATACCCTAAATATCTTTAAGATTGTCAAAACATTCTAATAATTGATGGGAGGTAAGCCTATGAATTGTCTCATTACATTGACTACATAGGATGGCTTTAGAATTAAAAAGGCAGGGGGACCATTATTAGAATTGCTAATTTTATGGTATTATTATATAAATGAAAAGGTACAAAATTAAAATATTGAATTAATATAATTTAGGTATCATGTATTTCAAATTATATATATCATATGCGGTATGTATAGAACTTTATCTATATAATTTATAATATAATTTACTATATATACGAGATCATATTGAATATAATTGATGTATAAATATCTATAAATGGCATTCTATAGAAGGTAGATGATATTTCATCATATAAATCATAAAGTATCCATCATTTATAGTGTCTCAATAATTAGTAAGCAAATAATATTAGTGGACAATCAGGAAAAAGTTAAAAGTAAAAAAATCATGAAAGAGAATAATTAAAGAAAAGGCAAAAGAAAAAGGAAAAAGAGAGATAAGATTGATAGGGATCTTCTATTATCTCGTCATGACGAGTATCGCCATTAATATTTTAATTATATTTATTCTAATAAAATAAGTGTGAAAAAATTAGGGATTTTAACTAAGGTTGGAATAGATCTAAATTATTCAATGATGTGATGAAAACGGTCCCGTTGTATCCACCATGTTATCATAGAATTTTCTAAATTAATAAAATTAAAAAGAAAGAAGTTAATCATAAATAAATTTTGAAAAAAAAGGGTATGATTAATTAATATCGATGTTGCTACATTAATTACTAATTAGCACATACTTAATATATAGAAGGTAAGCGCATACTTCTGCTGGGAAAGATGTATACCTTTCATGAATTTAAACGCTTCAAGTTATAGGTAGAAGGTAAATAAATATTAAATTAAAAAAATGGGTTTTATGCACTATAGCTTAGAGCTACAATGTTGGGCTTCTTTTGCATCGAGTTCTCTGAAATTTGAATCCATTTGAGAGTAATTAATTGATGTCGTTAAGGATTTGTGGCACTTCACTACAAATTTTATAGTTTATCCTAGTTCTGTTGGTTGAATACGTGCAAAATCGCCTGAAGTAGCACATAAAACGAAGCGAATGAGACCGTAAGTAATTTATGAACTCTTTATGAGATTTCCTGAATCCTTTTAACCTTTTTCTCAAATTTATTAACCACTAAAAATTATACAGATTAAATAGTTTCAGATCGCTTTCATACGTATGCATGGTGAAATTCCATTAGAGATTGTGAAATAGTGATTTATGCGATAAAATTAAAATATTTGTAATATAAATAACATAATAATTATTTTTGATGTATTATATATAAAAAATAATTTTTATAAGAATTTATTTAATTAATATTAATTTGATGATAAATGAATTTAATTCCATTAGTTGTTGTGAAAGAAAAAAAAATTAAAGAGAAAGAGAAAAGAATGTAATAAATACAATTTATCTCCATATGGTGATCATGCATAAAAATAAAGTACTTAACCGCTAAGTTATTTTTATTTTTATACATTAATTATTCTTTAAAATATACATATAATATGAATATCATATTTAAAAATTAAGGAATAAATTTGTCCTGAGATAAAGAGATGGATTAAACCACCCAAATTTATTCTTACTTCTCGTCATATCCATGCTCATTTATTAAAAAAAAAAAAAAACAGAAGTTACAATTTACATAATTGTTTTTTTCGATCAATTTATACAATCTTAAATTATAAAACTAGGGCTAATAAATTGCACCGATTAAATATCAACGTGGTACTGCCCTTTTTCTACTTTTAATAGCCATTTGCAACAATTCATTCTTTCAAATTTCAAAATCTAATGTCAATTGTTATTGTATTATAATTTCCACATGAAAAAGATATTTGAAATGCACTAGTGATATTTGTTGACGAATGGGTCGCTGACGGATTTCAGACGGCATGGAAGTGAAAGAAATTGAGTGGAAATTAACATAATTGTTTTTTCAATCAAATTTATACAATCTTAAATTATAAAAACTAGGGCTAATAAATTGCACCGATTAAATATCAACGTAGCACTGCCCTTTTTCTACGTTTAATGGCCATTTGCAACAATTCTTTCTTTCAAATTTCAAAATCTAATGTCGATTGTTATTGTATTATAATTTTCACATGAAAAAGATATTTGAAATGGACTAGTGATATTTGTTGACGAATGCGTCGCTGACGAATTTCAGACGGCAGGGAAGTGAAAGAAACCGAGTGGAAATTTACATAATTGTTTTTTCGATCAAATTTATACAATCTTAAATTATAAAAACTAGGGCAAATGATTTGCACCAATTAAATATCAACGTGGCACTACCGTTTTTCTACGTTTAATGGCCATTTGCAACAATTCTTTCTTTCAAATTTCAAAATCTAATGTCGATTGTTATTGTATTATAACTTCCACATGAAAAATATATTTGAAATGGACTAGTGATATATTTGTTGACGAATGCGTCGCTGACGGATTTCAGACGGCAGGGAAGTGAAAGAAACTGAGTGGAAATTTACATAATTGTTTTTTCGATCAAATTTATACAATCTTAAATTATAAAAACTAGGGCTAATAAATTGCACCGATTAAATATCAACGTGGCACTGCCCTTTTTCTACTTTTAATGGCCATTTGCAACAATTCATTCTTTCAAATTTCAAAATCTAATGTCAATTGTTGTTGTATTATAATTTCCACATGAAAAAGATATTTGAAATGGACTAGTGATATTTGTTGACGAATGCGTCGCTGACGGATTTCAGACGGCATGGAAGTGAAAGAAACTGAGTAGAAATTTACATAATTGTTTTTTCAATCAAATTTATACAATCTTAAATTATAAAAACTATGGCTAATAAATTACACCGATTAAATATCAACGTGGCACTTAGGGGTGTGCACGGTACGGTTCGGTTCGGTTTGCACCTCAAACCGAACCGCACCATATTTTACGGTTCTGTTTTTATTTTAAATTCGAACCTAAGCATACGGTTTGGTTCATAATTTTTTCGAACCGAAAAAAAACGGTTCGATACGGTTTGGTTTACGGTTCGAACCGTTTTTAGTCATAAAATAAAAAATATATTTTATCGAAAAGCTTCAATTACATATTTTTTATCACTAATGTAAATATAAACAACAATATTTTAAATTAATTATTTACTAAATAAATATATAAAACTTATAGAGGAAAGGATTTCGTCCATTATAAAATTATAATTGTAACTAGTCTTATTTTTTTCAAAATATCTTGAACTATAATGGTATACTAGACTTTATCCCAATATAAGACATAAAATTTAATTCGTTGTATGCTTTTAACTAATATATTATTAATTATATAAATCAATAAGTAAGTAAATAATAAAATTAGATTAATTAGTAAGAAAAATATAAAAAAATGTAGGAGTTAGAATACTAGAGGCAAAAATCTAAAATTTATTTTATTTGTAGACAACATAACAATTAAAATATATTATGAAAAATCTAATTTTATTCTAATGAATGATACATGTCTAAGTCACAAATCTTAAAAGTAATTAATTTTAAAAAACATTAATTGTTTTTAAGATTTGTGACTTAGATATATATCATTCATAAAACAATTAAGAGTAAAAATAATATATTTAATTTTTTTAATATATAAAACGGTTAGGTTCGGTTTATGGTCCCGAACCGAACCACGAGCCGTTTGGCCTTTCACCGAACCGAACCGCGAACCGAACCGTTTCAAAAAAGAACCGAAATTTCGGTTTAGTTCGGTCCGGTACGGTTCGGTTCACGGTTCGATCGGTTTTTTTGCACAGTCCTAGTGGCACTGCCCTTTTTCTACGTTTAATGGCCATTTGCAACAATTCTTTCTTTCAAATTTCAAAATCTATTGTCGATTGTTATTGTATTATAATTTCCACATGAAAAAGATATTTGAAATGGACTTGTGATATTTGTTGACAAATGCGTCGCTGACGGATTTCAGACGACAGGGAAGTGAAAGAAACTGAGTGGAAATTTACATAATTGTTTTTTCGATCAAATTTATACAATCTTAAATTATAAAAACTAGGGCAAATGATTTGCACCAATTAAATATCAACGTGGCACTACCGTTTTTCTACGTTTAATGGCCATTTGCAACAATTCTTTCTTTCAAATTTCAAAATCTAATGTCGATTGTTATTGTATTATAACTTCCACATGAAAAAGATATTTGAAATGGACTAGTGATATATTTGTTGACGAATACATCGCTGACGGATTTCAGACGGCAGGAAAGTGAAAGAAACTGAGTGGAAATTTACATAATTGTTTTTTTGATCAAATTTATACAATCTTAAATTATAAAAACTAGGGCTAATAAATTGCACCGATTAAATATCAACGTGGCACTGCCCTTTTTCTACTTTTAATGGCCATTTGCAACAATTCTTTCTTTCAAATTTCAAAATCTAATGTCGATTGTTATTGTATTATAATTTTCACATGAAAAAGATATTTGAAATGGACTTGTGATATTTGTTGACAAATGCGTCGCTAGCGGATTTCAGACTGCAGGGAAGTGAAAGAAACTGAGTGGAAATTTACATAATTATTTTTTCGATCAAATTTATACAATCTTACATTATAAAAACTAGGGCAAATGATTTGCACCAATTAAATATCAACGTGGCACTACCGTTTTTCTACGTTTAATGGCCATTTGCAACAATTCTTTCTTTCAAATTTCAAAATCTAATGTCGATTGTTATTGTATTATAACTTCCACATGAAAAAGATATTTGAAATGGACTAGTGATATATTTGTTGACGAATGCGTCGCTAACAGATTTCAGACAGCAGGGAAGTGAAAGAAACTGAGTGGAAATTTACATAATTGTTTTTTCGATCAATTTTATACAATCTTAAATTATAAAAACTAGGGCTAATAATTTGCACCGATTAAATATCAACGTGGCACTGCCCTTTTTCTACGTTTAATGGCCATTTGCAACAATTCTTTCTTTCAAATTTCAAAATCTATTGTCGATTGTTATTGTATTATAACTTCCACATGAAAAAGATATTTGAAATGGACTAGTGATATTTGTTGACGAATGTGTTGCTGCCGGATTTCAGACGGCAGAGAAGTGAAAGAAACTGAGTGGAAATGAAGAAGACAACGAGGCAAAATTGTGTTGACTAGTAGAATATAATTGGATCGGGTTTTAGATAAATTATATGAATTTAGAATCCGACCCGCTATGCTATAAATTTACTAAATTCAACTCTATGATCCTACAAAGTTTGATGTTATATCTAAACTTCTCTTATAAGATTTGATTTAAAACCCTGAACTCGATTCAATAACCCTATTTCTTTTCCAATCCATTTTCAAATTTTAATGATAAATTTAAGAAAAGTTAGTATTTATGACACAAGTTTCCTCTATTTTCAAAAATAAAAATATGTATATAGAATTAATAGAAAATATTGCAGACCATATTCATTATACAATATTTAAATACATAAATGATAAATATATTACTTTTGTAACCGTATAATATCTTAAAAACATGATTAAATTAAATCTTTTATTGAAACTAAAATATAATAAATAATATATAATATTAATCTCACAGCAAACATGATTTGAATAAAATTTAATAAAAAAATTTAAAACCTATAACTAATCTAGTAATCTAATAAACATAAAAAAATATATCCTTAAAAAATAAAAAGATTATAACTCTTTCATATCTTTTTTTTTTACCTTTTTGGTAATGTTCTTCAGTAATATTTATTTATTTAAATTATAATATCAAATTCTCAAATATTTATTAAATTTATTATATATATATATATAATTTTATAGGTTTTTTTTAGATATTCAAACATCTCTCAAAATCTGTAGGATTTTTTAAAAAGGAAATCCAAGAAAAGGCACACCCAATCACAAACTGTTCGCCGGCTTTAGTGTTTTGAACGCGTTCGGAAAGAAGACTTGGTAATCCCATTTTTTAATTTATTGTTGTGGAAAGAAATGGGAAATTGTGAATGAAATGACAGCGACAAGACAGCACTGGTGGAAATAAGTTAGGATTTGATAATAGAATAATAGGACTTTTTAATTGACTTAGTCTTAAAATATAATAAATATTAATCATTAAATATGAAGAAAAAAACAAGTCAAGATATAAAAGTACATTTTAAAAATCAAAAGGATATAAGTTTATAATTTTTTATTGAAAATATAAAAAAAAAACCTAAATAACCTTAAAAGCTATATGAATTGAGTATTTTAAAATTTGAATTTATATAATTTATAAAAAAGTTAGACTCACTTAAAGGTACTAACTTTAACAATAGTAACTGAGGGAAAAATATATATTGTCCTATAGATGTTGTTATCATTCTATCTTGATCAATAGAAATTTGACGTATTTTAATATTTAAAAAATAAAAACATAGTCACTATCATTTTATATATATATATATATATATAGCAATCATATATTTGCCGGAACATGATGAAGGTAGCATCTTTAGAACCGTAAATTTTCATCCCTAACTTAGTGATCAGTGAGACTCCGTAAGCGTAGACATCGGAAATTGTCCGGAAGGAGTTTGGTGCATATAACGGATAAAAGCAAAAGAAAATTATAGAGGAAAGGTTCTTGTGTAGAAAAATTGTGAATAATACTTCCAGTCTTTTTTTCTGTGAATAAACGTCAATAACAGAAAACAGCCAAAATTAACATGGAGGAGTCCCAAAAAAAAAGAAAGGCTCCATAACCCATAAAAAAAAAAAAAAAAGGCCAAAGCAAGTTGGGGTGAAAATAAACGCACAAGAGGAGTCAACAACATGGTTTTAATTGTACGGATTTGTTTGTTTAGCTTTTCTGAACAAACGCATATTTTTTTAAATTTTTAAAAAAATTATTTATTAAAAAATATATATAAATAAGAAAAAATTGATAGTTCTTATGAAAAGATTAAATAGATCAAATATAAATAAAATATAAATATAAATTAAATATATTTATATATATCATTTTGATATAAATACAAATATAAATTAAGAGGAGATTATCCGAACAGAACCGTATACTTCCAAAGTTTTAATTGTCATCGTTTGCATCATGTAGCAATTGGGTGGTGATGTGGCCATGGGGGAACTTCAAGGGCAGGAAAAAGGTTCCGGGCGTTAATGGCACCATAAACCATGCCTATGACAAGCAGCCAATCTGATTAATAAGTATGGCCACACCAAGAAAATCGATGTGTTGAGGCTTGTTCCAGGACCATAGGCACGCAAAGCAATATTTACAAAACAACCCAGGCTAAATCTTTCATCTTTATTATCATAGGATATATATTACTTTTTTTAGTTTGTGAAAGATTTTATCATAAAAAATATCTATTTTGTTATATGAAATAGATTATGAATCATCTTTCTTTCCTTTCACTAGAGTAATGGTTATTCCTAATAAAAAACAAATTTTGTTTTTAAAATATCCTTAATTATAAAATAAAAGAATTATTATTTTTTTCAATTTTATTCTATTTCAATAAACCAAACGTAATATAACAATGTATAATAGGTTTTTGAATAGTAAGTTAACTCTTTAATAGTCTAACATTTCAAAATCTTTTTATTTTATTAGAAATCCTTCATAAAAGTTTTTCAGTAACTTTTATAACATTTTTTGAATCTCTTTTATTATTTACTTTTAAACTAAATACCTCTTCCCCTTCCCTCCCACACCCAAATTTATATAGACTTTTGTTAAAAATTTAAATAAGAAACAACTTAGCAGAGATCTAGATTTTGTAAGGACCCGGTAATAATAGTGAAGAATATGCAAAAGCATAAAAAATGCTATTGAATACCCTCCTGTGCATACTACTCTTAGGAAAAAAATTATACATACGTGAAATTTTACATTTGTTCAAATAAATAATGAGCAAGTACTAATTATTATTATTATTTTTTAAAATGATATAGTGTCAAGCTTGAATTAGACTCAAATGAAAAAACTTAAAGCACAAGCTCGACTCGAACTTGATTGAGCTTTATTTTTAAGCTCGAACTTTACCTAAATTAATACTCAATAAACTCAAACTTGACTTAATTAGGCTTGATTATTCCTAAAGAAATGGATTAAGTTAAAAAATAAAACGGGATTTGGGAATAAAATAGAGTTTTTACTTGATTTGGTTTTAAATATAATAAATGTAAGCATTGGATATAAATGAAAAAAAAAGGATGAAAAAAAGACCTTAAAATTGGGAAAACATAAGATATATAATTTATTTCACAAAAAATTTAACAAGCTTGAATAGGCTCATTAGTTACTTGATTCGAGTATTTTAAAACTTAAACTCGAAATTTATGGCTACTCGAGTGGTTCGAACTCAAACTCGACTCAATTGCAATCAAGTCGACTTCGAGTTATCACCTAGTCAAGTTTGAGTAGCTCGTAAATAGTCTTGACTAACTTACAACCTTAGTAAAAATGCATATTATGCAATTTATTTGGGGCTACAGCAAACTGAGCTACTTGCAAGCTACTCAAGTATGATTTGCTTCAGGTTCAGCTTAGCTTAGCTCAAGCTTCATTAATAAACAAATAGAGCCCTATTATTATTATTCACAAGTTCAACATATATGAATTGAAAATATAATCTTATGTTGTCAGTAGTGCAAGCAATTCTCGCAGGAGCATTTATTGATGGATCTCCAGAAATCCTGGCGTTTCTACTTTTATTTCTTCCTCTTGGCATTCTATTAACATTAAACATGTTATTTATATTAGATCATAATTCATCCTCACCAAAGACATCCAAGTCATTCTTATATATATGACACATATATATACATAACCAAAATACATATGAGCTTCTCATGGTTAGTGCATTATGTACACATAAAAAATGGCACTAACACAAAACCTAGTTTTTTTTCTACTATAGTCATCAAAAGATACATATGCATATCATCAAAAGTCTACTGATATCGTCCTGTCATGTCATCATATGTAGATAATACATCATCATCATATAATACTAAACCAGACTCAGGGACTAGGATAGAGACGACCCTTGCCCTTCTCTTGAGGACCTAAATGAGGGTAATCATCCTCTCCCTCAGAACCGCTATCACAAATTTCAATCATCGTGTCTCTAGCAACTGGAGGTGCTAAAGTCAGAGCTGTATCCATCACCTTAATACCTCTGGGTGCCGGCCTCAACTCACTCTCAGCACTAAGTGGTGTATCTCTCTCAATCCACCCTCCATGTGCTGTCCCAATCCATTTGGCATAATTATAATCTGAGACATACTTTTCTGCCTCAATCCTTCGTCTCTTACCTTCTTTTTCATCCAGCAACTCTGTGGTTGTACTCCTTTTATGAACAGTAGTCTGAGCTGACTCCTGTACCAGTCTATCCTGCACAGAAGTAGGACGTTGAAACTCACCTGCTATCTCGGGTATAATAGGTGGTTTCCTCATCAAAATGCGTCTGGAATGGCTGCATCTGCTAACCCGTGCAAGCATCTGATCATCATCATTAGATGCTTCACCTCTCACCCGAGTATGATCCTGTCTAATATCATGAGCATAAACTGCTCCTCTCCCAATAGCTACCCAAACTCTAAAATCTGGAGGATCTGGTCTCACAGATCTAGATGAGACTATAAATGCTATATTATCAATCTCCAGGCCACCTCATTTCTAAGCTATCAGTCTCTCAAATCTATAGAGCGTCTCTATAGCTGATCCATTATCTGGAAAAGCCTGCTCCATCAGAAATAACCAACCTTTAAACAAAGGCTGTAATCCTCTCTTCCAGGTGCTGAGAATCTCCTCTAGAGTTTTAGTAATCCCACATAAATACAAGTGCTCTACCAGGACTCGCAATCCGCGCCTGTAGTCTGTCAACGTCCCCTCTTCCTGCATACCAAATATCTCCCATTTAATATGACATGTAGCAGGATTAGTCTGCACACAACAAAATTTGCATGATTAATAATAATCACACATATTTTATTCCTAATTGTGCAGTATAACTCTACCCATAACTACCCAACTATTTCTAAAGGGTGCTAATTAAATCTAAACTTACTGCATTCACTAAATGCAATTCTTTCACATATTTATCTTTTTTATACTAGCAACCATGCTCTGATACCAACTAAATTCTGTCACGCCCCGAGGGTACCCTAGTAGTAGTAAACAAGTCACACTTGAATACTATCACTAGATTACCTTCAGAGAATGACAGGTTTTCAAAACAACAGGATCTTTTAGTTGCTTGATAAGAAATGACAAATACATGAAAGAAATAAACTGGTAAATAACTTCTATCTTAACCATAAAACATTACAGAACTATTACAAATCAAATAGTCTTATTGTAGTACACAACTACATAATCTTCTAATAGTACATAACCATTAAACCAAAATATAACCGTAGACTTCCAGCTCCTAAGCTCTTACCGGAGCCATATTCCTGGAAGTGACTAACCAGGGTCGTAAAGTAAACCTGAAAAGACTGTTGGAGTATGAGCGAAACCACAGCTCAGTGAATAACCAGACATATTATACATCACACAAGTTGTTAGTAAATCATATGCAATGCAAGCACTCAACTATATGCACAAATACAAGCTTGGACGATCTAGAATCCAAACAGGAAAAAGATTTGCGCCCTCTTTTTAAGGGTTGGAGAAATTCTTTATTCGATTTCCAAATCCTTTATCTAACCAAATTCTAGGCATTGATCTATTCTTAGACTTTGATTAGAATCTAAATCTGTTAACTAATTCATACATTCTACTTTGGAGTCATGTACTATTGTAGAAAATTTCCGGGGTTTACAATTCTCCCAAATGAGAGGAGAAACATCTTATCTATAGATGTTGGAGGCTAGTAGTAGTCGTTAAATTACTTCTAAATGGATGGTTTAGATGAAGCATTGCTTGCGACCATTGGATCTCTTCCATGAATCCGACAACTCAAATCCATTCCTTCTTTTTATGTATGTGGGCATGGGCTTTGAATAAAGGTTTGAAATAGTATGAGGGCTTTTATAATGAAAAAAGAGCCTATTTTCTTATTATAATAGCTATCTTTAATATAAAATAGAAATAGGCTCATTTTATTCCAACTAAACCCTATTTTAGCCAAATAAAGCCTAAATTAACCTAGAAAAATATTTTTGGAGTCTACTTTTCGTGCACGAGAAAACCGAATAAAGTTAAGAGTGGAATAAACTGCTTCGACCATCCTTGCTCTGAGCCTATCAAGCTAAGTCTCTCTACGACATCTCTTATTAGGTTTGATATTCTAAGCCTTGTCACTAGCTCATAAGACCGGCCCGTGGCATTAAATTGAGCCAAAAGCCTAATTATCGAAATGATTCTCTACATTTTGCCTCCTGGCCAAAAGCTCCTTTAGCAAAGTTGTAATGACCCGATCCCCTAAATCCCGAGACTTAGAGTACCGAATCCCCAACCACATATAACGTTTTCACATTATATGTAAGGTTGTTCTAAAACTAACAGTTTATGAAAATTGTTTGATCAAAATCACTAAACTTTGTAAAGAACTTTTAAACAAAACAAGATTGTTAACAAAAGCAATCTATACATACATTTACATCATATAAACATCGTTTAGTGCCAATACATGACACTACAAAAATTACATGTTTTCTCAAAACATGAGAATCCTAAAGGATCTTAAGGTCATTACAATAAGAAATTGGCTTAACTAACAAGCCTTCTATACATAGCTTTTCCTTAGCAAAAAGTCTTCCAAAAGTCCAGGGTAAACGGATCCTATTCGTCCCACTCATCCAGAAATCTCTCGAAATCGGACCCATAGCCCAAGTCATCATATAACTCGTCTCCAATACCTACAAAGCAGCAAAAGTGAGCCAGAGGCCCAGTACACAATAACCAATGCAAAACAAATCATCAATTCGATGTAATGCATCATAGAACAAGTGGTTATCTTTATTACATTTTCATTCACAAATCAACAAGAGGGTATTCAAACCCCGGTCACGCTTCAGGAATTCAGGGATCCTGAGTAACAGCAGCTGCTCAGGGGGTTGATATAAGCAGTCCGAATATTTATATCTCCTATATCTATTTCATGAAGATAATAGCTTCATTTAGGGTTTAAAAGCCGTTGTCCGACTCTACTTAAACTCAGTCCATAACATGAGCCTAGTTCACAAGTTCCCATAAACTTTGAACTAAATCATGATATTTCCCCTTAAGTTTAAGTAAACGTTACTCAGATACTATTTTCCCCTATCGGCTACCCACTTAACCAAAAAGAATCGTTATTGCATCATAGCGTACCATTGTATCATGGTAAAGTCATTGCATCATGACTTAGTTAAGCACCTAACTAACATGTCATTACATCATAACAGGTTTGCTGCTCCTCGGACCAGATTAAACAGCGAAATAGACATCCAATTCATTCAAATATTAAGCCGAATCAATTTAGGTTAAATTAGGAATGCCTAGTCCTAGCAAACATCAAACAAGTTATTGCGTACTTGAACCCGTTAGTATATAACTAGGATCTCTCGGTGATGAACTAACCGAAGAATCCTTAACTGAAATAGAAATATCACAATTAATCAAAGAAATTTAAATAATTGAATACAAAGTTATAAATAAGCATTTAAAGGTCCTATTATATTGCAAATCGCTCAATAAATACTTAATTGCTTAAATAACAAACTTCGGAAAATTTTAGAAAAAGTTTTTAAATTTCAAAAGCATAGGGGACACTACAAGAAAAAAGGCTTTCAGAGACAGAAATTTCTGTCTCTAAAAGTGGAAAATCTGTCTCAAAATCCTTTTAGAGACAGATTTTCTGTCGCAAATGTCTGTTGCAAAATACCTCGTCGCTAATTGTATTAGCAACTGATTTTGAATCTGTCGCAAAAAGTTGCGACAGAAATTCTGTCTCTAATATTTCTTATTTCTGTCGCAAATTAGTAACCAAAATCTACGACAAAACTAATTCAGAGACAATGTTGTTGTCGCAAATCTGTCTCTAATTTTAATTTATCAATAATTTTTTATTTATACGTCTGTCGCAATTCTGTTTCAATTTTTTTTATATAAATTATAATTAATTAGTTAATTTACCAAATCTGTCGCAAATCTGTCTCTGTTTCAATAATCAATGTAAATAAAATATTATTTATTTATATATTCTGTCGCAAATTCTGTCTCTGATTGATTTATTGCAAAAGTAAATTGTATATATTTGCAATTTCCATGTCAAACCTGTCTTAATTGACTATATATTCATTATAGTCTTTTTTTTCTCTATTAGTGATCTGAAACCTGTTTATAGATACACAAAATGAATCAAAAAATACTAATAAATGTCCACTTGAACATTTTCATCAAAATAAAGCATGAAGCTGCTTATACATATTGTTGTTATAAGTCCAAAATTCAACATCATATACATACCAATTAATATAAAATCTAGCAAATTATCAAGTGTACAAATAAGCAAAAAGTCTTACAAAATTTAAAGAGTTAGCATATGAAATATCATATAAAGTGTGCCATCATCATTTCTTTTGAAGCTTCATAAGTTCAGCTAACAAAGCTTCCATATGACTTTTCAATTCTGCCTTGAATTCTTCTTCTCTTTGATCCAATTTTGCTTGAAATTCTCGCTCTCTCTTTTCCATTTGCTCTTGCTCTCTTTTCTCCATCTTTTCTTGTAACTCTTGCTCTCTCTTTTCCATTCGTTCTTGCATATCTTCTTGCATCTTTTGTAGTATCTCTCCAAGTTTTTCTTGAGTAATGACAGATGATGAATCTCCATAACTTGAACTACAAGAGGAAGGGCTCCTGTTATTCCCAATTATGCTATTTGGTTTTTCTCTAACTCCAAATCCATATAGCCTCCCATGACTAGGACCCCCAGTTGCTTCTACCCATGCATTTGAATCAAAGCTAGGAAGTGATGATGAATCTTCACCATATTTTGCTTTTAATGACTCAGTATATTTTTCCTAAAAGAGTCAATCCAACATATTAGATATTAGAAGTTGTAAAAATTAAATCAATAACATAGATTGCATAATAAAATGAACTTACACTAACAATCTTTGACTTCTTGTCAATAAATTCACCTAAACCATTCTCTTTCTTATGTGTACGATCAAACAATTCAAGTTGGGAGATAGGTCGCTTCAAAGTGTTTTCCTACATTAATAAAATTTAGATATCTCAAAAGAAAATAAAAAAAAATTCTTATTCTTAGCCATATGTTTAATAATTAGAAATGTGTATTACATCTATATAGTTAGAAAGAGTGATATGAACATACCATCCTTTTACGATGCAAGGAAAATGAAACAGAACCTCCCGAATGTTTTGAAATTGAACCTTCTTTAATTGTAAGTCGATTATTCCGTGCTGCTTCGGATTTCTTATCCCACTTGGGACCACTCCAATAGTCATCAATTAACTTATTCCATACTTCAGGCGGTATCCAACCAGGTCCATTTCCCTTTGTATCCTCTACTTTTTGTTTGCCAATCTTTTCACATGCTTCCTTTCTGGCCCGATTAAGTGCATCACTAAATCGTCTAGATGCTGTAGCATTCCACACTTCCTTTATCTTATACTCATCTGTTGGATCCCAAGTATATCGTTTCTAAAATTCATCAAAAATTATTAGTAGTTAATTGAAAGTTTAAAATTCAGAAACACTTCCCAACAAAATCAATTTTGATTACCTGAAACAAGTCCCATAATACTTCCTTATCTTCCTTGCTAAGTTTCTTCCAAGATGGGCATGCACTTTGAAAACTACCTTTAATAGCATTAGTAATAGCTCGTGGTGCTTCAACATCATCAAAACTGTCATATGGAAATCATAGCAACAATGGTTATAAATTTAATAATATTATTGTAAAGCTTTAATAATTAATCCAAACCACAAACCTATCACCAATAACCCTAAGAAATGTGCGATCCGTTGAATTTGTGGGGAGTGGAGTTCCTCGATAAGGCCCTCGTGTTGCAACACTATCACCCTCTTCATGCTCTAAATCTTGATCCTCTAAACCAATAGACAATTCTGGAGTAGCATTTTCAAGAAGAGGCATTTCCATATGTGATTGTTGTTCTTGTTCAACTCTTATGTCTCTTGAATTAGTTGTGGCATTTTCAGCTTGAGATGATTGTGGAGTGCACTCATCACGTATGATTCGTGAACGAGGCGGTCGTCCCCTCCCAATGCGTTTGTTAGTACCCCTTCGCATCATATCTACAACTGAAACATTAAAATTATTCAAAAAATATTTCATATTAAATAGTGAAAAAAAATCATATTAAGTAATAGACTATGATAAATCTACTATAAAAGACAATATATATTTAAGAACAGGACAAAACACAATATTGTACTCACTAGATAAAGTGATAAACTTTAATTATGTATATCACTAAGAAGATCTGATTCAAAAAGGACCATCTCTAGGATGGAGAAATTTCCTTTTGAAAAGAGACAAATTATTATTCTTTGCTACCACAAAACAAATAAGAATAAGTTGTTCCAAAAAGACTTCTTATCTTCTTAAATTAATGCGAGAGGTTCGACTGGTAACAACATGTAGACCACATCCAGCTCTATCCAAGTACAGCATCGTATACATGGCAAGCAAGAGTCATATTAGTCTTTGATTTTTGCTTCATCAATGATTGAATGATCCTAGTAGAGACAATGCTTTTAACAAGACCCGATACAAGACTTGGGAACAGAAAACAAAATATGCCAGCAGCTGTATAGAGCCCACATGATAAATGTCTTTCAGAACATAAGCCAGGAAAGCATTCATAATTTGCAGGTCGAGTTATAATGTGTTACAGAAGAGCCAACGGTCCAAAGTTTAGATCCGAATCAACATGAAGACCAAGTGGCAACCATGGAACCTCAAAGAAATTCAAGTCCAATAAGTTTTCCTCAAGGACCAATCACAAGAGCTAGAGCTAAGAAGATTCAACAAGCCTACAATAATCACTTCCAAGGCTTATTAGAGCATGCTAAGGATGAATCACAAGGTTATCAAGGCTTTGGAACAAGGATGGAGCAAGTATACTTCAATATTTTTCAAGTAATCATCAAATAGAGCCAAGGAAAGCTGATTTGTGCAGAGAAACAAGAATGGCCGCCAGCCATTATCCCATGGCCGCCGGCCATGACTCCCCTGGCCACTTTTTCGAACTTTACAAATTTTGCTCCAGAATGCTCATGGCCGCCTGCCATCTTTGATTGGCCGCCAGCCAACATTTAGGACGTATTGAATTCATTGTTTTGACGTTTTGTTTTCCTTTGTTTGGTTATATAACCTATTTGGTTGTTTGTAAAAGACAGATTATTGTTGAATGAAAAACCGAAGCTTTTGCTTGAAATCTTTGTGTTCTTGATAGAATACATGCTTTAGGAACATTCAAAGAAGATCGATCACCTTCTTTGTGGAGTGTTTCGCAATTAGGGTTTGTTATCCTAATTCTTTAGATCAACAACCTAAGACAAATCTGATATCTAATCCTTCTTAGGGATTGAAATCAAAGGCATCCGTGGGTTTTCTATTCATTGTGTTGGGGGTTCGCAATATCCAAAGGGGTTCTCACGCGTGAATACGAAGGTTCTCGTATCATTTGGTATCAGAGCCTAGGCTCTAGATCAGGTTATATCGTTCTTTCTATTAATCTTTTGTTTCTTGCTTTCAATTCTTGGATTGTTCATCAAGATCAAATCTGATTCTTGTTAGTAAAAAAAAAAAAAAAAGATTGAATCTTTATTGTTCCTAGGGTTTGTTCATCAATTGAACGGACTATTAGATATCTCGTGTGTGTGATCTTTTTGTTGTTACAAGCGAAAGATTAGGGTTTGAAAATCTCTATTCTTGAGATTTGAGTTCAAAAAAAAAAAAATCGAAAAAAAAAAAATCACCAAAGATCAATTCTTGTCTTGAGTATTGAGTGTCTTTCCAACAATATAATTCTTGTGTAGAGTTCGTTGAGTTTTCTTCAATTCTCGTTTGTCTGATTCGAAGAGTCTTGAAATTGTCCATTGTATCACTCTAAACACCTTGGTATCGAAATTCTTGGAATTGTTCTAAGAGTGTGATTCGATTAAGAACACGAAAAGAACAGGCTCGAGAGGTGTGAGGGAAACCCTGTGTGTGGCATCTTGATTAGAGAAACACGAGTGAACACCCCCATCTTGTGAGTGATAAACACGAAAGGGAGCGCTTGTGAGGAAATTGAACTTTATTATTGCTAACGATTATTTGTTTTGCAGGAAAAGATGTCGGGTAAGGGTGTGATTGAAGGTAGGGACGGAGGTAGTAAAGAAGGGGCTTTGATGCAAGACGCTAGAGCATCTGAGTATAAGCGTCTAATCGAGACGATGATGGATATGAAGGAGTCTCTAGAAAATATGAATTTGAGACTACAAGCTGTTGAGAAGGAGGCGAGTCCTATGGGAGTAAATAGAGGAGTTAGTTCTACCACACCCCAGGTTGATGATGTGGGGGATGTTAATGAGTATCGGGAGGAGGAGTATGATGATAGTCCACCTATGATATTCAATAGGAGAGGTAGAGGTGGTAGAGGCGGTAGGGGTATAGGAAGAGGAAGAATGCAGGAGAATTATCCCGTTGCTAGGAATAGATGGAATGATGATTATGTAGATCGAGATTTGGGGAGTATCAAGTTGAAAATTCCTATCTTTCAGGGTAAGTCTGATCCTGAAGCTTATTTGCAATGGGAAAAGCGAGTTGAGTTGATTTTTGATTGTCACCAATTTAGTGAGGAGAAAAAGGTGAAATTGGCTGTTACCCAATTTCAAGATTATGCTATATCTTGGTGGGATCAGTTGGTGACAAGTAGGAGAGGAATATGGAGTACCCTATTGATACTTGGCAGGAGCTTAGGGCTGTGATGAGGAAGCGTTTCGTTCCCAAGTACTTTCAAAGGGAATTGATTCAGCGGCTTCAAGTGTTGAGACAAGGTAGTAGGAGTGTAGAGGACTACTACAAGGAGATGGAGATGATCATGACGAGGGCTGATGTGGTTGAAGATGAAGAATCCACCATGGCACGGTTCTTGGGTGGCTTGAACAAAGAAATCGCTGATAAAGTGGAGTTGCTACCATATGTCGAGTTGGAGGAGATGGTACATCTTGCCATCAAAATCGAGAAGCAACTTCATGGCAAAGGTTCAAACAGGTATGTTTCCAAATCTTCTTCAAGCTATAATAATAATTGGAAAGGATATGGAAAATCTGAATTTAAAGGTGGAAATAAGTCTACAGTTGATGTAGCAAAGAGTAAGTCTGGTGGGGTTTCATCTGAGAAACCTAAAGTAGATGATCAGAAGGGTAGAAATCGAGATATTAAATGTTGGAAGTGTCAAGGTGTTGGACACATTAGTAGGGAGTGCCCTAATAGGAGAACTATGGTGGTGAGAAATGGGGAAGTTGTCACTGATGATGAGAGAGCTGATAGTGACAAAGAGGAGGAAGCCATGCCTGAATTAGAAGACTGTAGTGATGAGGGTAGCATTGATGAGCCAGAAAAGGTTGAAATATTGGTTACTAGGCGTGCACTTAATACACAGTTGAAGGAAGATTGCCAGGAGGAGCAGCGAGAGAATTTATTCCACACTAGAGGCCTTGTGCAAGGGAGAGGTTGTAGTGTGATTGTCGATGGAGGAAGTTGTACTAATGTGGTAAGTACACTTCTAATTAAACGATTGGAGTTGCCTACTGTACCCCATCCTAGACCATACAAACTACAATGGCTTAGCGATTGTGGTGAGGTTAAGGTAAATAGGCAAGCTTTAATTTCTCTAACCATTGGCAAATACCATGATGAAATATTATGTGACGTCGTTCCTATGCATGCTAGTGATCTTCTATTAGGAAGACCTTGGCAATTTGATAGACAAACAGTGCATAATGGCTACACCAATCGATACACTTTCACCAAAGATGGCAGAAAAACTACTTTAACACCATTGTCATCCAAAGAAGTGTATGAAGACCAATGTGCTTTGGAAAGATTGAGAGAAGAGGCCGAAAGAAAAGAGCGTGAGAGTAGAAAAAGCACTTTTGAGAGAGAGAAGAAAAAGAGTGAAAATAAAGAGAGTGATGAAAGTGAGTTGAGTGAAAAGAAAGAGGGGAGTGAAAAGCAAAATAAAAATCGGCCTAGAGAGAAAAAGAGTAAGAATGAGAGCTTGATTGCTAGGACGAGTGAGGTTAGATATGCTTTGCATGCCAATCGACCTATATTTGTACTATTGTACAAAGGGGCTTGTTTGGCAACTAATGAGATTAACCAATCTTTGCCTAGTGTGTTTTCTGATTTATTGCAGGAATTTGAAGACGTGTTTCCTGAAGAGATGCCTAGAGGACTTCCACCTGTGAGAGGCATTGAGCATCAGATTGACTTCATTCCTGGAGCTGTCATACCCAACCGACCTGCCTATAGAACTAATCCTAGTGAGGCGAAGGAGATCCAGAAGCAGGTTGAGGAGTTGTTGGAGAAGGGGTATGTGAGAGAAAGTCTGAGTCCTTGTTCGGTTCCTGTAATATTAGTGCCTAAGAAGGACGGGACTTGGAGAATGTGTGTAGACTGCAGAGCCATCAACAAAATCACTGTAAAGTATCGTCATCCTATACCTAGGTTAGATGATATGTTGGATGAATTGTATGGTTCATGTTTGTTTACCAAAATTGATTTAAAATCTGGTTACTATCAAATTCGCATGAAAGTAGGCGATGAATGGAAAACTGCATTTAAGACTAAGTATGGTTTGTATGAATGGCTTGTCATGCCTTTTGGTCTTAAATGCACCTAGTACTTTTATGCGATTGATGAATCATGTGTTGCGTGACTACTTAGGTAAATTTGTTGTGGTTTACTTTGATGATATTCTGATTTACTCTAAGTGTCTAAATGATCACGTTTTGCATGTGCGACTAGTGTTAACAAAGCTAAGAGAGGAGAAATTATATGCCAACCTTAAGAAGTGTAGTTTTTGCATGGATAAGGTTAATTTCCTAGGTTTTGTTGTCTCTAGTCAAGGAGTGGAGGTTGATGAGGAAAAGGTTAGGGCAATTAGGGAATGGCCTAGACCTAAGAGTGCTAGTGAAGTGCGGAGTTTTCATGGACTTGCTGGGTTTTATAGGAGATTCATCAAGGATTTTAGCACTATTGCTGCACCTTTGAATGAGTTAGTTAAGAAGAATGTTGGATTTGTATGGAGTGATACACAAGAACTTGCTTTAATGAACTTAAAGAAAAATTGTGTAACGCACCATTGCTTGCTTTGCCTGATTTTGATAAAACTTTTGAAATTGAATGTGATGCTAGTGGTATAGGGATTGGAGCTGTTTTAATGCAGGATCACAAGCCACTAATGTACTTCAGTGAAAAGTTGAGTGGAGCGGCATTGAAGTATCCAACATATGACAAGGAGTTGTATGCCTTAGTGCGTGCATTGCAAACATGGCAGCACTACCTTTGGCCTAAGGAGTTTGTCATACATACCGATCATGAGAGTTTGAAGCATCTAAAGAGTCAAGACAAACTCAATAGGAGGCATGCGAAATGGGTAGAATTCATTGAGACTTTCCCATATGTGATCAAGTACAAGCAAGGTAAGGAGAACATTGTTGCTGATGCACTTTCAAGAAGGTACGCTTTACTAAATTCTCTTAGTACTTCTTTGCTAGGATTTGAATTGGTAAAAGCAATGTATCTTACTGATGATGATTTTTCTGGAGTATTTTCTGCTTGTGTTGATGGGACTGGAATTAATGATTACTTTGTATCCAATGGATTTCTATTTAAAAAGAATAAGTTGTGCATTCCTAAAGGATCTGTAAGGGAATTGTTGGTTAAGGAAGCACATGGAGGGGGCTTAATGGGGCATTTCGGGGTAGATAAGACCTATGATATGCTACATGAACATTTCTTTTGGCCTGGCATGAGGCATGATGTGCATAAAATTTGTAAAACTTGCATTACATGTAAAGAGGCTAAATCTAAACTGCAACCACATGGGCTATATAAACCATTGCCTGTTCCTGATGAACCCTGGACTGCTGTGTCTATGGATTTCGTTCTTGGCTTGCCTAGGACTAGGAAAGGACATGATAGTATTTTTGTGGTGGTTGATAGGTTTAGTAAAATGGCTCATTTTATCCCATGTCATAAAACTGATGATGCAACATATATTGCTGATTTGTTCTTTAGAGAGGTTGTGCGATTGCATGGCATACCTAAAAGCATTGTTAGTGATAGGGATGTAAAATTTTTGAGTCATTTCTGGAGAGTTTTGTGGGGAAAGTTGGGAACTAAGCTTATGTTTTCGACTACCTGTCATCCACAAACTGATGGGCAAACGGAGGTGGTTAATAGAACTTTGGTTCAATTGTTGAGGGCAATCATAGAGAAGAACATTAGGACTTGGGAGGATTGTTTACCATTTGTGGAATTTGCATATAATAGGGCTATTCATAGCACTACTCATTGTTCTCCATTTGAGATTGTTTATGGTTTTAATCCTCTATCTCCTATTGATTTATTGCCATTACCGCCTAACAAGTTTGTTAGTTTTGATGCTGAATCTAAAGCAGATTTTGTGAGGAAGCTACATAAACAGGTGAAAGACCGGATTGAGCAACAAAATGCCAAGGTAGCTTCAAGGGTGAACAAAGGAAGGAGACCTATGATTTTTCAACCCGGAGATTGGGTTTGGGTTCATTTTCGCAAGGAGCGGTTTCCAATACAACGAAAGTCTAAATTGAGTCCAAGAGGAGATGGTCCATTTCAGATACTTGAACGGATCAATGATAATGCCTATAAAGTGGACTTACCAGGTGAGTACAATGTTAGTGCAACCTTTAATGTTGCTGATCTTAGTCCTTTTGATGTAGGTGATGCTTTTGATTCGAGGACGAATCCTTTTGAGGAGGGGGAATGTTACAGAAGAGCCAACGGTCCAAAGTTTAGATCCGAATCAACATGAAGACCAAGTGGCAACCATGGAACCTCAAAGAAATTCAAGTCCAATAAGTTTTCCTCAAGGACCAATCACAAGAGCTAGAGCTAAGAAGATTCAACAAGCCTACAATAATCACTTCCAAGGCTTATTAGAGCATGCTAAGGATGAATCACAAGGTTATCAAGGCTTTGGAACAAGGATGGAGCAAGTATACTTCAATATTTTTCAAGTAATCATCAAATAGAGCCAAGGAAAGCTGATTTGTGCAGAGAAACAAGAATGGCCGCCAGCCATTATCCCATGGCCGCCGGCCATGACTCCCCTGGCCACTTTTTCGAACTTTACAAATTTTGCTCCAGAATGCTCATGGCCGCCTGCCATCTTTGATTGGCCGCCAGCCAACATTTAGGACGTATTGAATTCATTGTTTTGACGTTTTGTTTTCCTTTGTTTGGTTATATAAACCTATTTGGTTGTTTGTAAAAGACAGATTATTGTTGAATGAAAAACCGAAGCTTTTGCTTGAAATCTTTGTGTTCTTGATAGAATACATGCTTTAGGAACATTCAAAGAAGATCGATCACCTTCTTTGTGGAGTGTTTCGCAATTAGGGTTTGTTATCCTAATTCTTTAGATCAACAACCTAAGACAAATCTGATATCTAATCCTTCTTAGGGATTGAAATCAAAGGCATCCGTGGGTTTTCTATTCATTGTGTTGGGGGTTCGCAATATCCAAAGGGGTTCTCACGCGTGAATACGAAGGTTCTCGTATCATAATGTCTCTGTCCAACTTTAGCGGATAACAATTGACAACTTGATAAATGTCTTTTAGAGTGGTTCGTGTTTCTAGAGCCCATAGCAATGAAATAACGAATATGACAGTTTGCTGTTAGCAAATACGCATTAATATAAGAATGCTGAAGTATATATAAAATGGCCATTAAGCTCTAAGTGAGTAGATTGAAAATTTTATGGTAGAAACATGATATACAAAGACACTATCAAATAAAATACATTCCTTAAGAGATTAAAACAACAACAAAAACCAAGGGCTCTTCATTTGGTGACTATTGCCAAGAGATAGACAATGTATCATAAAAATTTCATATATTATAAATATGTAAGTACTATAACACCAATATTGGAGGATATATCACATGTCCCCTTCACTAGTATCATAATCAAACTCATGTTCAACATTTTCTTCATCGGAACTTGAAGAGCCAAGTTCAAAATCTTCTTCATTCTCTTCATCTTCTAGACCAACTTGATGTGTTGTATGAACTTCATTTAGATCTACTTCTTCTAAGTGTCCATCATCAACAAGAATTCTTCCATCATCAAGTTCCAAAGTCGCATTCACCAATGTGGGTGCTTCCATTTCATTGTCTTGATAATACTCATCCTCATCTCTGAAGTACTTGCTTCCTGCTCTTCATTCAGAGGAATGTCAAATTTACTTCTTGCTTTGGTTTTACAAATAGCCCACCAATCCCTTAGTTCTCTCTTCTTACCTGGATAAGTTGCATAATACACTTGATTGGCTTGTTGAGCTAAAATAAACGGCTCATTTGTACCAAGTCTTGACTTATGATTGACATCAACAAGCCCATATCGAGGATGTACTTTGGTCCCCCTTTCAATGTCAAACCATTCGCACTTAAACAAGACAACATTATTCCCAGCTCCACAATAATTTAGCTCAATGATTTCAGTTAATAGTCCATAAAAGTCTCGATCATAATCATTGTAACAACTTCCTTTTACACAAACTCCACATTCATTGTTTTCTTACTCCCTCCAAAATCAAGTGTTTGAAACTTATATCCATTAACATAATAGCCTTTATAATAGGTGACCATACGTGAAGGGCCTTTGATTAGATCACTAATATGAGCATCAATGTTATTAGGATTTTCAGTAACCTACATAAAAATAATAACACATTAAATTTAATTACAAACCAAGTCAATGAATCTAAAAATAAGGGGAAAAAAAAAAGTCTCCATGTTAAAAGCACTTACAAAATGTTTTAACCAATTCTCAAGATTTTGTTCTCGCAACTTTTCTATTTCTTCCTCACTTACATCTGGTCTTTCAATCCTTAATGTGTCATCAAATTTTCTATTATCAAAAAACTATATTAGCATGTGCAATTAGAAAAAATATTTTTAAAGCCTTAATGAAAAAGGGTAAAAAAACATACTTACTCTATTAATGACGTAAGTTCATCACAATTCATCAAAATATAAAATATGGCAGCCCTATATTCATTTAGATCCATCAACTTATAGGTGCCATTAGAGCCATAGGCTCGTCCAGGATGCCTAAAAACTGATAAGTTTCCCTCAATCTCAACATCACATCCATCATCATTTCGTGGAAGTTGGTTCAATCTTGTTTGTACATTTGGTTCAAAATAAAGTGAGCAAAATGTTGAAATTTCCTCTATAATATAGGCTTCACATATTGAACCTTCCACACAAGCTCGATTTCTTACTTTCTTTTTCAAATTATGTAAAAACCTGTACATAAGATAATTATTAGATGATTGGCAATGAAAAACCCATATGCCTATGATAGCTTACATTTAGCTTTCACATAATATAAAAGTACCTCTCAAAAAGGGTACATCCATCGATACTGCACAGGTCCACCTACCATAGCTTCATAAGCTAGGTGAATAGGTAAATGCTCCATAGAATCGAAGAATCCTGGAGGAAAGATCTTCTCCAATTTGCATAGAGTTTCAACTATGTTTTTCTCAACAATCTTCATATGTTCCACATTAAGTGTTGATGAACAAATATCTCTGAAGAAAAGACTAAGCTCTGTAATTGATTCCCACACTACTTGAGGTAATAACTCACGAAAGGCAATTGGCATTAACCTTTGCATAAACACATGACAATCGTGACTTTTTAGGCCATAAAACTTACATTCTTCCAAATTCACACAACGACCAATGTTTGAAGAATATCCATCAGGGAACCTCAATTGCTTAACCCAATGACATACTTCTTCTTTTTGATCTTTTGTTAATGTGTAGGAAGCTTTGGGCTTTAAAACCTTTCCATTTTCTTCAACTAACTCCAACTCTGAACGTTTACAATATAACTTCAAATCCATTCTAGCCTTCACATTATCTTTTGTTTTTCCTTTGATGTCCATCACTGTGTTAAATACATTCTCAAAGACATTCCTTTCAATATGCATGACATCCAAGTTGTGACGAATGAGATTTGTATGCCAATATGGTAGCTCCCAAAATATACTTTTCTTCACCCAATTGTGTTTCCACCAAATCCATCAATTTTGTATTTATGATGTTGGCTTCCAAAAGTAATATTAGGGAGTGCACATACTCGTCTCAACATTTCTTCTCCAGAGAGAGGGGGTGGCAAATCTTTTTCAATGCGACCATTTACAAATTTATCTTTTTGCTTTCTATATGGATGACTAGGAGGCAAAAATTGCCGATGGCAATCAAAAAAGGATGTTTTCCCACCATGCTTCAATGTAAAAGATTTAGTATGCTCCATGCAATAAGGACATGCTAATTTCCCATGAGTACTCCATCCAGACAACATTGCATAAGCAGGAACGTCACTGATTGTCCAAAGCAAAGCAACTTTCATTTGGAAATTCTGTTTCTTGTGAGCATCATAAGTTGTGACTCCATTTGTCCATAATAATTTGAGCTCATCAATCAAAGGCCGTAGGAACACATCAATGTTTTTTCCTGGATTTTTAGGGCCTGGGATTACCATAGCCAAAAACATATAAGATTGCTTCATGCATAACCATAGAGGTAAATTATATACCGTAATGATTATTGGCCAACACGAGTAAGGTGTAGCCGATTGACTGAAAGGATTAAATCCATCCGTGCATAATCCAATGCGCACATTCCTAGGTTCAGCTGCAAATGAAGGGTGTACTTGATCAAAGTGCTTCCATGCCTCACTATCATTGGGATGGGAAACTACACCTTCCAATGTATGATTGTGTGCATGCCATGTCATAAACTCGGCAGTTTTTCCAGACATATAGAGCCGTTGGAGCCTTGGGGCAAGTGGTAAGTATCGTAACACTTTATAAGCAATATTCTTTTCTTTACCTTCAGCTGACCTTTTTTGTTTAAAACGACGATGTCCACAAATCGGACAAGCAAATTTATTTGCATGCTCTTTGTAAAACAATATGCACATGTTGATACATGAGTCAATCTTCTCATATCCAAGTCCAAGTTTTGTCACTAACTTCTTGCAACTGTAATAACATCCACCAATTTCTCATCCTCTGGTAACATAGTCTTAATTATTGATATAAGGATCAAAAGATACCTCACTCATATTACACTCAGATTTAAGATTTAGAAGTTGTGACACTGCAGAAAGTTTTGTTTGCTTTTTACAGCCCTCCCATAATGGTTCATCAGCATCCTTTATCATAGCAAAAAACTCCATAGCCTTGGGATGTGGTGTATCATCTTCAATGTCAATGTTAGGACAATCATAGTTTAGACCCATAGCATCCATCACCATTCTTTTGTACGAGTCGGCATGATCATTCCTTCTTCTTGAGGATTCTTCGATGTTTAATTCAACATCACTTCTATAAGGTTCCCCATGTGCATACCACCACTTATATTGCTTATCAAAACCCTTTGAATAGACATGAAATTTCACTTCGTCTCGATTGAAATACTTCTTGTTTTTGCACTTTGAACATGGGCATCTAATCTTGTTTTGAGAAACAATTTGGGTTTGAGAAAATGCAAAGTTAAGAAATGATTCAACTCCATTAACAAAATCTTCAGTCATGTGGCCATTGCTGTTAAACCGACGGTACATCCAACTACGATCAGATGTCATATTTCTGCACTACATATACATAAATATAAAGAGAAGTCATGACATTCTTATTAATATATAAGTAGAGTAATATCATAAGCTTTTGTTTATTTATACCTAAATTATATTGCAAGTATTGAAAAACACCCTAAGGACTTTTCCGATTGAAACTAAATCTTTATAGACCTTAAAAATATAAGTTATTCAAATTGATCCATGATTCCAAATCATATACGAAAAGTTTTAATCATTGGAACTCAAAAAAAGAAAAAAAAAAACTATTTTTCACCGACTTTATTTTGCTATGTATATGAATCGAGATGGGTATGAAAGAGAGTTATGGGGTGTCACTTCTACTGTTGTGATGAGAACAAACGATTTCTCACACGTCTTCCAATATTGGTGGTATAGTACTTACATATTTCTTAAGAAGTATAATTTTATTTTTACCTTATTCTACTCCACAAATGAAACATATATGTCTCGTTTGCTACGTCGTATAAAATAAGGAGAATTGAATTTCAATTTTAAGAGAAATATGATAAAGATGCAATCATTAGTATAATATTCACTTGGTATTATGGATTAATCTGCTTGAATTATTACAGCAAAGGATTATGGATTAATCTGCTTGAATTAGCAGGATCACATAAAAAAAATTCCCAACAAACGATGGATTCTGTATGGATCTTCCTTTGGTAAATGCAAAAGAAAGATGAACCTTCTATAGGATTGAACTAAATAAAGAAAAGAGAAAAACCAGCAACGAAAGATGAAAATTAAAGAACACTAAAACTAGTAAGAACGTGGAATCACCTTAAAGAAGCAGTTTAACAGAAATGGGTGTGCTCGATTTCTCTGGGTTTCACCTTAAATCCAAAGATCTGCACCATATAACGAACAATTAAATCAACAAAGATACGTGTATCAGGATATTTTTATTTAATTTTTTATTTGTATATTGCAACTTCAAAACACTGAACTTTTCATGGATCAGTTTGAATAACTTATTTTTTTAAGGACTATAAAGATTTTTGTCTTTATAATTAACAAAGAGAAAATGAAACTGGGTGTTTAGATAAAAAAAAGATATATAAATATATATGCAAAGAAAACATTTACAAATAAAGGCTGAATACTTTCAATAAAGAGACTAAGTTTTCAAGCAAAAGTACAGCACCTATATAACATATATATATATATATAACACCTCCGTTTCACTTTGCCAAAACTGGGGAAGGATTGATGTTATATGCCCCTTGAATTAACAAAAAAAGGATGTTGAAATGCCGATTGAAGACTTCTTAGTGATTAAGCAATAACTTGGCATTAATAAAATTAAGGGCATATTATTGTTTTAACAAATCTGCAGACAAGAAGTATAGTGTTGAAATGTTGATTAAGACTTCTCATTGATTAAACATATTCACGTGAACCACAAATTATAGGTATGAGATTTCTAATAACCAAGGGAAGGGAGAAGGGGGTCTACAACATCCAAGTTCTATTATACTTGTTTCATATAACTACCCTTCTTCATTCCTAAAAAACCATATAGATGTCAGTAACCGTAACACCTCTCTGCTCGATGTTTTCCATCACAACCACAATTCAATTCCATTCGGCTATTCATATTCATGCCTAGCCTTTTCCTTTTATAATCTTCTTTTTTCTTTTTCTTTTTCTTTTTCTCTTTTCTTTTTATTTGGAATTAAAGAATTCGAAAATGTCTTCCTGTTTCACTGGTGGTGGAAGAACTTATGGATTCGACCTCGAAATTGTTAAATATCGTTCAACAACATCATCGCCACAGACCTCACACACATCCACTTCAACTATTTCAGATTCAAGCAACTCTCAGTCTCCACTTTATATTTCCACTAGGAAATCTCGTACCCTAAGAAAACGTCCTAACCAGACGTACACTGAAGCTGCTCGATTGCTTTCCCAGGTCTACCCCAAAATCTTCCTAACCAAACACGTATCATCGATACTAAGAAAGTTAAACCAAACCCATGAGTGTTTTTTCGATGAGTCCGGTTCTGATATGTTGCTGTTTCAATCCAAACAACACTATAGGCATCCAAGCCAAATGTTCCTATAAAACGCCACATCTATTATTGGATCGAACAACATGAGACCATCACAGACTAAAAAAAAAACAGTACAATTATTATGGCGTTCAATGACAAGTAATTGAACAATTTTATTATCCTCAGCATTAGACTTTCAGTTGCAGAGAATTAATCTCATCAATATCAAATTCAAGCATCCTACAGACTTTTTTTTCGAACTGACAAGCCATTATCGTCATTTTGCATGAAATTCTCCCTGTTTTACCCATTCCCTCCACCCCTGTTCTTACTAATACCATCCGAACCAAACCAACAGCCTTCACAATCTTAAGCTTCCAGACATCTGCTATAAACTCATGAAAACTTATTATTCGAATCCACTTTTAATAATTAGATATCGGCTTCTTACCATCCATAACTCATTTCAACTTATTCCTGAAGTCAGCTATTCTAATTTAGTAAACTAAATCATTTATTGCAGCAAGAAAAGAAGAGATCCTAGGAGGTTTTGATGATATCAATACAATATATGAGAAAGTCTATATTATAAAATATGATAATTAAACTTTTCCCTATTATCACCATTGCAGCAAGCTACTATCTATTCATATTCCTACCATCTCTTTATCCGGTTGTAATTCTTATATACTCTCTTGTTTGTTTTGATTATATAGTGTGTATTACTGTTCCTTCTCTGTGTGAATTTAATCCTGCACTGGGAGTAGGATTTTTCAAAATGGATATATTCATGCATCTTCTATTTTCATTATTTGTTAAATCAAATAAACCCACCAGAGATTATTTAAATTTTTTTTTTTTACTCAAAACAGAATTGTAATAGAAGCTCAACTCCTAGCCTTCACAATTGGAGGCTGCATAACTCATTTACTATCAAGAAAACTACTAAAATTTCCTCTAAGCCTTACATATTCCTTCAAAGGTTACCCTTTTCAGTTCAAAAGTAACTAGGGGTAAGGGTACAAATCTAACCTCCAAAAAGTATACCATAAAATGGGTTCTTTTACAATACAGTTTGGTTCAAGGTTCAGTTTAACCACCCACACCATTTAAAGCAGTTCAATTTAGTATCAAGTTCAAACCAAGCCACTTAATTGAACCCTGTTGCTTAAGAAAAGAAGGGGAAGAAATTTTCACTTGTATAGGCATGTATCCATTCTAATTTGTTATATAATTGATTTCATTTTGATTGAGTTATTCTACTTTATTGCCATTAAATTGAAGTTAATCTAATGCTAAAAGCTTTAACATTTATACCTTTTGATATATAGTTGTTTATCAAATGGGTAGAAAGTATTTCTTTATAATGAACATGAATTAAGAAGTAAAAAGTCAATCTAAATATTATAAGGATAAGATATTTGATAATATAACCACAAAAGATATGATAAAATGGACGTAAATGTGGTTTCAACCAAACCAATATAAATCAGCAAGCAGCTTGAAATGGAATGAGGTTGTGAATTGAACCATAAAATTCAATAAGTTCAAAAGCCATTCACTGTATGACTCTTCCCAAATAAACAAGACGCAAAAAAGCTAAGGACCAAAGATATACGCAGGATCACACATAATCATTTTCAATGTCCGACTTTGAAAAGTATTCACATATTGTCACATTAAATGCATGTTGAATTTTCAACACAAGCTCTAAAAAAAAGCCAGAAACTACATCAACCACAGACAATTATTTGTATAGTAAATAGCACCAATGTTAAATTAATAATGCCAAGAAACAAATATAGCTTTGACAGGCTATCCTGAAAAGATTCAATTAAAGGTTGGAGAAGATATATTACTCTGAAGATTGTACATCTTTTTAGCAAACTTTCTGAGTGTTTGTATCTTCTGGTCTCGACTGATTTCTGCTGAAGTATTTCCAAAATTGATAGACAAGTCTAAATCACTTCTTGCAGTAAATAAGTCCATTACGTAGGATCCTAATCCCTCAACCACAGGACAGTCATCAGAATTGCCTGGCATAATCATTGAAGAAGAATCAAATTTAACCTTTTGGGCGCTTGCACTTTCAACATCTAAATTAGAAATCATCCCAAAACAACAAATATTCCTAACTAAAACAACAGACGTTACAGACATAATTAGATGCACATTCATGATTAGACATAAGAACTCTAATCTATTTTAATTGTAACCAAGTTATATATTAAAATGAGAGACAGAACATTCGTACCTTTATATTGGTGGAATGATTTGATCAAGCAGTTGAATAGAGGATGGTTGGCCTCAGCTATAGTCAAAGCTGCGTGGAACACTTGGAGGGATAGATGCGATGGCCTTATAACCATAAGAACCCTAATGTTAGAGCTACAATGGAAAAAAACCATTTCTTAGTTCATGGAAAAGAAGAATCTTGACAAAGTACTCTTACCCAAGCTTCAAGCTTCTACCTTTTTCGGTGAAATTGTGTCTGATGCGCTGAAAGTCGAAGGAAGATAATTTGGCTAATGGTCACTCTCCTCACGGCATCACTTTGATTTTTCAAACCATAATCCCCATTTGAAAGCAATCCAAACAAACCCAAACAAACCCAAGCTATTTTCTTTTTCCCTTTCATTAGATAAATAAACGTTAGCTAATTGAAACGTCGGCAGTTTATATTTAAAAAAACCATATTGCATCAATCACAAGAAATAAAAGTAAAAACAAAAAAGGATAAAATTTAATGCCAATTGTTAATTGGAGAAGCAGGAGAAGTAATGCGAAAAACGAAACCCTAATTGCTAATTGAAAAATCAAAAATCACAACAACAGTAATTTAAACACACACACACACACATATATAACCATTACACTAATCACATAGAACTTAGAAGTGTATAACCGTAATTGCTAATTGAAGAAGAAGTATAGGTAAAAACGACAGTGGTTACCAGCGCTTGGGCGAACTGAGTGTCGACCAGAGAACAAAGAGAGTCAAAGAGAGATAGTGACAGATGCGGATGAAAGAGGAAATGAGAGTTGAAAAGAAAGAAAGAGAGAGAAGATAGGGAAGTTTTGTTTCTGATTTTTCGGTAAAAAAAAAAAAAACAAAGTGCTTTTATTAGAAATATAATCAAACGATATTACTAGAGACGGATTAAATCTGTTTCCAAATGCCACTTGTTTACATATTACTAAATCAGAGACAGAATTTGTTTGTCTCTAAAAGTATACGTGTATTACTTTAATTTTAGAGACAGATTTGAGACAAAATTTTAATGCAAAATATAGCGCCAAATAAATTTCTCTTTCCCGCTATATAATTAGAGACAGATTTGCAACAATAATAATTCCGTCGCAAATCCGTTGATAATCCGTTTCAGATTTTGTTTTTAAAAAATAAATACACTATATAAATATCTCCTTTATATTTAATCGCAAATCCGTCGCAATTCGATGCTAATTAAATTATTTAGAGAAAAAAAATTCCGTCGCAAAATTTCCGTCTCTAAAAGCCAGTTTTCTTGTAGTGGGATAGGCCGGCAGCCAAAGCCGGCGGCTTTGAGTCGGTGCTCGATGCTTTGAAAATCAACATTGCTAGCGCTGGCAGTGTTCAAGGGTACGCCGTCAACCTTTGCATCCTACGCCGGCAGCCTTGAGCCAGCGTAGAATCCAAAACCAAAATTTTCAAAAACGTCCAAAGAGGTCTAAGCCATCCGCTTATCCAAATACGCCGCCAGCTTTGATACATACGCCAGTGGCCTTGATTTCCGTTGCCAGCGTACAATATGACAGAATGAACGCCGGCTGACTTTTCCAGCGAAAGCCGGCGGCTTTCATCCAGCCTTAAGAATTCTGAATCCAACGCTGCCTCTAAGGCGGCGGCGTTGAATTCCCAGGTGCTGGTGTACGTTCTAAAAACAGGCTTAAACGAAAAATCTCAAATCCCTGTTTTTCCACTTTGTAAAATTCTATCCTAATACACTTTAAACCTTTCTCAACTACACTTCCAACTTCATATACTCACTCCTATCTATATTACTCAATCCTAGCAACTCAAATCATGAAATCAACACAATTAAACACTTCAAACTCCACTTCAATCCATTCTAAATTTCCCTACACAATTCCTCTTCACATCCTCCCAACACTTCATATTACTTCAATCATGCATGCACAAACTCACACACTCATATAACACATTCATAACTCATCCTAAGCATGAAAAAACAATTTGATCAACATTAAACTCATTCCAATGAAGAATTCATGTAATCACTTCAAGAAAGAAAACACAAACCAATCATAAAATCAATTTAAATACAAATATATATATACCTTGTCTTAAGGATAACTTTGATTTTTAAACTTGATATTGACCTTGACTTGAGCTTGGAATGGAATTGAAAGAGGAAGAAGAAAAGAAAGAAAGAAAGAAGAAGCAAAAATTCGTATAAAAGTGAGCTGCCCCCAAAAAGTAGTTCAATTAAGCATAATTAGGCATTAAACATATTCCAAAATTGCCCCTTAAAGTATATATAAATTTAGGATGCATTTGGCTTTAATTTGAACCTCATTTGGGCTTAACTAAGCATGAATACTAACTTAACTATCACCTTAATGTACAAAAGACATAACTAAAAATTTTATTACACACACACATTAATACATATAAAACAAAGATATTAATTTCACTATATACATGCAAAATAATAATAATATATATATATATATATATATATTAGAATACTAGCAACACAACCATGCTCATTCAATTCAACAATTTAAAATAATTAAATAAACACATGAAATCTAAATAAAATTTATATCTAGGTCATTTCAAAAGTCATAAAAGGGGTTTTGGGCATTTCAGTGAATAGATGTTATCTTTAGATTTGTTTATCGGACATTGATAAGAAGTTGCATTTGACATGAAGTCGTGTAATGCATTGATATAGCCAATACTTCTTGTATTTGTTGATGAACTATAGTAAGTTGAAGTAGTCTTCTTAAAACTTGTTGTAGAATATATGATGAAGTAATTTGTTATCGCATAAGGACTTAGGTTACTGAGTGGACCAATATGTCATAGGCTTTCCTTTTATGGATTGAAGTAACATGAAATGACCTTCTTTTCTTCAAACCATTGTTGAGAGATTCATTTCCTTGCATTTTATTTTATATTGTAGCTTATGATGATCATCTTGTCTTCTTCTTCTTCTTCTTTTAATGCTTAATAATTGAATGAAAGCATTAAAATAAGCTCCAAAGCACAATGGTAAATAGGTAGATGCTATCACGTAAATGATGCGAAGCTTCGGGCCCGTGGTACGAACCAAGGGTAACCTCGTAAAATTTCCCTTACTTTATTAGTACAAATATCCACTACCATTTTCTTCCCTTTTTTTCTTTTTTAAATTTCCTTTAATCGACTTTAATCCTCTTTCTCTCCCCTTTTTTTTTGGAAGGTGAAACGGCACAAATCCTTTTCCATTAATTTCATTGACTATTTCATTCATTATATCGATTTCTTTTTTTTTTTTAATATTAAACAGGCGCATGTCCATTTGGAAGGTTTAACAATCTTCTCCATTAATTCTCATTCAATATATTCCCCACCTCTTCTCAATTTCAATTATTTTTGTTGATCATCTCTTTTCCTTTTTCTTTTTTTTTTCTCTCTCTTTTTTTTTATCATCTTTCATTTTACTATTGACGTCTTCACATCCACGGTGATGAACTTCATAAATGTATTGATAATGGAGCACTGATGGTTGATGCTACAACTAACGATGCTCTAGTCAATTGGCGAGGCTACACCGAAGGGGACGATAAAGAACGTGGAATCACTACAGGAGCTATTCGTGGTAGTGACTAGTTTTTCGCCGGACATCCGAGATGGCTTGGCCGAATAGTGGTGGCATCTAAAAATTTCATGTGGCCTTTCCCCTTTTTCTGTTAATGTAATAAATCTCATGTTGGCTTCTAAAGTTTCATTTCTTGTCTATTTTTCTCTTATGTTCGTTTCATTGCTTAAGGCTGATGGGTTGACACCATATTCACTCATCTATTTTCCTTAACTGTTTTAGGTTCTTTTTTTTTTAAACATTTCGATTGACATATATGCATCCTTGCTCGATTCTTTTTTTGTGTAGATCTTTTCCATATAGCAGCATCGGGTCACAGTTTTTTGAGTGCATGTGATCTCATTAATAAACATGGGACTTGGAGTGCCAATTTCCAATCATATCTATTATATCAGCATACGAAACGAGGATGACCAAATGGTTGTTGACATGGAAGCTACCAAAGTCATCAGTCTGATCCTTTACCTAGAATTGGTATGTATAGTTAATTGGACAAATTATTTCAAGGGCATATTTTTTGCTACGAGTTCTTTCTCCGTTGGAAGCTATATATACAATTTCTCTTTTTTTTTTTTGACGATTTTCCCTTTTCTTTTCACTATTTTTTTTAAAACTTGTTTTGATCTTCTTGTAAGTTGACAAGACTTCGTTTTATTGTTTGAGGGCTTCATAATGACCTCAAGTGCTGCCCTAACTCTCTCTCATTCTTTGCTAGACTTGGCACGGGCCCACGAATAGACTTGTGTCGCTTTGGCACCTGACCTTTGGCACGGGCCCATGAGTGGACTTGTGTTATTCTGGCATCCGGCCTCTTCTAGCTTTAATATGGGTCACTTCTGCTTTCCCGGTCTCTTTTAGAATTGATATGGGTCGTTGTTGCCATCTCAATCTCCTCTACATTCAACACAACCTCAATGAGTAATCTTGCATTGCCTTGGCACTAGGTCTTTGCTAGACTTGGCACGGGCCCATGGGTAATCTTGTGTCACTCTAGCACCAACCTTTTGGCACGGCCTATGAGTGGACTTGTGTTATTTTGGCACCCAGCCTCTTCTAGCATTGATACGGGTCAATATACAACTACATTGTTGCTTTGTACTCAATTCTACTTCAATAAGGATTGAAGGATCCCATGGGCCGACACTTATGCTCCATACTTAATTCTACTTCAATAAGGATTGAGGGATCACATGCGCCTATACCTTTGCTCCATATTCAGTTATACTTCCTAAAGTTGGTTATCAAAGACCAGTTTTCATGGGTATTGTACATAATCGAAAAAAAAAAATCTTGACATAGTTACAAGCATTGTCATTCTGCTATCGCAGGTTAATTCTATTAGTGAAGCAAATCAATTTGATAAAGATTTGCTCTCCATCATGTTGGTAGCACTCCACAAGCAAACTATTGATGTTTTGTCAACTAAGTGTCAACATTTCATTGTGGGAGTTGGAATAACCTTAATGTCATCTCCACTTTCCTATTATAATACTTAGTCAAATAAAGATCTGTATTTGTAAATCTAGGAAAGCACGCTAAGGAGAGGTCGAAAGTAAGCAAACACACTCCACTCAACCATCAAGCATACTCTAAAAGTTATCACCAATACTGGGTGACATGATACCTTTCAAGGTATTGGGAACTCATGTTTGCCATCATCAACTGAACATCATACTCGCATGCATGTATCGATTCCTCATCACAATGTGCTGTTCTCTTCGTGTTGGAGGTGCATTGCCTCTAAGTACTAAGATAGGTACATCACTTCAGCATGCTTCACTCTCAAGTGCTTATGTCAAGTGATTATTCTCCAAGATAGGTATATGCTTCCTATGGTAGACACATTCAAGAAAAGGTAAAAAAAGCTCATGTATCGATTTCTTCTTCCTTAGTTGATGGCGTGTCATTATATGATAGGGCAACAACTCATATGATGCCATCACTTATAGTTTGTCCATCCGTAGAGTTGCTTCAATTCTTGAGATCATATGATATAGGATTACAGATGTCCTGCTTATCATGGGTTCGCTTCAAGATTGCAGGACGACTGTATTGTAATCACATGATTATAATAAGTTGCAGAGATGGGCATTGCACCTACTCTATACTTAAAAGGAGATGCTTTTACTAAGCAATTAGGGCTACCATGACCTCATCGCACCAATCATACATGGATGATGTTATCTTGACCTTAATCTTCGTAAAAGGTGTTATGGCTATCAATCTTATTGTAGGATCGCTTTGATATTTCACAACTAAGATTGCTTCAATTTCATCAAGTTGTTTCTAAAGTGGATATTGCATCCACTGCATACTTAGAATCGGATACTTCTACCAAATGGTTACGATTACCATGACGTAATCATTTTGATCAATCATGGATGAAGTCTGTTCGACGTCGTTTATGTGAAATGGCATTACGATTGCTAGGCCTATTGTGGATTTGCTTCAACTCGTCATAGCTGAGTTCACTTTGATCTCGTAAATGATGCAGTAGAAATGAGTATTGTACCCGTCGCATGCTCAGGAGCAGATGCTTCTACCAAGTGATAGTTACTTCTACCAAGTGATAGCGACTTTATCATAAAGTGATTGCTTTAATCAACCATGGATGTGGTTGCTAGGACCTTAATTCTACAAAACGGAATTACGACTGCCAAGCCTACTATGGAGTCGCTTTGACTCATCACAGCTGCAATTGCTTTGATCTCGTAAAGAATGTTGCCGAAATGGGTATTGTACCCACCACTGTTAGGAGTACATGCTTCTACTAAGTGTGATAGCAACTACTATGGAGTGATCGCTTCGATCAACCATAGATGAGGACGCTTCAACCTCGATTCCACAAATGGCATTATGGATGCCAAGCCTACTGTGGGTCCCTTCAACTCATTACAGTTGAGATCGCTTGGATCCCAAGTGAAGAACACTAAACAAATATGTTTATGCCCTATGCTTATCAGAAGTAATTTAAACATAAATACAAGCGAGTACAGAAGGAGATGGATAAGAAAGGAAACGAAAAAAATAATACTAGATTATAATGATTGTTTATTTTATTTCTCTTCCCTATTACAAAATGAGGATGAGCAATAGACAACTTCTACCTTTAGTATACAATTGATATTACTTAAAAAAAAAAACTATTTATTATATGTGCCTTCATCATCCATTATTCATGTATCAATGTCTTCAAGTTCTAGTTTGTCATTGTGAACTTTTTCATTAAAAATCCTCTTCAGCGTTCAATAATCTTTTGTTCGGTGTCCCACCGTCCTATGGAACCTGCAAAACTTTGCATCTCCTTTCTCCTATGCAGTGAGTTCTCGCTCAGCTCTTGGTAATCTAAGGAAACCATCCTTCAACCATCGGTCAAGGACAACATGAACTTTATCCATAGCACACAAGAAAGGTGGAACTTCCTGAGCACTATCTCTTTTGGGTTTCCTGCTACCTTGAAAGCTTCCCCCTTAAGCAGTGCTCACTGATGAGTGTCGCTTCTTATTTAGGTCACTCCTTTGTTTGATGACAAAATTATATGTCCTTCGAGTGTTCTCTACCAATGTCGAGAATGACTTGAGTGATAAATTCTCCAGGTATACAGCATACTCTGTGAACATACATTGGATGTATATTTTTACAAGTTCCTTCTCATCACACATATCATGGATATCCAAGGAGCATTCCCTAAAACATTCGATATAATCCATTAGATCTTCCTTCAGGCATTGTTTGATATGCCCCATGTTTGTCAATATCACTCATTTTTAAGTTTCAAAGAATTTCTCAAGAAAAATACAACACATAGTCCCTCATGAATCAATAGAACCGAGGGTGAGATTGATATACCAAGTGTATGCCTTTTCCATCAAGGACGTAAATAATTTCTTGAGCTTCAGGTCATCATCAAGTTCATAGACTTCGAGAGTCTCAATGAACTTGAGAAGGTGCTCCTTAGCACTACCCTATTTCCCATTGAATTTGATAAACTTTGGACTAGTGTAGTCCTTGGGATAAGGTTTCTCTACAATCTTTTATGGGTATGGAAGTGTCAGATTGATGACACTAGGAGCAAACGCAGCCCGCACCTATTTTAGGTACTTTTCAAGGTCCTCCTTCATCACATATGAAGCGGAAGCAGATGATGTATTAACTCCCATTTGAGGAGTTAAAGTATGATGCGAGGCGTAACTATGCCAGTCGTAAGTGGTTAGACATTGCATCCAAAGGAAGAGGAACCTCTGAGATGGACCCTTACCCCTTCTTTGATAGCAGGCATGGGATCTCTCGGAGTTAGAGGCAGTAAAGGCTGCAATGGCTGTAATGGCTCTTGCTGATGTCCTCCCTCATTTTCAATATTAGGAATAGTAGTTTGCTCGGGTTCAGCACCATGTAAGGTCTCATGGAGAGTACCCTCTAGGACAGTAGTAGCTAGCACAGTACTAGCCAATTGCACGCCTAGTGCAAGGAAAGTTATCCTAGGAAGTGAACTTCCTGATGCAATAGCAGCTTCTACCGTACCAAGTAGAAATTGCTTAAAAGCATTCAGAAATTGATTGATAGCCTCAATATTTCCCTGCATAGTGTGTATCATGAGCATACTATCAACTACAGGAGCTTGTACAACCATAGTAGTGACATTTTCATCTATAACGGAGCCTACTCAACCACATCAGGATGATTCTCCTGATCTTGGGGGTTTGCTTTTTGTCTAGTTCTCTTACGTGGAGGTGCCATTCTTGTCAAGAGCTTTCTCTCTTCCCCAATGGAGTCGCCAAATAATGTATAGTGGGGTTACGGTAGCTGACCGATCACGCGCAATAAGTGTGATGGTTGACCTTAGAGAAGTCTTGAACTGATGACACGTGTAGGATGTCATATAGAGAAGCATGGGAGAAGGAACAAACAAACCTAGTTTCTTGAGTGCGTAAGTGTGATAGAAGATTGAATCAGATAGATTCGATCGTTCTTGACACGTTCTTTGTGAAGTGGATGTCTTGATCATTTTGAAGATATTCAAGCAAAGTTCCTGCGTTGCTTTTAAACTTAGCAATGCGTAGAATTCTCCCAAATGAGAGGATAAACATCTTATTTATAGATGTTAGAGGCTAGTAGTAGCCGTTAGATTACTTCTGGATGGATGGTTGAATGAAGCATTGCTTGCAACCATTGGATCTCTTCTATGAATCCGATGGCCAGAATAAATTCCTTCTTCTATGTATGTAGGCATGGGCTTTGGATATGAGCCCGGAATAGAATGAGGGCTTTTATGATGAAAAAAGAGCTTATTTTCTTATTATAATAGCCCATCTTTAATATAAGATAGAAATAGGCTCATTTTATTCCAAATAAGCTCTATTTTAGCCAAATAAAGCTTAAATTAACCTAGGAAAATATTTTTAGAATATACTTTTCTCACACGAGAAAACCGAATAAAGTCAAGAGCGGAATAAATCGGTCTGACGATCCTTGTTTCAAGCCTACCAAGCCAAGTCTCCTTATGATATCTCTTATTAGACTCGGTCTTCTAAGCCCTATTACTAGCTTGGAAGACTGGCTCGTGGCATTAAATTAGGCCAACCCAATTACTGAAATGATTCTCTACACACATTATACTCTTTTTTTTTTTTAAATAACCACTCTTTCTCTTTTCTTCACTCTTAAAAATTTGAATTGGAATCTATAGTAAGAAACATAGAAAAACCATAATATGTATAAAGCATCCCTTATTTGATCCAAAATTTAGATAGGGTTTATTACAGTTAAACATTTTAATGTTTTATGATAAAAGATTTAGGATTTTTTGCAATTATTGCTTTATGATTTAGTATAATTAAATCTGTACATGCAACATGGGCGTAGCTTTTGCTAGTATTTTAATAAAGTAATTGATGATTTTAAATTTTCTATAGTAAAATTTCTAAAGAAGAGAAAAATAAAAGAGAAAGAGAGAGATATAAACTATAACATGGCATGTTAAGTCATGTAGTCACGTAATTTATTTTAATGTTTTAAAGTGCCATGTTTGATTGCGTTAATAACACATTAACGGAAGGCCTTAAATGCATGAAACTAAAGAATGTATACCCTTAAACACATTCTACAAACTTGGGCCCTATTTTCCAAAAAGACATACAAATGTAGGCTCTTATTCTGCATTTTTTCCTAAATATCATCCCTCTATAATAAAGGCAAAGGGCATTATAGATATTTTATTTTTACTCTAATAATTCTTGTTTTATTTTTTTTGTACTAAGTGAACAATATAATATTCATTACACCTCTATTACATTTCTATTGAATTGAAATTCAATTTTCCTCTTATTCTATACAACAAAGTGAATGGGGGGGGAGTAAATGTTTTGGAATTGTTAGGGAAAAATGAAAGTTTTGAATAATAAAAGAATCATTACACCATTATTATTACTCTATAGTAGATTAGTTTAGTCTTATATGTGATTTTTAACCCCTAATCTTTTTACGCTATCGTCATGGGTCCCACATAGCTTTCCACTTAAATTCAATAAGTCTTTCTTTTAGCCTTCTACTTCATAGATCTCTTAGTTTTGTGCTCTTCAAACAAAGAGTAAGCCATTAAGGATTTTGAGAATTCTTGCTCTACATGTTGAAAAGATGACCATGAAATATGGCAATAAAACAAATTTTGATAGTGGTAAATGTGAATACAAAGTATCCTAGTGTAATTGGGCTTGAAGAAAGCTTTAGATTAGTAGGTCGAGTTTAAGGAAGGATGATGACTGAGTAGAATTTGACCAGAAAGCCTTAACCCTACAATTAAGCTAAGTTGACACAAAAATTTTATAGGAAGTACTAGTGGATAAATAGTTGTATGTAGGTTTATGAAAGAAATAGGGAGTTGTATAAGATCAAGTCTCTTGCAAACTTGTTAATGCTGAAGCCAGGTTATATTTGCTTTAGCTAAATGAGAATTCATTGGTAAGACAACCAATTTTGGATATCATGTATTTAATTAAAAATTAATGTTAAAGGTTGTGATTAAAAACTAGGTGATGATCTTCCTATAATCTTTAAGATTTAAAAAGACCATAATCTACAATAAAAATTGTCCACCTAAGAGGTAAAAAGCATTATATTGAGTAAGGAGCAATTAGATGATAAGATGGAATCCTTAGCTATATAATGAACGTACACTAAGGTGTCCAATAATGGGCCAAGAAGCACTTCTAAAATGTCAAGAGTCCTTAGACACTAGAAAAGTTAGTGGCAAAATATAGAGGTTAAATTAGTTTCTTTATTAAATTGGCCCAGTTATCAAATATATTAATTTTTGGGGGGAAACTGGCATGGTCCAAGCAATTAAGGCCAAAAACCTAAGATGGTTTATGAAGATTTTGTTTGGTAGGCTAATTACATGGACCATGGAGATTTGTTAGATTAATCTCGACCTTTCTTAATAAGTTTGTACACCTAACAAGATTGTCCATGGGTTTAGACTCCTAAGAAACCCATAAAAGAGTTGGCTTATTTCATAAATAGATAAGCAATCGAATAGAGGATATTAAGCCATGAAATCTCTCAAGTTGTTACCCATTCCCAAACTATTTCTATGGGTTTGTTTGGATGGTTTGTTTTCCATCTATATCTAGAGTTGGGCATACGGGCCATGACCAATTTTTTTTAGCCCGTTTAAAAGCAGACCAAATTGACCCGGCCTATTTAGCCTGCGGGCCAAAGCGGGATAGCCTATGATAGGTCGGGCCGGTCTGCGAGCCAAAAAAAAGAGGAAAAAAAAAAAGAACAAGGTTAGAACAAAAATAATAACATATTAGTTACTATTTATGGCATATTATTGAAGATGATTGATTGATACACACATTATATGCATAATAACATTCTTTTTAAGTACGCATTTATTAATTTAAACATAATGTTATATCCAACAAATTATTTAGAAAATTTTTTATATATAAGTAATTAAAAATTGCAATAAAATTAATTATTGATATGTAAAACACTAAAATAAAAAAATATTCCATTTTCTTACAAACTAACATAGAAATTTTAAAAATAAAATAAATTTATTTTGCCGACCCTTTTAGCCCGCTGGCCAATGCGGACCAGGCCAAGACTAAGAAATTTTGGCCCCTTTAAAATCGAGCCAAAATGGCTGGACCCATTTAACTCATGGGCCGAAGCGGGCTAGTCCAGCCCATTTAACCCTTGTATGCCCACTTCTATATGTATCTGTATCTGATCTATATCTAGTCTACTTGATTTGTTTATTAGTTTCTTGACAAATAGTCTATTTGAAAACATTTGCATGCCTTCTGCACGCTGATGAAACAAACAAACCCTAACAACTGTTTGTACTCTCCCTCTCTTTTATGAAAATCCCTCGAGTTGTTAATCAATCCTAAGTTATTGATACAAACAACTCATTTTTCCTCCTATCTTTCTTTCATGGGTTAGAAAAAAAAAAAAAACTAATACTAAGTAACTTATATCATGCACTAATTCGACCTCCGCCTCTATGTCTTGAGAACAAAAAGATATATATATATATATATATTCATTATTATAATGCAAGTGAGAATCCAACCCTAATCTTTCCCACTTAAAAACTAGTGATAATATCATTAACTTATAAAACCATTCACTAAGAATAAAATGGCTTAAAAACCTATGTGAAAAACATGTTTATCAATCGCATTTCATGTGGGTAATGCAATTTATAATTTAATAAAAGAAGCACATAAACAAGATGCGATTCAATAATGTATCACTTTCACTGAATTGCATATAAGAAAAGTGATTTTATCTAAACATCAGTGAATTAGGTGTAATTCATGGTTGAAACATTCGTACACATGAAGATTCACCTATTGATAATGCAAGTTTTATATTTGATCACATGTAATTCATGTGATTCTTGCATGAATCACATGTAGTATATTGATTCATGTCTTAGTAAGACAGCCATACTTTTCAAATGCAAGTTATATGTAAATAGTAAAATTACATCTAGTAGATGCCGTTTTATATTTGCACTTTTTATTTTATATGTATTTATATAATTTTTATTAAACAAATCGATAATCAGACAATTTACTCTAAAAACCTTTTATAAAATAATAGAATTTAATAGCTCCAATAATATTCCTATGGGACAAACATATGTTATCCTTTGCAGTTTTGTCCCACCTGTCATACAAAAAAAAGCATAACTCAAAAACTGCCAAAAGTGGGTCCTTCGAATACGACATTAGCATCCAAATACAGTACAAGAACAGCTTCTACTTTTTATCAACTTCTCATTGTAACTTTTCCTAATAAAAAGTACGACCAAGCAGAATTAACCCAAATTTTAACTTTGTTAATCTGCTGACCTTCTGGTAACACCATCTATCCTCTCCAGGTAAAAATTTTTATATATAAGGATAGAGTCATAGAGCCATCATTGCATGACATTTTATCTGCTGCTTCAGAATTTTCCAAATTTTGTCATATGCTTACCACCTTTCGACACCAACTTGTTACATAAAAACAATTCCTCGGGCATAAGTTTCATAAGACATATTATATGTTTTTAAATTCGTCTGTAGTTTAGAGGATGGTTCGTGTTGTTGTGTTGTTATTACGGAGTAGTCAATGTTTGTCTTGGTGCTGAAATAGAATATAAAATTTGATCATAGTGTGTTTCAATAATTCAATTTTGTAGTCTTGCTTTTGGTAGCATTACATTAGAGGTGTTGTTATATATCCTGGTTCATGGTTGTCGCACCACCTGTGACATTGTTGGTGCTGTATCCTTAGTTTGGCATGACAAATTGAGGCGAGTTTTCAGTAGAATCATGGGACTGAAGAATTTACTTGTATCAGTTATACTATTTGTTATCCTGATTCTTGAAGGCTGTGGGATTGAAAGAGTGGTTTGTAGTAGTGTTACATATGATAGTAGAGCCCTGGTTATTGATGGAAAGAGGAGGGTTTTGCAGTCAGGCTCTATCCACTATCCTCGAACTACAACGGAGGTAAGTCTCCTTTTTGTTTTGTGCATTAATGGTTGCAAATGGTATTGTTGTGTCTTAATTACTAGTTGGATTTTTGTAGTTCATGTGGGTGCTTAAATGATAGAGAATCAATAAATTCTAGCATTCTTTCACCTCTTGTAACTTTTGAAACTACATAGATTCCCATGAACTGCTGTTGAGGCCTCAAAACCGTCGAAATTTATAAACATTTCAATGACTACTCATTTTAAAACTTATGGAATGTAAAGTCATACTCTGAGAGTTCAGGGGTTTATCCGTACCTGGCCAATTTGTTTGCAATCGTCAGTTGATTTTTCTAGTAACATATCTATTTGTTTCACAGATATATGACAAAAAAAATGTGAGTTATATCATTTTATTTTTAAATTTGATTTGTAATTTGGATGTGCCATGTTTTTGTGCTTCTCTATGATTTCCAGCTCCAGTGCTAGATTCTTGTTCATGAAAATGATTTGGGTAGATAGCAGTATCACAATAGAGATTTTGTGCAATAGGAATATTGCAGGATTGTGTTGCATATGATCTCTATTGTGATATTGTTAATAGGGATAATTAGGTTGGTTGCATTTCTCAATAGTTGCCAGCTTATATCCTTTTTTTGAGTTTAATTTTGTTATTCAATTTAGATGTGGCCAGAGATTATAAGGAAAGCAAAGGAAGGAGGGATCGATGTTATTGAAACATATGTATTTTGGAACTACCATGAACCTTTAAAAGGACAGGTATGATCATATGAGCTTACCTTCATCCTATTCTGTATAATTCTTTTCTGTTTGGTGATTCTGTAAGAAATTGAAGCAATGAGAAAAAATAGTTCTGTGTTTTTGAAGCAAGAGATGAAAGAAAACCGACTAATCTCACTAACTGGTCTCATGCTCTACTTTGTGTGAAGAGAGGTATTTTGTGTTGTCTTACTTTGTCAGTTGCAATTATTTCATAATTTTGGTATTAAGTAATTTGATGCTTCATGGACAAAGCTATTATAACTGGGTGCAAGAACACTGATTTCCGAATGAGACAAGTGGAGTTCAATTCATGCATTATATGCTTGCACATACTATGGAGAGCCTTTTCTAGTAAATGTTTCATTCAATGTGATATCAGTTCATGTTTCACTTCATGATGATCTTCAACTTTTTTCTTCATTTATTTATTTAATTTTGTCGTAGTATTACTTTGAAGGAAGATTTGACCTGGTGCGATTTGTGAAGACGGTAAAGGATGCTGGTCTTTATGTTCATTTGAGGATTGGCCCATATGCTTGTGCTGAATGGAACTATGGGTCTGTTCTACTGAAGTCTTGCTTCTTTTTCTGGTTCATATATTTACCTGTTAATCATCTCCTATCTTTTTCCATTGCAATTTGTTCCATGTAACATTGAGATTATCTTTCTTGTATTCTTGAACTAAACTTCTGCATTTTCCGTCAAATCAATCTGTACACTTTTGAGACAGCGGTTTTCCTATGTGGTTACACTTTATTCCTGGAATTCAGTTTAGAACAACAAATGAGCCTTTCCAGGTAATCCTTCGCTAAAAACAGTGTCCTTGTACTGTTCTTCAGTTTAATCATGCAAACTATTTGTTTCATACAGTAATGAGAACTGTCTTTTTTTTTTTTTTTTAATATATATATATATATATGTATATCATACTTCTGAACCCTCTATCCTCTCCTAGATTTTATGTCTTCTGAGTATGTAATTGCAGAGGGAAATGGAAGGCTTCATGGCGAAAATTGTTGCAATGATGAAGGAAGAAAATCTCTTTGTAACTCAAGGTGGGCCAATAATACTTGCACAGGTAATTACTCAATTCCAGAGCATGACCAGGTCAATTTGTTCTGTTATGATGGATCTCATTTCTCTTCAAGATTGTGATGTTTCTTTGTTACAGTAGTTGCTTAAAGTTTCTTCATGCATGTCATAATTACAGAATGACATCTTGTGACAGGTTGAAAATGAATATGGAAATGTTGAATGGGCCTATGGAATAGGTGGAAAGTTATATGTCAAATGGGCAGCAGAAACCGCAGTTAATTTTAATACTACAGTACCTTGGGTGATGTGTGCACAACAAGATGCACCTGATCCAGTTGTAAATGCTTTATCTCTTGCCTTCCTACAATACGAAATGTTGACTCAACCTACAAAGCATAAGAATTATTATGTTCATGTTTGCACATACAACTGTATTCTGTGGGGTACTTGCTATACTTATTTGGCAGGTATTATTTGCAGATTAACACATGCAATGGATTCTACTGTGACCAGTTTACTCCAAACTCTCCTTCCAAACCGAAGATGTGGACAGAAAACTATGTTGGATGGTGAGAACCTCAGTTAGTAGAGGAAGAGTTCAAATCTCTAAAATTGCAATATTTGGTTTCATTTGCTGCCTAACGTGTGTGGCAGGTTTCTTGCATTTGGCTATCCAATTCCCTATCGACCGGTTGAGGACCTTGCTTTTGCTGTTGCTCGCTTTTTTGAAATGGGTGGCACATTTCAAAATTACTATATGGTAGGATTAAGAACTTCCAGTCAACTATTGCGATTTATTTGAATGCGGCCTTTGTATTTCCTTGTGAATGATAATTGATGTTTTCTGGTAGTATTTTGGTGGAACCAACTTTGGACGAACAGCTGGAGGACCTTTTGTTGCAACAAGCTATGATTATGATGCTCCTTTGGATGAATTTGGTAACAAATATACAATTCTTACATTAATGAAGTCACTTAAACTTAATTAAGAACTTCTTACATAGTTAGGAAATTAAAATATAGCTACCTCTTGATTCAATTTCATACAGGTTTTATCAGACAGCCAAAGTGGGGACACTTGCGCAACTTGCATAAAGCTATAAAACTATGTGAAGACTATTTGATTAGCTCAGAGCCAACCCAATACCAACTCGGATATAACCTGGAGGTGTGTTAAATGCGCCCTCATCATTTGCTATTCCGAGTCTATATAGATCATCATATATAGATAGTCTATATAGATCTCTTGTGAAATCTGAGTTTGCCTTTGCTACCTAGAGGCATACCTTTTGTCAGTGATGTAATGCATCTGTTGTATCTTTGTAAGGATATTGGTTAGATATTTTTGGACCCTATACGCAATATGTCACCTGCATTCGGTTGTATTTCATAGCATGGATCTTTTGCTCAAGATGACTTGCACCTTACTATTCATTTTGAGAAATGTAAGCACTTCAATAGTGTTCCACACATTAAATGAACAACCTCTTTGTGCCCCCGCCACCTCATCTGCCCAAGAAATTTACTGAAGTGGACACTTTTTTGACAGGCACATGTCTACAATAAATCTTCCAGTGACTGTGCAGCCTTTCTGGCAAATTATGATAGTAGTAAAGATGCCACTGTTACTTTCAATGGAAATTCTTTCTTCCTTCCTTCATGGTCCGTGAGCATCCTTCCAGACTGCAAGAATGTGATCTACAACACGGCAAAGGTATAAATTTTCAGCATAAAGGTTCCATTGAAGTTTTTGTAGTCTTACGGTTCATCATATTTGATCATATTCATTTATCTGATTAACTACTTGTATAGTTAGTTTGGCTACTGTCTGGTGAAATCTGCTTCGAATAACTTATAGTATACTCTATTACTCATGCTATCTATGGTCCGTGCCTGATGAACTCCATTGGAAGCATACTTGTGCTAGCTATGGTCCATCCCTAGTGAACTCCTTCTGGAGTGGATGCTTAGTCTTGACTATAGAAAGAGTGCAGTCAATTAGTTTGAGGAATTTTTCAATCTACTTTACGAAAATCTATAACAACTCGTAACTTTGGATCCATTATACATAGCTTTTGTTTTGAGCAACCAAGCTCAACATATATGCTTTCTTTATAGTCAAGTTCTTTGAGTATGACTGAGGATCTGACCTGCACTTGGCCACGACTAAAGATTATTTCACAAAGGAACGTTGGTGACAATGCCTTTGCACGTTCAAGCTCTGCTCGCCAGTCTTCAGTCGCACCATCTTGGAGCTGGTACAAAGAGAAAGTAGGCATTACGGGCTACAAATCCTTCACTCACTCGGGTCTACTGGAGCAAATAAATACCACAAAAGATACAAGTGACTTTCTTTGGTATAGCACCAGGTGATTTGTCTTTCTGGAACCTTTGGTTCTCATTAAAATAATTGCCCATCTCCCAGTAAAATTGCACAAGTCAAATGTGAAACTGCATCCACTGATTTTCATATCCAACTTGTATCATGAAGAGAACATACATCTAGGATCTATATTATCATGAAGAGAAAATAGTATCTCTTGGTTGCTACTTGCTGCTGATTTTTTATCTTAGTCTTCTTCTCAAATTGCTATGTGCAGCCTTGAAAAACATCCTTACAATCGGCTATATTGTGTACTTGTTATGATGATATTACATGTATTTTTCTGTACACCTTACCTCAATTATTAGCACCAAACATATAATTCTATCTAATTAGACAACTCTTATGCCAAGCCTGGCAGTATCCATGTGAGTGAAGATAGTGCATCAAACCAAGAAAAAGAGGCTCTTTTGCTTCTCATGAGCTTAGGGCATGCAGCACTCATTTTTGTCAACAAACAGAGAGTAGGTAAGTCTGGTGCTGTTGTTTATACTGATTGAGTGGCTTGTATATCTTGTAGCCATTTCAAGAAGATGTTACGTATTTTGCATTCCCACAGGATTTGCTTATGGTTATCACGATGATGCTAGCTTCAACTTTAGTGGAAAAATCAATCTTCGTCCAGGAAATAATACGCTGGACATCCTGAGTATGATAGTTGCTGTACAGGTAAATCACTCTCTTCTCCAGATCAGGTTGCCTTGTGCCTTCTCTAAACTTATTTCTTTTGCGGTTGTTAAAGGTCTGCTCTAGTTGACAGGAGTTCTGCTGATGTACATGTATAGGAAGAAGAAGCTGCTTGAGATGTGTCTTATGTTTATAAGTTGCTGGCTTTCAATAGTGTTGTCAGTGGGCAAGAATGACTGAGGTGCTGTGCTGGCAATTGAATGCACCTAATGAGAACACCAGCATTGAGCTATCAATGTAGTCTTGCTTAAAGAATGCAATCTTTGCACTAGATTTTTAGTTATTGTCCTGTTATCTTTCATTGACATATTATTGCCCTGAGACTAGTGCAATAAAATGTCTAGTCTAGATTCTAAACTGCAAGTATTTTACAGTCGAAGTCCCAGTGCAGAATATTTTGAAGTAAGTTCATTAGGATATGACAGATTCTTTAGTTATATAAGTTAATTTCATTTTCTTGTTAACAAATTATCCTAGAACTATGGACCTTGGTTCGATATAGCTGGAACAGGAGTCAATTCAGTCTTTGTTGGTGGCTTTTTGAATGGCAGTCATTCTTCCAGTGGCAAACTTGATCTTTCTCCAAGCCAATGGACTTATGAGGTCAGATTCCTTTGTTTTCACTTCTAGTGGTTTAGCTTAATAGGCACATATTCATTTATTATTCTCTAAACAGTCAGGTGATTTTGATCCTATATTTATACTGTGGATTCACTTTATCTACTTCCATCATGAAAATTTCTTCCCTTTGCTACAAAATGAGGATAAAATCAAGGACACCAATCATTAAGAAACCTTGCATGCAAAAACCTAAAGTTTTCTCACCTAGTTGTTTACATTGAATTAGACTGTTTTCATTAGTATTTGTCCCCCATTAGATTTATACCTTTAGATACTTTAAATAGGACTAAATGCAACAGATTAAAGGCATCCCATCCAATAAGGAAACATATGCATGCTGGATTTATTGTATTTGATTCTTATTATTCACACTAGATAAGAAGAAAATACTCCAAACTGTTCCTCTCTAGGTGGGACTTGAAGGAGAGCACCTTGGTTTAGATAATGTAAGCAATGCTGATAGTGAATTATGGACAAAGGGGACGGATGCACCTGTGAACAAGAGTTTGATATGGTACAAGGTAGGTGAATGCAACTAACAAGCTGCCAAACAGTTTCTTTTTTCACCTTTTCCTTTTTCCCCTTTATTTGCATTGAAACATTTTGAGGAATTTCTAAAATTGCTTTCTCTAGCCATGTATGTATGGAATTTATGGAGTTCACAAAAGAATCTTTTATTTTCCATTGAATGAATATCAGGAACTGCTTTTGTAAGATTAAATTTGTCAACATATAACTTCTAGCTACCATCCTTTCGTTTGTCCAAGCAACAGGGTGTTATTTTGCAGGGTAACCTATACTCGATTTTGTTCATTTTCCTCTGTCTTAATCCAGCATGAAATCAAACAATGTTTCTCCCACATTTGACAACTCCCTCTGAGACAGCATGTATTCATAGATGATCATCTTTTTCTAATATTTTGCTTACCTAGAAACAGCATTAACTACATTAAAAGAAAAGAAACTCTTTTTCCCTTACAGAAAATTGGCCTATTATGTTCAAAAATGGTCTCAAATAGTTCTGTCATTTTTACTGCTTGATCTTTGTACAAGTTTTTCAAAGAATTGAACTTTGAATCACTTGAGTCTTCTTGGATCATAAGTTAGCTCTGGATCATTCATTAGCCCATTTGGCACCATACCTTAACACTTCTTTGTTATAGGACTAGAAAGTAAGTGTTGAGTCTATTGTAATTTTGCACATTCCGGAGTTTGATTGAGTTGTGTAATAGAGTAAAAACCTTGAAGTAAGAATGTAATTCTTCCTTAACCTTGACCAACTGAGCTCCTATGGTCTGCTAGATCTGGATTCAGTCTATTGATTGATTTTTGACTAATCCCTTGATTCTTAGACAACGTTTTTAGCTCCAGAAGGCAAAGGTCCATTGGCACTAAATCTTTCTAGCATGGGAAAGGGTCAGGCGTGGGTAAATGGATTGAGCATTGGGCGATACTGGCCTGCCTATCATTCACCAACAACAGGTTGCGTGGATAACTGCGACTATAGAGGAACTCATGGTGCATCCACATGTCAAAAAGGTTGTGGTCAACCTACTCAAACATTGTAAGTAGCTGATAATTGGCAAAAGCAAATGGTCTTTTCTTAAAACAAGTACTCGATGTACACCTTTCAAACAATTTTGGCCTGCGTACATGGTTTCTCATCAGCCGTTTCCTAAGCTTCAGCTCTGAGGGAAAATGCAGGAAGGATTGTGGTTATCCTTTTGGACAAAAACAACTATCGGCAACTAGAATCATATTTCTCTATAGCCTAGTGTAGAATCAGAACTATACCCAAAATGAGAAACAAGGTCAAAGCCATTTTTTCCTTTACTATAGAGTTTTCGGAGTTTAACACATGTATATCATTCCCACCAAAAAAAATAAAAAAATAAAATAATAATAAACAAATTAAATGAAACTAATTACTAACGTAGTGTTGCAAAATCGCGTCCATGAAATGGGATAGGAACATTTACACACAAAAGTTTATTTTCGTGTTATACAAATAATCCTCTCCAAACTTTAAGAGCATTGTTATCTTTTTCATTTTGCTTCTGAGATTGTGATTTGATTTTACTAGGACCCACCCATGCTACCTTTTTTATTTTGCCTCATGTGGCTGTAATTTGATTTTACTAGACCTAACATCTTCATTTTGGTCTTGAATTTGTGGGAGTTAGTGTTAACCATTGTTGCTAGTTGAAATTATGATATACCAAATAGTATATTAATATTTTCATATCACGTTTAATAAAAATGATTTTGGTGCTGTATTTTGATAATTGATTTTATTTCAATCTTATTTAAGCAATTAATTTCAATTAGTCCTACATAAGAAATAATTTCAAGTTTCTTAAAAGACATGTTTATATGGTGTTGCTAGCAAAGGCCTGCTAATCATGATAATCCATAATGCCTAGGTATCATATCCCGCGCTCCTGGCTAATTCCTGGTGAGAATCTATTAGTGCTCCATGAAGAAATTGGAGGCGATCCTGCCAAGGTTTCTTTGGTAACACGAACGGGGCAAGAGATATGTGCATTGATATCAGAGGCAGATCTTCCCCCAGTTGATAAGTGGACACCGAATCATGGTTTTATGTCTGAGAGTCCCCAAGTTCAGTTGTCTTGCGAAAGGGGATGGCGTATTACCTCAATTGGATTTGCTAGTTTTGGAAATCCTCAAGGAAGTTGTGGTTCACTCCGTCAAGGATCCTGTCATGGCGATGTGGTCTCAATTGTACAGCAGGTACTCTTTCATTATTTTTTGCACAAGCCACTACTTGATGAAAATGGAGGCTTATTTAGGCAAGGAAGACTTCCTTATAACATGATAGCTCTAATTCAGTCTGCTATGTAATTTTTGGCACTCATTCATAATTAGTCTCATGGATAACTTCCAAACTGGGAAATGCTTCAAACCCTCCTTTCAATGACTTGATATCGCATTTCCACATTGATATCGCTTTTCTGCATTAATAAGCCATTTCTTCTATTTGTTTTGATGATGAAATTTTAATGGCACATCAGGCTTGTATCGGACAAGAGACATGCTCCATACCTGTTAATGCAACTACACTTGGTAATCCTTGCCCTGGAGTGTTGAAAACTATGGCAGTCGAAGCGCTATGCAGTGAATGACTCCAACACTTCGCAGCTCGTATCTGTTTGCATGATGAAGTTAATGCAAGCTTGAAGATATATCTACTGTCATTTTCTGCTGTGTCATTTAGATTATATATCTACAGTCAGTGGGAAACATATTAATTTGAAAAGGTCAACAGGATGTATAAACTCTGTTGTACAAGGACTTACTTTGGTCTCCCTCCCTCTCTTTGAAGAAGAATACGTAACTGTCTGTTTCCAGATTGTCTTTCAAGAACTCTGGCTAATGGCTCCATGTTCCTTTTAAGGTTTTTGGTGAATTGACTACTACACCATAAGAGAGCAACCATGAATAAATAACATCTTACAAAGAGAAAAAATATCATGATTTCTCCTTATTGGTCCGGATATGGAAAAGATGAAAAATGAGAACAGCCATAGTTAAAATCTACAACGCAGATGCCCTTGTTAAGTGTAGGTAGTGGAAAAATCACATCCACAGGTGCTCAACGATTATAATGAACCACACCAACTTGCAGGCCACTGGATATTGAATGGATAGTAATTGAAACGAACATAGGTAAGAACTATTTAAGTAGTTCACTGAATCAAATTAGAGTTTTACGATAACTAGCTTGACAAACTCATGAGCTGGAATCAAGTTTGAGAGTAACTCTAGTTTCACTCAAGCTCAGGCATCAAGATTATAGTAGTATATTGTATTTCCAAAATAAAAGAATTTTCGGTGAGCTCGCACTGTTTTGCTTCTGATTGAATTTGAGCTAAAATTCTTAACTCAGATCCATTTCAAGTCATTTCATCTTATTTACTCCCCTATATGATATCATCAGACATTGCTCTGTTGGATGTAAAACTTATGTGTGTAATTAAAAAGGTATAGGACTAAAATGCAGTAAGGAAAGCATAAACATACTTAAACTAATGAAATCATTAAGCGAGGGATAAGTACATAACACCATATACATTACAACACTTTCAAGTCCAGCACCAGCTTATTATACTTAAAAAAAAGTATATAAACACTGGCAGTGTCAAGCAAGGAGTAGAATCTTTCCTATGTGTTTGCTGCTTTCCATAAGCCGGTGAGCTTCTGCAGCTTCAGAGAGTGGGAAATCTTTATAAATCACAGGCTTCACCTTCCCTTGCTCTATCGCTGGCCAAACCATCTTTTCAACCTCAGCAACAATCGCAGCTTTGTTTTCTAAGCTTCTATGTCGCAACCCAGCCGCTGCATACATAATTGTAATATGTCACCATCTAACATCCATATGGTAACAAAGGCTTTAAAGGGAACGAACTTCAACATTCTTAAAATATTTCCAGTGCAATGCATAATTATGGTGAGAACAAAAGCCAAACCCAGTAGTTCTTTGTATAACAGGAAATGTACAAACCTCCTGTAAAATCCATCTAATTTACATATTTAACATTATTGTATTCTTGCAGCATAAGCTGCATTACATTATTGGTATTCTCAAAGCCCAAAAAATGCAAAATGATGCCTTCTATTCAACAACTCTTCGACAAAACTGCTCATGATGATCAAGAAACTGCATGACCAAGTAAGTATGCTTTCTGGAAGAAAAATTGAAAACATCTCCTATTTGTCAATTTTCTCCGCATCTCCCATCTAAGTAAAAAACTATTACAACATCTAAAAGATCAATTTGTTTCATACATTTAAAGTTTCAAGGATATATATAGCACAAATCTACATTAAAACTCGCTTGCTTCCTAATAGCAAGTGGCATCTTTTTTAAATTATTCTTTTATCATATATATTCCCAGAGAGGGATTCCTAACTGTCAGCATGTTAAATTCTTCTAACACATCTATCTTTAGACATACTAAAGTAAGAACAATATAAACTAGTACTAAGCTTCGTCTAGTATGACATTATGGATGTATTAATAAGTAAATTTGATAGTTTAGGTAATTTTTGCTAATGCACACCAAAAGGAAGTGACCAAAAGGGAATTGCTCCACTTCATGAACTAGAACTTTCCACAAAATTTGCCCAAGACAAAATAAAATCCTATGGAATCAATTACCACCAGAATTTGCAAATGAAGTAGGTTGATTATGTTCCATACTGCCAGAATTATTTGATAATAAAGCAGAAGCAAATAAAATGCTTAAGCCACACCTTGTACTGTCAGTCGCCTAGCTAGCAGGCCCCTCAAATCCAATTGTGTTGATGTTCCACTTTGGAGGCCAATAATGAAAAGCCTCCCATCCATGTTCAAGCTATCAATATTACGTTGGAAATAGGATGCCCCAACGCAATCAAGGATCACATCCACACCTATCAAACAGTCAAGAGGGAGGAATATCATAAAGCATTTACAACAGTGTCCTGTCTGAAATGAAAATAACTAACTTTCTCTGTGATGTGAACCCCACCCAACCACCCAAAAAAAAAAAAAAGAAAAGAGGAAAAAAGCTTTGCAATGAAATGAATTCCAGTACAAGGTGCAGAGATATGGCAAGTGAAGAAGAAGTTGACCCATGCAGCAACCTTCAATTTCACAATCTTCCATATTGAGATAGAAAAGCTAAATATGGTTGCTGGAGCAAGTAATGCATTCAAACAAAACAGAAAGGCAAAAACAACATACCTTTTCCTCCAGTTTCTTCCTTTACCCTTGAAACAAAGTCCTCGGTCTTGTAATTAATTCCCACATCAGCTCCAAGATCCTTGCAAAATGCTAACTTTTCCTCACTGCCTGATGATGATTAATTAAGGTCAGACATTATTACTGAATGGATGATACACTTGCAATCCAAAAAAAGAATGGTGTAATTATGCCTTACCTGCAGTGACGAAGACTTTACAACCATAGTATTTTGCAATCTGAATAGCAAACGTGCCAATCCCACTAGACCCTCCATGAATCTGCAAATAAAATTCACAAACTATTCATGCAAGATGAAGATAATAAAACACGATTTATCTTGCAGGAAGAAAAAAGGTAATTTATAATCGAAGAACTTGCCAGGAAAGTTTCCCCTTCAGAGAGGTGACTTGTCATGAAAATGGTGGACCAAACAGTACATGCCACTTCAGGTAAACCAGCAGCATCCTTGAGTGTGATGCCAGATGGAACTGGAAGAACTTGTCCGGCTGGAACAGCAACTTTCTCTGCATAACCTCCCCCAGCAAGCAGAGCACACACCTATATGCAAAATACAAAATCCTTATGTGGGTGTGCCTCCTAAATACACTCGAATCAAAATTCACAAGGGCATTGCAAAGAACCGTGTGGAACTTCATACGCTAAATGGGGTGCCATAATATTCCCCCAAAATAGAGAGACCGTTATACTATACCAATGTCATAACTGAAGACCATTAAACAGATCTCTACATATATAAAGAGCAGCAAGGAATTGCCAATCAGGCAACCATAACAACACAAGACAAATACAATTTTGCTGGCAACAATAAATGAATAACTAGTTTTCTTTTATTTTGTGAGCTAAGTGAGAAATGCACTGGTCTGGAATTTAACTTGCCCTTGTACCTTCTTCTCCGGGCAATCCTCCATATGTTCTAGCCATTGGCTATTCCAAACGCTAATTTCTTAAAGTCTGCGGTTATAGAATAGACAGGACAGGACAAATGCGACTCAGCCTTTATGCCAATTTACAATTCATTTCTTCACAAAAGTGTTAGAAAAGTACTAACCCTTTTCAAACCTTTACAAATTAGTTTCATCAGTATTCTCCATATATATTTGCTAAAATATGACACCTAGCGCACTGCGTCCAAGAAATCGATTAAAAACACGAGCTAGACTGAGTTATTAACCCAAATTGCAAAAGATTTATAAGTTTCAGGACTGTTGCTGCCTTTATACAATGAAATTATTGCTATGCTCTACAATATTACGCGCAAAAACACTCTGCTCAATCACACGGTATAACAAAAAATGTAGTTCACCACATAAATGAAAGCAAATTAAACGCTTCAGACCACAACTGGGACAGCCGATAAAACAATAAATCCCCGTAGAATTTCTTCTAATTCACAACAAACTAATTCAATAATAAAGACTTTCTTTAAAATATTATTTCCACGGTCCTTTTAACCATAATCACATATTACTTCTGCACCTCTTCCACCAAATATTACTCAACTGTTGACAAACATAAAAAAGGTACACGAATTCCTGATTCAATAAACAGCAATTAACTCAAAAGGGACCCATCACAAAAGATGTAAAACCAATCCAATTTAACAAGAAAATGAAAACAGACACGAAAAATCACTAATCAGACACTAAAGTTAAGTGCTTTAATACAAGAAAAAAGAAGCAAGGAAGCAACCTGATCACCAGCTTTCCAACGAGAAACGTTTTTTCCCACAGATTCGATGATGCCAGAGCATTCGAGACCTGGGTAATCGCTACTTCCTTTTGGGGGTGGATAATATCCTTTCCTCTGGACGGTATCAGCACGGTTCAAAGCAGTGGCAGTGACTTTAATAACCACTTCATCGTCTTCGAATTCTGGGTCTTCGACTTCTTTTAGTTGTAGGACTTCTGGGTCACCTGGCCTTGTTATCACCACCGCTTTCATCGTTTTTTTCACTGGTTTTATTACGTTTCTGCCTTTGTTAGTGTTATGAAACTGAAAGAGAGAGGAGTGAGTGAGTGAGAGTGGGAATTGGGAAAGATTTGGCTCATCGACAGAAGTCTTAACCTGGTGTGCGCACAATGATCGAATGTTTCGGATAATCGAGTCTAAATGGAAAAACAACCCAAAAAAAGGACTAATGAATTTATCGGTTTTATTTTAGGATTGGAGTTTTTAATTTTTACAGTTTTTTATTTCAAATTCGGTTTATAAAATTAGAAATCATGATTTTGGTTAACCAACCATATATATATAATTTATAATATATTTATAGAATTATTTTGTTAAAAATATAAATAATGGGATATCAAAGTTTTCAAACTCTAAACTTTTTTTCATTTAGCCATCATTATATGATCCCTAATCTCTTTCTCTTTTTCTTATTCCCATATCGATATCCTCTTCTTTCATTGCAATCCGTAGTTCACACAATGTCCGATAACTAGCATTCATTCATCAATAGGATTAAAGAAAAAAAAAACCATCTTTTTAAGAAAAATTATACAAATCCATCAAATGAAAAAATAATCCAAAGAATAGACAAGTTGATCTCGTCTCTTAGTAGCCGATCTTGTTTCTTCAAGAGATGAGATTGAAGATGACTTGATTCAATCTCGTCTTTTCAAGAGAAGAGGTTAGTAAGGTCGGCCACTGAAGAGGTTAGTGAGGTCGGCCACTGAAGACATCGTCTCTTTAAGAGACGAGTTCAACTTGCTTATTTTTGGGATTATTTTTATCCTAATGGTATTTTTGTAATTTTTTTTAAAAAGCAATATTAATTTCCTTTTCCCTTCATCAATGATAGCAAAGAGCTCTCAACACTTTCCATTTTATTTTTAATTCAATATCTGCATGAAATATCATTTTTTTCCTAATTTTTTTATTTTTTAAAACTGTATTCAATTTTTTTTAACTCCTATTATACTAAATTGTCCTTTGTGGTTTATTTTCTTAAGATTGTAATTGTAAACTATAAATTAGATATTTTGTTAAATCTATGATCAAGAGCACTACTGGTTTTATCAAGTACAGCTGTTTGTCTTTAATAGTTACCATATGTATTAAAAATCAATAGATCCAAAATGGTCCATTTGTCTTGGTAGATTTTTTCTTAACTATTACCATACATATTTATCTAATTTGCTTGTATTAAAAACCAAAAAAGGCAAAGAACTCTTACATTTTGGTCTTCGTTGCATATGAATTAAAATGCTTCAATTTTTTTACGGACATATTGAAAAATACGGTTAACTGCAAATTTTAGATAACTATTATGTTAAATGGTTAAAAATCGAAAAACAAAAAAAATAACAGAAAAAAGGTTAATCGTTAAGGTTAACCCTTTATAATAGATTGATTTAGAATAGGGATATTAAAAAACCGATTATTACGGTTAGGTTCAAAAAATTGGGCCATTGATCGGTTAACTGAACTGTGAACACCTCTAGTTTTAACGCTGAGTTTGCGATGGTGGAAGTGTAATGAAAGGGACGGAAAGCTAGCGAAATAAAAGGAATTGCTAGGAATCCTAGGATCTAGGCATGGTAAGTGGACCATGGTACACGTGGATCCATATACACGGCACATGAATGATAAATTAAGTTTTTACAGCTGGTCGATCATATGCGATAGGTATGGTGGTCCATCTAAGAGAAGTTCTGAATTAATGGCACGTGTAGGATATTGAAGAGAGAGGTGTAGGAGGAGGAATAGGCAAATTCCATTTTTCGAGGGCGTGAGTACGATAGAAGATTAAATTAGATAAATTCGATCGTTTTTGACTCGTTCTTCGTAGAATAGGTACTTTTATCTTTCTTAAAGATGTTTCAGCAAAGTTTCCACGTTGCTCTCTATTTTAGTAATGCACAGAATTCTCTGTAAGAGAAGAGAAGCTACGTATTCATAGATGGTGGAGGCTAATGTCAGTTATTGGATAACGTCTGATTGGATGCACAAGATTAAGCATGGCTGATCGTTGTTAGATCATATCCAAACAATCTGATAGTCTTCATTGAAGCCTTTTTTTCTTCAATGATGGGTCGGGTTGAGCTTTGTGAATGGGCTAGAGGGCTTTATTTATATTATAAAACAACCCATTTTATATTTAAAATGAACTTAAGGCTTATTTTATTTCACATAAACTTAATTTAGCCAAACGAAGCCCAAATTAATGCCTTTTCAATCTTAACGTCTAACAATCTTTTATTGAACTATCCTGTGGAACCTACAAAACTTTGCATCTCCTTTCTCTTTTGTAGTGGGTTCCTTTCAACCCTTGGCAATATGAGGATATCATCCTTTAACCATCAGTCAAGGACTGCAAGAACTTTATTTATAGTGCACGGGAAAGATGGAACTTCCCGAAAGCTATCACTTCTGAATTTCTTGTTACCCTTGAAGCTTTCCCCTTGAGTAGTGCTCATTGATGGGTGCCTCTTCTTATATAGGTCACCTCTTTTCTTGATAACAAAATTATTTGTTCTTCAAAAGTTTTCAACTAACATTGAGAATGAATTAAGTGACAAGTTCTCCAAGTGTACACCTGGATGCAGATTTTGATGAGTTTTCTTTCGTTGCATATGTCCTGAATGTCTAAGGAGCGTTCCCTAAAGCGCTCAATGTAATCCATAAGGTTTTCTTTTGAGCGTTGGTTAATATGCCCTATGTCGTTCAATGTCACTCGTTCTTGAGTTTCAAGGAATTTCTCAAGAAATATTCTGCACATAGTCCCCCACGAGTCACTGCAACCGGAGGTGAGATTGTCATACCAGGTGTATGCCTTCTCTGTTAGTGACTTAGAGAATTCTTTGAGCTTTAAGTCATCATCCAATCTATAGACTTCGAGAGTCTTAATAAACTTGAGAAGATGCTTCCTTAGCACTACCCTATTTTCTATTGAATTTGATAAACTTTAGACTAATGCAGTCCTTGGGATAGGGTTTCCTTATAATCCTTTGTGGGCATGGAAGCATCAAGTTGATGACGCTAGTGGCTTGCACTTGTTTTAGCTACTTTTCGTGGTCTTCCTTTGTCACATATGATACAAAAGCAGATGACGTATTAACTCCCACTTCAGGAGTAGGAGTAATTCTATGAGGTGTAGTTATGTCAACCATCATAGGCTGCACATTACATGTAAAGGAGGAGGAGCCTCTGAGATGGACCCTTACCCCTTCTCCAATAGTAAGTGTGGGATCTCTTGGAGTTGGAGGCAGTAAAGGCTGCGATGGCTCTTGCGGATATCCTCTCTCATTTTCAACAGCAAGAATAATAATAGTTTGCTCGTGTTAAGTATCATATAGGGCTTCGTGTCGAGTACTCTCAGGGATAGCAAAAAGTTGGCGGAGCGCCATCCACTTGTGCTCTTGATGCGAGTAAAGTTATTGATAGGGGCTTATTACTCTACTCAATTAAGCCAATTAATAGTAAATTCCACCTTTATTCATACCTAAATCAAAGGATATGATGCTTGATTCAATAATATTTTCATTTCAGGTGATTAATTGCAAAACATCAACACTTGGATAGATGTGGATGATATTTTGAAGATAAATGTCGCAATACAGTCTCTAATATGGCCATAATGATTTCAGTGATCCCATTGGGTATGCATTTTAGGAGATTATGGCCATAGTTTGAAGAAATTTTTTATGCAGAGGAGATAATGCCTCTTGATGTGGCCATGAATTAGGTGGTGATCTCCTCTAACCTTGTACACATATATTGGATACAGCTGTGATGTGTGGGAGACAATTGGGAAACAGGGAGGATCACACTCCTTGATACGATTGTAATCAACAAGGGAGTAATGTGTAGCAGTATATGAAGACTCGATCACTTGTGTTATTGCACTTAGAAATTGGACTCGAGGAGATTATGGGCCTCATCATGGCTGTGATTTGCATTGGATATCTACACCTAAAAAAAAAGGACTTGTGATACTGTTGTGATAGCAGTTAATCTTTGACTTTATTTCACGCAATTTGGATTAAAAAGACATTTTAAAGAGGGATGAAGACCAATAGAGATGATGATATGCCAATTGGACTTGCCTGGTCACCTAGGACATATAAATATAAGATCTACACATCACATAAGAGGTTGAATCATTTTGTACACACCAACCTATGCCAATCTAGTATTTTTTTGTAACTTTATACCTTTTCATAGTTTTTTGTCTGTATCGTATGATGTTGTACGTACTTTTTGGAGATCTTAGAGAGAGAAGGAAAAGGAGACGAGCTGCTGTAATCATTTTGTTAAAGAATTCAGATATTTGCATCGTGAAAAAAAGGGAGTCTTACCATGTTCTCTTTCTATTTTATATTATTTATTATTTTGTTTTCTTGTTATATGATGTATGAATAGTGTTGCTTAGGCTTGCTGTATCATAACTTGATATGTATTAGTATGTATAGTCAATGAAATATTATTAGTTTTCTTAAATTAATAGTTGATATTATTGAATCACGGTTGTGTTGTGCATGGTATAGTTTGATGTCAAATTTCATTAGGATAGATCGAGAGATCATCTCCTTGAATAGATTTAAGCTGTTGGAAGGAATTGCTCATAATACCTGGAGATAGGATTGTGAAATTCTTCTGCATCTACTTAATTAAGTAAAGAATTCTTAAAATTAATGCAGTTCTAAGTTGCCATCAGCTAGGACGAGATTCCAGTGGATAAACTTAGGATTAGATGTTAGCAATCTTGAGAAAGACGTTAACGCACTTAATGAATTTTGCAGTTTAAGAAACTAATGATATTAATTGTATGCTCTTAATGTACATGTCAAGTTCATCAGTGAAGCAAGGTCTAAGTCATTGTGCTATGCATTTAGCTTAAGTAAATCAAGTGTTTGTAATCATTAGTAAAAATTTGTAGGAGGTTAATAGTTTAATTAATATCATAATCATAATACTTACCAAATTTTATAGTCTAGATTATATGAAAAAGATGAGTAATAGTACTTACCAGGATCATTGAGGAATATAACCCTATATTTCATTCCTATACTACATGTGATAAGTACACCTACCTAGCATTGATCAGATCATAGGAAAGGGATAATAGGAATTAATCTATTTAAAAATTGATCAGAAATAGCGTAACCAGTTTTCCTAGGATGCGTGCTTCCCAAAGCAATGGCAGTTCCAGTTATACAAGGTAGAAATTGCATGAACACATTGAAGAATTGGTTGAGAACTTGGGTATTCTTCTACATGGTGTGTATCATGAGCGCACTATCAACTGTGGGAGTTTGCATGGCTATAGGATGGCATTGTCCTCAATCGCGTGAGTCTGCATGATCTCATTAAGATGATTATCCTAATCTTAGGGGTTTGCTTCTGTCCAGCTCTCTTGCGTGGAGGTGTCATTCTTATCAAGAACTTACACTTTCCCTACTAGAATTGCCAAATAATGTATGGTAGGATTCCTGTAGTTGGTTGATGACATGTAATAGGCATGATGATTAACCCAAGAGAAGTTTGAACTGATGACACATGTAAATGTCGTAGAGAGAGGCGCAGGAGGAGGAACAAGTAAACCCGATTTCTTGAGTGCGTGAATGTGATAGAAGATCAAATCAGATAGATTCGGTCGTCTTATACTCGTTCTTGGCGAAATACTCGCTTTAATTCTTTTTAGTGTAATTTCAACAAAGTTTCTGCGTTACTCTTAATCTTAGTAATATGTAGAATCCTCTTCAAATGAGAAGAGAGCCTCCTAGGTCATTCCTAAGGACCCAACGGCTAAAATTGAAGCCTTTCTTTAGTAATGAGTTGAACTTGCAAATGGGCATGAAAAGAGCATAAAGTCTTTTTTATAATATAAAAGAAGTCCATTATTTATTTAAAATAGTCTTTTTCAATATGAAAGGGCTTCAGACTTATTTTAGTCAAATAAAGCCTAAATCATCACATGAAGATCTTTTTTGGAGTCTACTTTTTTATGCATGAGAAAACCGAATCAAGTTGAGAGTGGAAGGAACCGTTCGACGATCCTTATTCTAAGCCTACCAAGTCAAGTCTCTCTATGACATCTCTCATTAGAATCGATCTTCTAAACCCTATCACTAGCTTAGGAGATCAGCCTGTGGCATTAAATTGAGCCAAAAGCCTAATTACCAAAACGACCCTCTACATAATCCTATTAGTAATTATTGATTTAATTAATTTGTTATGCTCATATTTTAAACCATGTCATATGAGTTCTGCAGGTTTGATGGCGTACATTGAAATATGGGTAAAATATTTGATTATTTATTATCACTAAAGGGACCATGTCACTTGGTGCTTTGACAAAATATTTATATAACTTTGAAATTGCTTCCAAAATGATCCAAAAATATCGATGCATAATTTCAATGGATCTATGCAATATCCCTCTTATCACTTTATATCTTATGTTATGCCTAAGCAAATGATAAAATACCATTACTTGTTCTCTGATTGGCACATTTTTAGTTTGGTGTAACAAAATTTTCTCCTTAAGTATCTGGCACAACTCAAAGAATCCCTTTGATCTCATTTGTATCTGGTTAATGCAATAAATATATCCTTTATAAAGAATTCAATTCAAATATAACTCTTATTGATGCTCTTTATTGACATGAGGCTCACTAGCTATAATAAGTCCAGTTGAAAGAACCATTTCTATTATACCAAATATTGTGACATAAATCTCATTTTCAATGGATTGTTTTTTTTTTTTTTTTTTGACAAACTAACAAATAATAGGACAATCAATGCACCAATTTATTATAAACTGTAATTGTCCTTTATGTAATTTTTACTTTTGATGTTATTATCTTCGCTAAAGATCGTGAAAAATCCTTTTAAAAAATCTACACAAGATGTAATTTCCGAAGTTGATTGCAAGTTCATGGTTTTTCTATAATAAATTTATTAAATTAATTAATATGAAGTTAGAGAAAAATTAGTGAACTGAATAAAATTATATGATAAATAATTTCAATGCAGTGAGTCTTATGCTCTTTAAAACTAAAACAAATATTTGTAACATCAACTTTCAACCAAATTGCTCTTAATAAGTAAAATATGGTTATAAAATTAAAAATTTTCTTTCTTGTTATAAGGAAAATTCAATACACAATTACAAATCATCAGAAAAATAAGCAATATAACTTAAACTTAATAAACTAATCATATTTTTCATGTCCCCTATACTTTTTTTCTTTTTCTTTTTTCAAATTATTACATGAAAATGTATATGCTATTTGCAATCAATAATAATACATTTATATATATATACATACATACTTAATATAATATATATATAATTTTTTTCTAAAAATAGAACGACTATAGTGTCAATACTAGTAAGCTCTTGTTACCTTGTTGCTTCAAATCCTGAAATAGATGAAAAATAAGTGAATAGGAAAATAAAAATAAAAATAAAAAGGCTAAATATAAAAGTAAAAAGTTTGAAAGTTTTATGTGATATCAAATAACAATAAGTGTTTAACATTCAAAATAAGAAAAAGTTATAAGAGGAATTGCTAGGTATTGAATTGAGAATTAAAAGACATACAAATAGAATCTATTGGCACAAGTAGTTATGCACAGAATAATTGGTAGTATTCGATTAGTGAATATAAAGAGAAGAGAGAGGAAATAATATTAACAAAGGTGCAACTGATGTTTGAAAATAAAAATTAAACTTACAAATACATGAGCACAAGTAATTATTGCACAAAATAATGAAGGCAGTATTGGATCAAATTACTAAAGGTGAAAGTAATGTTTAGAAAAAAAAAAAAACATACAGATGTAAGAGTATGCACAGAATAATGGAGGCAGTAGTATTGGATCTGTGAATAAAAATTGAGGAGAGAGTAAATAATATTGATAAAGGTGAATAAAGTTGCAAATTGATGTTATCTATTTAAATGAAATAATATTGATAAAGGTGAAAGTAATAAAGCTACACACTAGCATCATCTATTTAGATGAACTTTTTTATCTTTTGCCTTGATTTTTTATTTTTTTTTAACTCAAAGCTACCTTGGTATATTTTGGAAAAGGTTTAATTACGTGAATAATATATGAACTTTAGCTACTTTTGTGTTTTGGTACTTGAACCTAAGATCTCATCATTTTGTTGCCCGATCGTACTAAACTTTAGTGAAATTCATACCTTGGTATAGTATTATTTTATGCAAAATTTTAACTATGGATGTCATATTTTTTAATTTCAAGTGAACATATTCTTTTACCCAAACATTTAACTAGAGTTTATCCACCGTTTGTATTGTAAGAGTGAAGTTAGCTTAAAAAAGTTTCAATCTTTGTCAATGTCTACATTACAGTGGCCGAAAGGAAGAAACCCTAATTTTTTTTAGACGCTTCGACGACTATATGTTGAACCAAAATAGTGTGATATGTCTTCAAATGTACTGAGTAAAGGATAAATTGTATGTTGTAAAAAGTCAAGAGTTGTTGGAATATTGAAATTAGTGTAAAAACCTATTGAGAGCACATTCCCATACATGTGGACGACAATGTCTAGTATTTTCGAGGGACGAAGGTTGTACCCACAGCTATAAAGGAATCTTCAAGTGGTCCTAAAGCTATTTGTTGGACACCTTTGTCATTCTATAAGAGAACAATGCATAGCTCGGAAGGCGACGATGGAGACAACTGGACCAACACGTGGTGCAAGGCGAGTCTTTCCTTCATTATTTTACCATCTTTACTTGCTTTTTACTTTAAGTGATGATGTTCGTACTCTATAGTGTAGCAGTTATGGTAAAGCTTTGATATGTAATATTTGAAAACAAGTCTTGCTATATTATTTAGTTATTTTGTTGAAGTTGTGTTATTTACCAAGGGGAAAAAACATGAAACCATGCTTCTTAAGAACATGATGTATCCAGAAATATAATTGAAAAAAAAAATGAAGATTGCCTTTTTATTCAGATAGAAATGCTATATTTAGGGACAATCATTGCTTGTAAACTTGTATGTCTACTTCATGCAACCCTCTTCTCAATGTTAATATTCGCTTGATGAAGATACTAAATGTTACTTCTCTTTGTTCCTAGGATCAACCTGATGTTGCATGCAGGTGGGAGGTTTATGGGGGAGGGGGTTGAATGATAATACGTGGGTAGAGAACAACTAGGTTAAACAGTAGATTTGCATTCGATCAATGAGTTAACCTTACTTTCTTTCTTACGTGACTTTGGATTTGTGAACATTGATAAAATGTTCTTTTTAGCTCTTGGAAACAGCATTGTTGATGGGTTGTTGTTGTTGTTAGCCATTGATGAAGATGCCCTTTACAATGCGATGATTACTATAGTTAGTGTTCATGGAAGTGGCCAGATAAATGTTGACCACAAAGCTGGAGTGGTCAATCGTGAAGGCGTAGTGTGTCTTGGTCAAACAGAAGTGGAAGATGAGTTGGATGAGGAGGAATTTGTTGAAGTGGATGAACTTTTAGACGATGATGGTGACCAAGTAATATCTGCTAGGAAAAGAAAAAAAAGCTACATTCAAAACAAGAACACATATAGAATAGGATAAATTGATGTTGATGTTGAAACATTATTTGTTGAATATAAGGATAGTGCATTAAGGTCACATTCTGAGGTCAATGATGCTAGCCAAGGAAAGGGTGTAGACATAGAAGGGAAAATGGAGTTCTTGAATAATGAAGGCAGTTTCTATAGTAGATCAAGTGATAAGGAGGATAGACATGCTCATAGGAGAAGAAAAAGCCAGCATCACTATGATCCTAATATTCCACTACCATATATAGTTGTTGGAATGGTGTTTGACAATTGGGAACAGTTCAAAGAATCAATGACTAAGTACTCTGTGGTTAACAGGCGGGAGTTGAAGATGACTCTTAATGATAATAGACAAATTTAGTTTAAACGTAAGGGTAAAGGATGTGATTTTGTCATCTTTGCATTAGTCCACTCACAGTCGATGGAATAGGACCTAACTCTTCTTTTATATTCCCTCTATTTCTTTCATAAGTTACCAAACATAAAATAAAGCTTTCACTTATTTCTATTTTCACCCATTTCCATTTCCATTTCCATTCGTTTCTTTTTGTTCATTGCCACCTAGAAAAAGGTTGCCTTATTAGCAAAGCACTTTATTCATCATGATTAATGTGTTTATTCTTGGGGAAAATTAAAAAAAAAATATTTTAATAAATAATTACAAAAATGTCATTAGGATGAAAATAATTCAAGTTTTAAATGATTTAAATTCATCTCTTGAAAAGATAACGAATTATTAACCTCGTCTCTTTAAGAGATGAGTTCATTGAGCTACATATAGTCCTAATCCTTCTTCTTTTTGTTCATTAAGAACCCCTAAATTCCTCTATTCTTTATGCGCATAAACCTTAACCCTAACCCCAAATCACATTCTTCAATTATTTTGATGAAATCAACATGAATTCTTAGTTGATTTTGTTTAATTCATAACATTGAAGCATTGATTTGTGCATATTTCAATTGATTTCACACAAAATCAATAGCACTTGCATTTTTTGCACGTAAGTCGCTTGAATTCCTCTTTGCAATTTTTCATGATTTATGAAGCTGCATGTTTTTTGTTGATGTGTGAAGCCACATTGTTTTTTTTTTTTTTTTTCGATTTGTGAAGCTACATTGCAATTCTAAAAGTATATGTGGATTTTAAATTTGATAATTTAAAAGTCACAATTTTTTATTAATAGCTTATATACAAGTCTAAGTTAGCAATAGCATCCCAATAGGTGATAAATTATTTGATTAATAGATTTGGAAATTTTGCTTGAAAGTGATGGCTATAGTTTGCTTAATGTGATGATTATTTTATCATTATTTTGACACTTGATATTTGTTAAGGAAGGGAAAAAAACTAATTGACACCAATTTATATTGATTGGTAGTTTAGTTGGGATAGATTTATGGATTAAATTTAAATAATTATAATAGATTTCCAAATCTTTTTGTTGGAAACATCTTGTCTATAATATTTAGATGGATACATGGTGATGGATGTTTGTATTTTACTAAACATAAAAGTAGATAAGCTCATTTTAGGATGTTGTGTTTAGGGTAATTGGAATTCCTTGTAGCACTCTAATTTCTCTTTTGTTTAGTATAGGAGTCGGTTTGCTCGTTTGTGTAATATAATGTCATGTATTATTAGTAATGGAAGGTTCTTTTATGATATTTATATTAGGACACATTGTCACAATGCATACATTCAAGTTTGATTTTGAACTGGCAAGATAAGGGTCGAAATGGACAAGTTATTTGATCTTAAAATCGTAAAATAAAGACAAGTAGTAAATCCTAGCTTCAAAGGACCTTTGAATTAAAATTAAATTTATATAAAAAAAATTGCTACAATTCAGAGCAAGAACAAAATCATAGATAATTAAAATATCTGCTTACCAAGCTTATAGATCTATGTATATGGAGCTAATTAAAGTGGCAATAATAGAATTTAGAGAGTTAACCATACTAAATACAAGTCATAATGAATCGAATGAAAAATAGTTATTTTTCTAGAGAGTGGTCAATGCCATTGGTATTTGGTGCTTCCTAAATCTAACAAGTGCAGCTATTTCTATTTTATACTCTTGCTCATGATAGGAGCATGTAGAGCTAAAAAATCACCACTATACTTTTTTTACAACGTTTATATACATGTTTTATGCCATAATTTGTATAGTTTATAAGGCATTTTTCTTCTTAAAGAAATTTCATTTATTTGCAAAAAGTGAAAATAATTTATAAATAAATCTTCTTTTTAAATATATATTATAAAGATGTATACTGCTTTACAAGAGTAAGAAAAAGAAATGACTATTTACAAGTAATTATAAATAACAAACCATTACTTACAATATTTTTTTTTTATATAAGATATAAATATACACAAATGATTGTTACACATTATACATGCAAATCACACATATGCATACGGGTTGACAACTGATTAATAATGGGGTAATTTTGATATTTGAGTTGCAACTTTTTTTTTTTTAATTTTTTCAACAAGATAAAAATTTACAAGGAGAGCATTTAAAAGGGATTTGAAATTGTAACTATTTAAGATATGCCCCATTATTATTTATTTGCCAACCCATGTTCATTAATGCAATTAGGTGGGTTCTAAATGTTCCCCAGTCTAGTGGATCTAGATCAACACTAGATCAAAATGAAAGGTCATTTCATGAACCAGAGGTTGCAAAAGACATAGCCCCAAGATCTTACTAGTGACCTCCCAACTTAGGATCTTAAGACTGCTTGATTTTGATCGTATATAGCACGCATTTTTATAAATTCTCCCCTAAAATGATCATGTTGCCCTTTTGGACTCTCTCATAATTTTTTTTTAAATATGTGCAGTACTTAAATGAAAAAGTTAGTACAACTATATACAAATTAAGTAGCATAAAAATAATAAAAAATGAGCATTAAAAGAATAAAGATTTTAATAATTTCAAACGGGTAGCCTCTTAAAAATAGGCATTTTCAATGGAGTCGCCAAGCTATCGAGCTTGGATTTTTTTTTCTTGTTTTTATTTCTTTTAATTCGATCTGTATTAAACCTAAAACCATTTAATACGGATCTTTGATTAAAAATTAAAAGAAATTTTCAATTTTATAAAATTAAAAGGAGTCGCCACCCGATTAAAATCGGGAAAAAAATGAAAGTTAGGATTAATGGATTGGTTGATCCTAACTTAACTACTAGTCTGCCAAAAAAAAAAAAAAAAAAAAGATTGAAAACCAATTTTTATAAAAGCTAGAGTTTTCATGAGTCTGGAGGCTACCCTATTAAAACTAAATGGTTACCACTTTTAATTTCTTAAATTAAAATTAATTCTTTTTAATGCTCAAAAAGTTCATCCATGTTACCAAGAATGCTATTCGCAATTTATCAAAATTTTCAAAACAAGAAATATATTTACAACACTTGCAAAGACAAGGGAAAAATATATTATATTTTATGTCACCTCAGAAGTGCCTACGTACCCACTAATAGGGATTATACATCACATAGTTCTTTTCATAAAATTTTTAATGTGTTGATATATTTTAATTTGTGAACTTTTTTAAATATAAGTTTATTAAGTTTTTAGATACTAGAAAGAAAATGATTTTTAAGATGTGATCCTATAAGCTACCATTCTAATTTTGTGTTAGAAAAAATAATTTTCTAATTGACATTGAAACTATCATAACATATGTACATATACCCTCATATTTACATCTTTATTGTGCTATTATTATTATTATTATTATTATTAATGAACATTTTGATGGACATCAGAATCCGTTTCCCAGCAGACTGCTGTTCTCCAAATTTATGAATTGGACATGAATAGCATGCATTTTCATTGTTTTCTAATAGTCATCTTTTTTTATATATTAATTAATCCATATAATAAAAGAAAGAAAAATGAATAACTTACCTGGGACGTGATGCAAGTCGGACTAAGGGAGTTGGGTTAAATCCGGACGAGTAGATTCAAGTTTCGGGTCAGGTGTAGGTTAGATCTTTGGCAATTGGAATTGGCGGCTGGCAAGGTCAGGAATGGGCATTCCAGCGGTGATTGGACGACGGTGATTTAGTCGAATGACCAAACTAGATATTCTAACCACTCCACTAAGCTCAGTTTCACTCGGAATTAGCGGTGGATAGCGGTTCTAAAGATTGCGAATGGTGGTCAGCGACGGAGCTACTACTACGACGGATTTTGATGATTTCAAGACTCAAACAAACTATCAACTGATAGTTTAACTTACTTGGAGTCTTCCATATATCCACCAATTCCAATAATTTGACTCAGAAATTCTCATAATCGAAGATCAACTTTAAAATCCTAGTATCTAAATTTTTTTGATTCAATTCTTTCCGAATGAATTTCTGTTTGATTCTTCTATTGATGTATGTCAGGTATTTATAGATATTTAACATGCTCAACTACTTGCTCACTTATCTTTAAATTAATTAAAATTCATAATGAGCTCTTTATTTATATTATTATTTTTTTTATATGAAAATTTTCTTTTTTATTATTTTTATTGTAATTTGTGGACTTAATATAATATTAATTAAAGCCTTAAATAGACAAAACTGAGGTGTCTACAAGTACTTATATGTTGAAATTGATTCATTTAGTACCTAAAAAAATTCCACGTGCTCTAATAGTATTTCTATCATATTGATTAAAAATGCCGAGTTGAATTATAATATTAGCTAATTTAACATATGTACTATTGGTGTGTCTAAAAAATTCTTTCAGGCAATTTGTGGATATTTAACATGCCCAACTACTTGCTCACTTACCCTTAAATTAATTAAAATTCATAATGGGCTCTTTATTTATATTATTTTTTATATGAAAATTTTTCTTTTTTTTATTATTTTTTATTGTAATTTGTGGATTTAATATAATATTAATTGAAGCCTTCAATGGACAAAACTGAGATATCTACAAGTACTTATATTTTGAAATTAATCCATTTAGTACCTAAAAAAATTTCCACAGCTATAATAGTATATCTATTATATTGGTTAAAAATGCCAAGTCAAATGATAATATTAGCTAATTTAACAGATGTACTATTGATGTGTCTAAAAAAATTCTTTAGGTATTAAAATTGATCAATTTTAAAGTTTAAGTATCTAATTGCATATTTTATCAAAGTTCAAGTACATTTCTTTATGTTAACCCATTTTTAAGCATTATAGGTTGATAGTGTCTCGTTTATGATTAATTATGGATAAACAGTTATTATATGCAATTTTTGTTTCCACAATCTTACAAGAAAAGATAGCGCCATAAGTAACACATGTAATTGGATTAACTTTTATTAATCGTCAAATATGAATTACGAGCCTCTTGGGGCTAGTTTAGCCCATCACCTACATGAGTCAAAACCCTTAGGCCCAAACCCGACGTACTCTAGTGGACCCATTGCCTATTGAGGACAACAACATCCTTTGCTTAGGAAGCAAACTACCAAATACTATAGTCAATTGGTTTCAGACCTAAAGTGACTTGGCATGCCTATCCCAACCACTCCGGTTTGGAATGACCAAATGTCGATTGGTGCATTCACCTCACGTCCACTATAACCATTGCCAACTACCCACTCACCTATGACTCCATGATTCACTATACTGCCAAGGATCAATTGGCTATCTCTCAAAACCATAAGAATGGTAATGTCACTTGTAGTTTTAAACACAATTATTACTCACATTTTCATGAACATACTTACTGACTTAAGTATCAAAATGATTACGTAGGATTAAACTCTAGCACATCACTAACGGAGTTATATTTTGTGGGTCCAACGCACACCTAATACTCATGATTCCAATCCAATGGCGATCTTCACTTCTATTAAGTTTGAGCTAATGACACTTACAATTCGAAAATAATTTAAACTCAATCTCTGTGCACCGTACATAATCGTTTATACTTAAATATACTAAAGGATCAAATGTTTAAGTCTAAAAACCAAGTTTTACTTAAACTAGATGGCAAGGTCGACCAAGTCCTAAATTAGGCAAACTAGACTTTACCTGGGGGAAACTCAATAGGCTAATTTCTTAATTTAGTCGACGTAATCTTGGACAGCATAGCATCGGTTGATTTGTAATTTTACTTAACTTGCCTAACGACAAATTTCGTCAACCTAGTTATTGATTACTTTAGTTGGCTCCTTGAATTCTCAAACGGCTCGTTTACTTGGAGGTAATAGAGGAGGAATAGAATTTCTATTGCTGGAATGCCTCTATTACTTTGTTTACTTGCATTAAATGAGCAGTAATAAATATTCCCATGCACTTTTTATTCCTTCTATAGAGAGAATAAAAAGTTCCATCTAACAGGTGGAACTTTTTATTCCTTTTCTATTCCCACTCTAGAAGCAATAAAAAATTAAATACCCTGTCCAAATTACCCTTAATTAAATGCTAGAATTAATACCACAATAAGGGCATAATGGTATTTTTAGCTTTATTAGCAGTTTAATGCTAGAATTAATAAGTTGAAGTAAACAATAAAATGTGTATTTCCCGTAATAAAACTTTAAACAAAGTAAACATAGAAATAAACATTCCTACTCTATTACCGGTAATATCATTCCCAATGAATAACTTTTCTATTCCTTGTCTGTTTCCAAAGCTGAAGTAAACGGGCCGAAAGTTGGTGACCCAAATGTCAACTTAGTTAATTAAAATTTCCTCTTAAGTTGGCCAATTATTATCGGTAAATGACAATAAAAGGTATCTACATGTAATGTGAAAGTTTATTTAAAATATCAACTTTTTGAGTTGTTAAAAAGATGAATCAACATTGTATAAAATGAGTCAAATTAGAATATCTCATTTCACAAAATTCATTTAACATGTCAACATTTGAATAGGTTTTTATTAATTTTCCTTAGTGGTCCATTACAAATTTCTCATTTGACACACATTATAAAACGCTGATTCATCTTTCTAACTATTTGAAACATTGATACCTTGAATAGATTTATTTTCATTTGTTAATATGTTCTGGAGTTATTTATCCAATTATAATTCAATCTACCACTTCCTTAACTTACAACTATTTAGAAACTCAACCTTAGAATTTTTATTAGGATTTGCTTGGATGAATATCTTGTGCTAAAATCTATTTCAATTTATTATTCAACCAAAATTAGTTTGATTCATCAATCAATTTCCCAATTTATTATTCCATTATTGGTTTTTAATAATTAAAGCAATTACAAAATTTCGATTAACTCATAAATATCTCAAAACTTATTTGGAAATTCATGAACAACTATATTTCATTTGCTAACATGAAATCTCAGTACCAAAGCTGTGAACGATTGCCTAAACAATTAGTTAATGTCAATTTTTCACAACATGATAAACGAGTTCTTAAAGGCTTACTAACACGCATAATGGAAGCCTACAACAACACCTCTTTCGAACAACAGACTTTCGTTATTTTCCTGTAATACTGTCAAAGCCAAATAATAGTTCATAACTTCGAGACAGTCTATTTATGTAAAAAAAGGAATTCAATTGCAAAAATCGTAATCGTCATCCTTTTCAAAAATGTACCATTCATAACCTTTTATTGCACTTTGCTCTTAGTTTTACTTAAAGGCAAATTATATTAAAAGATATCAACGTTTAGGGATAAGTTTATTTAATATATCAATATTTTGAACGGTTAAAAAGAGGTATCAATGTTTAAAGGTAAGTTTATTTAATATATCAATGTTTTGAATGGTTAAAAAAAATGTGTCGACTTTTGATAAAGTGAGTCAAATAAGGTATCAATAATTGATCATTAATTGAAAATTAAAGATATTTAATTGAAAACTAATCTTAACGTTGATACATTCAATAAACTTTGTCAAACATTGATACTTTTATTTAATACATTTTTCCAAATATTGATACTTTTTTTTTACCATAAAAAATGTTGACACCTTAAATAAATTTATCCAAAAACTATGATAACTTGTGGTGTAATTTACCTTTTTACTTAAACTAAAAATATGAAATTCTTGTTGAAAAAATTGTGTAACCGTTGAGGAAGATAACATAACGCAGGAGATATATGATGGAAATCCACTTTTCTTCTACAATTTGCCCTTTGAACTCTATATTCAATAAGGTTTTATCCACCATTCCAATAATTACTTTAGTGAATACACTTCCCTTTAAGGTCATACAAAAGTTTCTCCTTTAATACCTTACGGAAAATAACAAAAATCTCTATTTTGGCTCATAGAAAATAGCCCTTTGTAAAACCTAATAAAGTCATCCCTTGTTCTTCTAACTTTGCTAATATGAGAGATTAAAAGAAATTCTATTCAAGTTACAATAAGCGATTTGGTTAATATGTAGTATGTAATTCTCAAAGATTATCACACAATAAAAACATTATTTGTTCCTTTTATATTGTGGGATTTCAACTAACTTTTTATTAGTGTTGTCAGAACAATACTGGGTTTGACTTAGCATACTAAGAGGTTAGGGTCAAAGAATTGAATTGAGGTCAATAAATAGTAAAAATATAAGGCACATTTTAATTATGAAAAACAAACATATATGACATTACTCAATTAAATCCATATCTAGATCAAATTCATCTATTAGTTATTAAATCCATACAAAACATATGCCTTAAAAAAAGAAAGAAGGCATATGGTAGTTATATTTTATAAAGTTATAATATAGTATAAATATATATTTAAAATTCTAGTAAGTTAATTTTTTTTAATTGCTCTTTAATTCCTTTAACTAGTCCAAGTCAACCAGGTCATAGTCCAATTGCTTAAGTCGACCGAGTCAATCCAAGTCAAGTCAATCCGAGATAAATGCATGGACCGACCTACTGTCATGGTCGGTTTTGATTGAATTGGATCGAACCGGTTAGGTCAATCTAGATTTAGGTCCGATATGATTGTTGCTTCTAGTAAACAAACTTGAATTTTGATCCCAAACTATAGTCCTAAAGTAGCATATGGTTAAAAGATCTTCGTGTCATGAACAAATCCTTAATGGTGATCTCATAGAAACAATTTTAACAGTTTAACTTAACCATCTATAGAATGTAATAATAAATTCATCTTCGAATGGTGAAATTTCAATGAGTATTTCCATAGAAAACTTATTATTTCCAAATATGCACCATTTTTTTTTTTCTGGAAATAATCATTAAACATAAATAGTTAGTTGGACAATACAGCTAGCCATCACATATTCGCATTGTAGTATGGGTACATAAAGGCTTATATATTATTATTACTATATACACTGATGCGCATATTGACCGAAAGAACTAAGGTCTTTGTAGTTTAACTCAGTTCAATTCAGTTCAAAGGCCGAACCAAACTACTTTTAGTGGTTTGGGCTTTTAAGCCAAAACACTTCAAATGCACGTGGTTTGGTTTGTTCGATGAACTGTTTAAAAAAAATACATTATTCTAATTGATGTTATTACTAATCATCAGGGTCTTCAATTAATAACTGAGGTTTAAATTGAGGAATATTTTATAAGAACTAAAGCCATGTAACATTATATCATGGTAGCAATGCATCTTAAGTGATAATGAAGGAACACTGCATAAGATATGAAAGACAAAGGAATGGAATGCAAGGGTTGAGAGTAAGGTGAGGGAAAACAAAAAAGAAAAGATAAATAAAGTAAAATGAAATGTCGATAGAGTTGGAAACTATAGAATCTTACCTATCTTTTATTTTTTTTAATGGGAAGCAATTTAATTCGAGTTCAAATGGTTCAGTTTCATTTGACCCTTAATGTAAATCGTTTGAAACCTCTTCTAATTGAATCGAACTAAAATATAAAAACATTGTTTTTTATAGTTCAATCTAGCCAAGTCCTGTTCTCATTGGTTGGTTTAATGAATAGTCCTGACAAAAAGTCTCATTTAATGTCTCTTGAAATAAAAACTCAAGTTTAGACTTCGACTGAATTAATTTAATTCTCATGACTCTAAAAGAACTTGATATATTTTAATCAAAAAACATAATCTAGAGTATCTTTCTCCATGTTATTACTAAGCCAAAAAGGCATAGATTATTTAAAAAATAATAATTTGTTTAAAACTAAAATCATCAATTTTATTCTCGTCATTCTCCAAATCTCCACTGTCACTAGCATTAATGTCATGCCTATATAATACAAGTTATATTTACATACACATCTTGAGTATGATTCAAACTACAAAAAGAAAAACAAGATCTTAAACGAGGTAAGTCTTAGCCCTATAAATAACTAGAAATACATACATGAATGGTACGACTACGGATCACACAAATTCGTAATCCAGTACAGTAAACATTGGATTGCTATGGTGATTATACAACACATTTTAGAGTTATATGCATAAAACCCTTAGATCTAGTAACATCTTTCTAGTTTCTCAAGTAAGAGATCCCAGATTCGAATCTCCTCTTATTGTTGTAATGACATAAAAAATAAATAACGATGTGAATAATACCATTTAATCACATTGCCCCATGGTCAACACCGAATCATTAAGAGACTAATATCATATTTGACAATTACCTAGTTTGGTTTCCAACCAATATCGTATTCAACAACCGATTGAAAACATCAGCACTGAAACTATCTAAACCATCTTTGCATACAACTTCACTTTGAGACACCATCACACATTTATCATTGGGTACCCCATCAAAGCGTCCTCGATGGTCTGGATCATCATCGCCATCAAAATGTTTTCAATTTAATGATACGTTATTCTGTAATCAACCTAACATGCATGATATAACAATCAACATTACAAACTTGGATCTTAACCATCTAAATTCACTTCTATTGTGACGCTTAATAACGATTTATAATGTGACACCAAGTTACAGATTTATTACTTGATTGTAGGCATGGTCATTACCTAGGTTCTTAAGTCTTTATTAATCACCTAAAGATTTTACTTAAGGAAAATGGTAAATAAACATTATGATTAATTATGTTGGTTCAAACTGTAGTGGTTAAAATTAAACCAAATTTATCTTAACTACTTATTAACTTATTTTTCATCAACAAACTAACAAACAGATATTAACTTGTTATATAAATACTAACTTGTTATAACTATGTAGTTATAACCAACAGTTAAATTAATTTTAAGCTGTATATAATCTTACGTTAATATATACTTATATGCAAATATAATACTATTACTTATTACATGTTCTTATCATTACAACTTATCTTTAATTATCAGACTATAAAAGTACTTATATATACTATCTGTTTGTTATTTACTCATAATAGTTTTTATTATTGATTCATTCCCTTTTTTATTTTTGTAATTCGTGAATAATTATTGGTTTATTTTTATACTAGACCCTCATGTTTCAATACAGTTATTGATACTTAGGTTATCATTTATTTATAAATGTAAACACTTATAGTTACTATTTTCTGTAATAAATACTTGCGAATAAATGCTTGCAGTGATAGAATTACTCCCTACATCAAATATTTATGATACTTTTTATATTGACTCAATAATAAATGTTAGTAATAATAGTGTTATCCTGATATTAGTGACTACAAATAGACATCATCATGGGTCGGTTCCGAACCAGGAACCGACCTGACCCGTCACCGGCGGTTCCTGAACCGGGAACTGGACCGGCAATGGCGGGTCTGAACCGGTAAAGGACCCGTCGGTTCTAACGGGTCCTTACGGTTCCATCCCTAAAAACCGTATGACCCGGCGGTTTTAGAACCGTCAATTCAAGAACCGGCAGAACCGGCGGTTCTACACCATAAAAATTATAAAAAAGAAAAGTAAAAAAAAAAGAAAAGAAAATTATAAAAAATTGTAATTATAAAATAAATATTTAAAACTATTTTTGCATAAATAATAAAAAATTTATTTCCTATTCACAATATTTAATGTGTTATTATTAACAACACAAGTAATAAATATATTTGAAATCATATATTGTTAAATTTATGTAGACTTCTAATCAAAGTAGACTTTCTTTCTTAACAATGTGTGATTCGTTTTTTGTTATTGAGAATTATTTATATCTTTGAATATTTTATAATGTCACATTGCTAATATAACAACTAAAAAAGTGTAAGTGATTGTATATAAATAAATACATAATTATAGAATTTCTTTTAACTAATGCTATGAACAATTATTGTTATGCTCAATGTTATTTCAAGTTAAAAATTTATTTTACATTTTTTCTTAGTTAAATTAAGTAAATTATTTAATTGATTTTTTTATTTTTTTTTCATGGTTCCCGGTTCCTCTAGAACCGGAACCGAACCGTGAGAACCGGCGGTTCCTAAGAACCGGGAACCGGACCGGCTCCCATGGGTCCGGTTCCGGTTCCACCACTTTTAGAACCGGGAACCGACGGTTCGGGTCCGGTTCCAGACCCGAACCGGACCGTGACGATGTCTAACTACAAATATTAAAAACCCTAGAGGGTGTCGAGGCCTATTAAAAGCTCTAGGGAGTGAAAAATAATTCAAGCTCATGAACTAGACTTATATTTAGGTAAAGGAATTTTTGTCATTTCATTGTGTAGGTTTTCCATATCATATAAGTCTAATATGACCTCATCGTGCATATTATGAAATGAATAAATTCGGGATTCCGGTTTTCTCACTTTTCCCTATTTCAGTTTCCTTAATTTATGAATCAATTGTTAAAATTACTTCGTTATTTAAAGTACTATGATATATCATTATTATGTAATTTTCATTTTTCACAATCTCAACGATAAATTACACGTGATAATATTTAAAAACAAAATAAACTATAAAATTAAAGGGTTAAATCAAGAGGATTCTTTTCCATAAAAATTTCAGCTTTTCAATTAAGCTATGTATCAAAGGATCAAGATAAGGTCACTCGCAATAAATTGTTCCGTTCACGTAATCGTGGCCCATCTGGTCATCTATGTTTGGCCAAATTCAATATTGGCTCAATGAAATGCCATAATACCAAAAAAGAAAAGAAAATATTGGAAATTTTCCGTTTGCATTTAGCTGCTTCTTCTTCTTCTTCTTCTTATGATGTGAACTGTTTTATATTTATAAGCCTGGAATGAAATAGAATCGATCTCCTCCTCTTCTATCCTCATAATCCTAGCATTTTTTAAGAATCGGGCGCCTTAAAACAGAAAACCGTTTTCCATATTAGTTTCCCATATGTTTTTTAATTCTCAAAAAGTTATTATTCCATCTTTGTTAGGGTGGATCTCTATATTGTATTTTAAAGATAGGCAAAACTTTAGGGGAAAAACGACGACATACTTCTTAAAATTTTATAAATAAAAGCTTATAATGATTGAAAATTCATGTATATTTTGTGGTTTCACTTTTACATGAAATTCAGATGTAAGGTGATGAAACTCTAATCATCGAGGTATTTTTTGGTGTAATGACATAAAATTTATCAGAATTTTAAAATTAAACATGCATAGTAAAAACCATTTCTAAGATGGGTGACCTTCTATAAAGCAGTAGATATTAAGGAGAAAACCATACAACATCTTACAAAAAAAGATAATACTTTGGTAGACAAAGTTTCATATCGTTACAAGTAGTATCAAAGTAGTCAACTAGCTGAAAGTGAGGGAGCTAAGGGCTATATAGGGCAAAGTATCTCAGAATGAGAATACCGCTTGAGCTTGCATGGAACATCTCTAGTATCCTTCTTACCTAATATGGTTTTAGACCTGGACCTGTATGATAAAACTAACAAAAAATACATAATGCTCCTCAAATATAAGGTGGTGAAACTCTAATTATTAAGACGCCTTTTGGTTTAATGACTTTGGAGTTTATCAAAACTTTAAAGTTAAAAGTGCTAAGCGAAATATCCCAATTATTTGTCCTTTAATTAGATAAGTGCTAATAAATTGTCATGAAAATATAGGTAATTTTAAACCTCAATTACAATTTAGGTTAACAATTAAACTTAGGTAACTAAATTAAACAAATTATATAAATTGTGGTAAAAAAATTTGATAACCTATCATAGTAGCTTAGTCAACGAATTTAATTGAAACGGAGATATCAATACTTCAATTTCCTATTCAAGATTTCTAAATATCTCAAATCATTATTACTTACCAATTTAAGCTTAACTAAATTAAATTCTTGTATCTAATTTCTAGAAATTACAACCTTTATCATTTTACGTACCCTTTCTTTTACTCCACAAATTTCCACTAAGGTTCTATCTTTGAATATCCCTAAACTCAAATCCCATTCATTCCATCAACATTGCACCAAAAATAGGTAAGCATACACCAAGGAAGAAATAAATTCCTTCTACCTTTTCATCTATAATGATACCCATTTGAATTTCCATTTCAATTGAATTACAGGTGGTAATATTCTAGGTGTCAAGATCAAGGTTAGAATTAAACAAAAGTAGCTTCTACAAATCATTTTGGTAGTAATAGTTTGGAGATTTAAAGATTTAATTGATAAATTTTACAATCCTAGTAAGTAAATGTAATCAATTGTTAGAGTGTATGTTGATTGTGAATTAATTTTGATTTCTATGGTTAAAATTTTATCTAAAAATTTGGTTGATATGATGAATTTGATGAGTGGCGGTAATTAATATATATATTTATTTATTTTTATTATTTTATGTTGATGGGGATCAATACTTGTTGGAGTATATAATAACGTTATTGTAACTTTGATTTGTTGATTATTTAACAAATTTGAATTAGAATATGTGTTATTGATACGAGTTCCGAGACGAACATATACATATAATATATACATATATATGTATAATGTGCATTGATTTTTTTTTTTTTTTATTGATACCGAATTGGATATTATAGGCATGATGATGTAATTGATTTTTTTAAATTAATGATGAACCTGGAATTTTATAAAATGAATATGAAATTTCAGTTCTCTTATGCTGGAATTATGATAATGAGTTAGTGAATTATACTGTTGAAAACTGGAATAACGTGGATAAGCATCGAACCAGGCTTACAAACCATTGCTTACATATATATATATATATATATATTAATGTTATTACAATTTTAATTTGTCAAATTGATTAATAAAATGTGATTTTAATTATGTAAATGTTATATATATACACCGAGATAATGCATTTGTACGTGTTGGATTTGAATATCTTTTTGGTGAATTAAATCTAGATTGAAATTGTTGGAAATTAGTTGAATTAAATTGATATCGAATACTGTGTTTTTTTTTTTTAACTTATTGATAATAAAATAAATAATTTGGTTGAACCGGTGATCAACTTAATTGACGTGATGTGATGTACCGCAATTGAATCTAAATAATTATGTATGGTGCAATTGACTGAAAAAAAGAATGATGACCGAGCCGAACTTTATGTTTGATTGATTCAGTAATGCAACATGACTAATTAATTGGAATCTTAGCGGAATTAATTCCCCCACTTAACTTTTGTGGCAACAATAACTACATTATATATTATATCTTATTTCTCATGGGGGTGTAGGAATGACATATTTGATCCACAATACCACATGTACCAGAGAGCGCTTTGGAAGCAAAATTAATTCAAAACATGTACTTAAATTTCATAATAATAACTCAAATCCTTACCTATATCAATTAAGCTTATTTCTGAAATATTGAAGTCCGTTATCTTTTTTTCAAGTGTTGAATAACCCAATAGGCTCATGTAATATTTCTTAGGCCCATAAGCCTTAAGATATATGTAATGGACCTAAATAGGAATTTAGATGCCCAACAGCTTTAATTAAATCTAAATTAATTTTCAATTTGGCTTTTAGTCAATTCGACCTAATCAAATATTTAAGCCTAATTCTACCTAAACTATATTTTGTATTCTTTAATGGATTCAATTATAAATTCTCTAAAACTCATTACCTTAAAATAGAGTAAGACTTAGAAATGTTATATTGGACTCATTATAGGATTCCTAAAGGCCCAATACTTCAAAATAAGAAATTCAATCTCTTAAACTGATGTGCTTCATCTAAACTATTTAAACCCATTTGCCTAAATAGATTCAACTTAAGAATATAACATATATAGACATAATCGAATAATAAATATGGTGATAATTGAATTATACGCACATGATTTATACGAATTATCTTTTCTTGGACAAATACTGATGCTTTCGACTTATGCTCTGACCTATGCTCCGACCTTTGCCAATCTACATACTTGATACCACATATATAGAGACTTATGCTTTTGACCTATTTCTTCTTTTTCGATTAGATATATGAGATAAAGGTATTCAGGCTGTCTATATCAACTCCTAAGCAACTATTGTTACACATGACTCCTAGATTCTGAGAGGCTTGTTCTAGAGTGTGAGTGCTTCTGTGTTGCTTGTTTTATTTAAATGAAAGACAATAACTTGTTATTTGTTGCATTACATTTAACTAGGCTTGTGTGTCATTCCATGTGTGTATATGTTACTTTCATACTGGGCTTCAGCTCATTATTGTTGTTGTTGCCTTCATTCCAAGTGTTGTTTGTTGATGATGGTGGTGTTGTTGATAATGTTTGTTTTGGGATTATGAAATGCCGGGAAGGATCTGTTGAAGTGAAGTGAACTAGAAGTGAAGAATGTATTTAATTTGTTCTTCTTTGTTTTCATTTTAAGAATTGGATTTATATCTTGAGTTGTAATATTCTTTTAATGGGCTTGGTGAGCCTGAGTTTTGTAAATGAAGCTTTTAAAGCATTGTATACCATCATTAAAAGGTATATGTGGTACAATTGTTTTGTGGGTGTTAGTTTACTCATGAGAGTAGATTATAAAAAGTTTTTGTAAGGTTTATTTTACAATTGTAAATCCAGTTGTTTTGAAATCTAATTATAAGATTTAATAATTTAAGATGTAGATAATAAATGTTCATGATAAACATATCGTTTTTTAAGGAAGCCTATGCGTATAATACTTAGGATATTTTATGTGGCGTTATATATAGGTCGTAATATTGTAGGTATCAAGATGAAGGTTAGAATTAAACAGAAGAAGCTTCTACAAATCATTTTGGTAGTAATAGTTTGGAAAGTTGAAGATCTAATTGATAAATTTGACGATCCTAGTAAATAAATTTCGTTAATCATTGGGGTGTATGTTGATTGTGAATTAATTTTGATTTCTATCATTGAAGCTTTGATCTAAAAATTTGGTTCATCTTGTTAATTAACCTTAGCCTAATAAAATGGCACATATTTGGGTGCTCGCGCGCACGCGCACACACATATATATATATATGTATAAATTTATATATATAGACATATGTGCGATGATGAATTTGATAAAGTGGCGGTAATTAATATATATATTTTTATTATTTTATGTTGATGACGATCTATAGTTGTTGGAGTATATAATAAAGTTATTGTAACTTTGATTCGTTGATAATTTAATACATTCGAATTAGATTATATTTTATTGATACGACTTCCGAGATGGCCATGTATATATATATATATTTGTATAATGTGCATTGATTTTTTTTTTCAGTGATACCGAATTGGATATTATATGCACGATGATCTAATTGATTTTTCAGAATTAATGATGAACCTGGAATTTTGTAAAACGAATATGAAATTTCAATTTTCTTACGCTGGAATTATGATAATGAGTTAATAAATTATATTGTTGAAAACTGGAATAACGAGGATAAGCATCGAACCAGACTTATGAACCATACGGAAAGCTAAGGTATGGATACACACACAGATATATATATTAATGCTATTATAATTTTAATTTGTCAAATTGATTGATAAAATGATTTTAATAATGCATATGTACGTGTTGGATTTGAATATCTTTTTGGTGAATTAATCTTGATTGAAATTGTTGGAAATTAGTTGAAATAAATTGATATCGAATACTGTGTATTTTTTATGTAATTTATTGATAATAAAATAAATAATTTGGTTGAACCAGTGATTAACTTAATTGACGTGATGTGACGTACCGCAATTGAATCTTAGCGGAATTAATTCCGTCACTCAACTTTTGTGGCAACAGTAATTATATTATATATTATCTTATTTCTCATGAGGGTGTACGAATCACGCATTTGATCCACAATATCACATGTACCAGAGAGCTTTATGGAAGCAAAATTAATTCAAAACATGACTTAAATTCCATAACAATGGGCATGAAATTCTTACTTATATTATTTGAGGTTATTTCTAAAATATTTAAGTTCATTATTTTTTTCTAGATATTGAATTACTTAATGGGCTTATGCAACATTTCTTGGGCCTATAAACCTTAATATATACATAGTGGACCTAAATAGAAATTTAGAATGCCCAATAGTTTTAATTAAATCTAAATTAATTTCCAATTTGGCCTAGTAAAATATTTAAGCTCAATTCTACCTAAATTATATTTTGTCTTCTTTAATGGGTTCAATTATAATTTCCCTCAAGCCCATTACCTTGAAATAGTGCAAGACTTAGAAACTTCATATTGGGCTCATCATGGGACTCTTAGTGACTCAATACTTCAAAATAAGAAATTTAATCTTCTAAAATCATGGGCTTAATCCAAAACATTTAAGCTGAATTGCCTAAATGGATTCAACTTAAGATGTCAATTAAGGTCCTAATAACATAAATAAACATAACTAGATAATAAATAGGGATTGGATAATTAAATTGTGCGCACATGATTTATACAAATTATCCTTTCTTGGACAAATACTGTTGCTTCTGACTTATGCTCTGACCTATCCTCTAAACTTTGCTAATCTACATACTGTATACTAGGTATGCAGTGATTAGTGTGTTGTTTGCCTAGGATATGCATCTTAAATAAACTAAAGCTTAAAGACAAATAATAATTGATTACTGCTTGTGCTTGTGTCGTTCAATTTGGTCCAAGGAGTGATGACCTTATTGGGCGATACTAGCATGGTAGTTAGACATTTAGACCACCCTTATCATTATTATTGATATATCATTAGTGGCTCGATAGGTAGCTGATAGGGCAAACGGTATCATGATAACGTCTACTTAGGCTCCGAGAGAAATAATGCAATCTGGTTCATGTTTATGGGACCAGTTGAGCAGGATTTTAGTATAGACGACGATAAGTAGAGATATATAACAACCGCGAATCGCAGACGAGACTATTACCATAGTGATTCATATAGGAGTTATAAGTATTTGGACTACCTATATCAACTTCCTGAGTTGTTGCTGCTATTTATGATCCCTAGATTCCCATGGCTTGTTATTCGGAGTATGAGTGCTCCCATGTTGTTTGAATTGCCTTAAACAATAATATTAAATTATTGATTATTGCATTGCATATAGTCTATGCATTGTTGTGTACATGACTTCGACTCATTCCTTCTTTATACAATGGGATGGATCGATATGAGCTTATTGACGAGAGGAATTCCTAAGAACGTAGGATTATGTGTTCTTTTTAAATAAAAGTAGTAGTTATATTTTTAAACTTGTGTTCTTTTTTTAGGGCTTGGTTTATGCTCATGGTTGTAAAAACTTTTATCAAATAACTTGTATTGATTTTCACCTACCTTTGAAAATTTGTTATTTTTTTCGCTGCTAATCCAATGTTTTCAAAACTTAATTATATGATTTCATAATCTAAAATCAGTTAACAAACGATCATAATAAACAAATAGTTTTGAGTAGTCTTAGCGTATAATGATTAAGTGTTACACATGGCGGAGCTAAATATGTCTTGACTCTATTCGAGTCGTAATCATTTTAAATGGCATCGGAGAAAAGGTTTGTCGTTTCGTTTGCTTTCAACATAATAAAGTAGGATGTGTCTTAGATACGGTGAGATGAGTGTTGGGGGAATTATGGTTTATGACTTGAATGTGTGATTGTTTGCTATTATTGATGGACTTTATCTAAAAGCAAATAAAATTTGTTGGCTACACTTAGACCAATATATATGACCCAAATTTACCTTCTATTGATACTTAAACATTGACTTAATTGGCATAATGTTTGATTCTTGCTATATGTAAGATGTTTTTACTTTGTAATTGTTTTATTTTGAAGTTTGCTTATAAAACTGGCTTATTCCTGAACTTTACTGAGTTAAATATAAGCATAAACAACTTAACAAACCCTAGGACTTGCCCCCTCAATCCTTTGAAAATTGGAGGATTAGTAATTGTTGTGTGAAGTGTACTTATGTGTCTTGCTTTTGAAAACTTAATAGATTAATATAGGAACTCCCTCTAATCTCCTCATTGAAAGTAATTATGGGTTGAAACAAAACAAATAAAAGAAAAAGTAAAAAAAACATCGGGGAAAAACAAGTAAACAAAAATCGAGAAAGATACCTAAAGTTTCACTCGTTGACTCTAACATCTTTGAGTCTAATAAAACTTTCAGTGTACTAGCAAAATCTAATACATCATAAAACAATAGAAGCTATAAATCAAATACAAAATATAATCCATAATTTACCAAAAAAAAAAAAAAAAAGCAAAAGTGTGATCATTACCTTCAAAAGTAAAATGATGATCACAATATCTTTATGAGATAATTATAGGATATCATAATTTCAAATAGAATAGGACGCATAAATGATAAATAACTTAAATATCTTGAGTTACTTAAAGCAAAAAATCCAATGCACCCATAAATTTGATGAAAATCATGAGTCAAAACTATAAGTAGTGAATAGATACCTCTCTGTATCACTGACTCCATATACACAATAATGATGTTGTGACAAATCATAGTAATATCTCAAAAGATTCAAATAATTATCCAATATTGTAATATACATCCACCTTGCGACACCACATTGTGAGGGAGATCCAAAGCAAGATCATCCTTTACGTACACACCAGTTAAACAAAACTAAAAATGCAATGCTTATAATATTTGATAAAAGAATAATAGAAAAAGTTACAAAAAGAAGAAAGAAAAATGAAAAAAAAAAAGAAAAAAGGATATTAAAAAAAGTGCCTTAAAATACCTTGTTAAAATAGTTGTCTATTAGTTAGTGTCTTGTGATGAAGTATCGTCTCAAGTCAACTCATCGGTAGTCTTTGTCAAGTTTAAGTTTTGTTAAGCCGAGTTTGTGGAAGGCTTGGATTTGCTCCTAAGAGCATATATTTGCTAAATTGTATGAAATATCAACTATATGGGAATAGATAAATATTTGAAAACTTACTAATCATAGACAAAGAAATAAGAAATGAGAAATAAAGATATAAATGGTGGGTTAATGGAAACAATTGCACATAAGAATGGTTAAATAGATAACCAAAAGCACTTGATACTAATAAATGGTGAAAAGTATCAAACGTATGCACTAATAAAAAAAAGGCCCCATATATAATAACCAATAAAATTGGCATATGTGAATAGTTGTCAAAATAGTGCAAAATTTCATCACAAAAGAAACATTGAAGCTAAACTTATTCTAAAAAATAATTTGAATAGCACAGCTAAAGATGTGACAAACACAGAATCTTAAAATGATCAAATGCCCATTACTAATAATAATAAGTTTTAAAACCTAATGTGAGATGTCAACTGTCATTAACTAATTAAGTAAGTTTCGAAAACGAAATTTCTTTTAAGAGAGAGAGAATGAAATATCCCTATTATTTGTCCTTTAAGTAGATAAGTGTTAATAAATTGTCATGGATATAACAATATTGTCAGAACAGGACCGGAGTTTGACTCGGACAAGCTAGGGGGTCATGGGTCGAAGGGTTAGACCGAGGGTCGAATCGGGATCACTAAAAAGTAAAAATATAAAGGATAATTTAATTTTAAAAGACCAAGATGTGTGTAATCACTCAATTAAATCTATATTTGGATCAAATTCATCAATTAATTATTAAATAAATATGATTTAATGATTATATTTTATAAATTTATAATAAAGTATGAATAAATATTTAAATTTCTAATTTTTTATTTTTTTTCTTTTATTTTTTTGGATTCTGGTGGACCGGTTCAACTCTGTTCGACCGCCCGGGTTGACTAGGTTTCATCGGTTCGTTGCAAAAACGAGTTTCAAGTGAGACTTGGCTCTACATTAGTACTAGTTCCGATCGAACAGGGACGAACCAATAGGTTCGGGCCGGTTTTGACAACCATGGGATATATAGATAATTTTGAACCTCAATTAGAATTTAGGTTAATAATTAAACTTAGGTAAAAAATTAAATAGGTTATATAAATTGTGGTAAAAAATTTTAATAACCTGTCATAATAGGATAGTAGTCAATGGATTTAATTGAAATGGAGATATCAATACCTTAATTTCCTATTTAAGATTTCCAAATTTCTCAAATCATTATTACATACCAATTTGAGCTTACCTATCTAAATTCTATTAATTACATCATTCGTTATTTTACGTACTCTTTCTTTTACTCCACAAATTTCCACCTTGATTCTATCTCTGAATATCCCCAAACTTAAATCCCAAAAAAAATCCTTCTACCATTTATCTATAATGATACCCATTTCAATTTCTACTTCAATTAAATTATAGGTAGTAATATTGCATGCATCAAGATCTAGGTCAGAATTAAACAGAAGAAGCTTCTACAAATCATTTTGGTAGTAATAGTTTGGAGATTTGAAGATCTAATTGATAAATTTTACTATTTTAGTAAGTAAATCTAATCAATTGTTAGTGTGTATGTTGATTATGAATTAATTTTTATTTCTACGGTTAAAGCTTTCATCTAAAAATTTGGTTGATCTTAATTAACATTAACTTAATAAAAATGTCAAATATTTAGACACAAATATATATATATATATAGAGAGAGAGAGAGATATGTGCGATGATGAATTTGATAAAGTAGCTGTATATCTATATAATTTAAGCTAGAACCTTTTCATTTGTCATATATTTTTATTATATAGTTTTATATGGTAATTTATCGATCTCTCTAATACTATTATTTGATCATTTTATTTGAGAAAATAAACTTATCATTGCATTTAAGAATATTGACTAAAGAAAAAAATCATCATTGCTATCTAATCTATTATCTATTATCTATATAATTTACATTTTTCATAATGAGGAAGTTTTCTTGAAATTATATATTCATATAAAATTTTCATAAAATTTTTAATCAATGTGTTAGAATATTATAATTAAATAATGACCTTTTGGAGGATTACTTGATTGTTCGTATTTATTTATTTATTATTTTTTTTCCATAGATGAAAATATATTACATGGTTTTGAAAAATTAGCATTTTGCTATTTTTCTATTATTGATGACCATTTGTCATCTTTTGAACATGAATGGAAAAAAAGTAGTTTTATTTGATAATTTCATTATCATAGAGTATACTTTATCGTTTTATTTATTTTTGCACACGGATTGTGGGTACGTTAATCAAGTCATTTAATTATATACGTAGATGTATAATTTGATTAAATAAATTTTCTTACTAATGTCTCATTTGTTTCGTAGGTAGATGGCCACATATTTGATGAAGCAAAATAATTGCAATTAGGATTGATGTGTTATAAACTTAATCATTAATATTTACAATGTATTAGAGTGTTATTTCATTAATCTTTTTGTTTTTTTATATATTTTTATGCAATTTATGCATTATTTTTAGTTTCTTCCTGTGTCTACTAATTCTGTAAGAAATTAGCTTCAGCTATGTTGTTTATCATAAAAGTTCATTTTCTTATTTAATTTTTACACCCGCAACGCTGGTGTGTTGTCTCCTAGTATATATATATATATATATATATGTATACATAATATATTATATGTTGATGACAATCTATACTTGTTGGAGTATATTATAACGTTATTGTAACTTTGATTTGTTGATTATACATTTCTTCTGAATTAGATTATATTTTATTGATATGACTTCCAAGGTGAAATATATATATATATATATATATAAATATTTGTATAATGTGCATTGATTTTTTTTTCTTTACTGATATTGAATTGGTTATTACAGGCATGATGATCTAATTGATTTTTTTTTTCTAATTAATGATGTACCTGGAATTTTGTAAAATGAATATAAATTTCAATTTTCTTATGCTGGAATTATGACAACGAGTTAGTGAATCATATTGTTGAAAACTGGAATAACGTGGATAAGCATCGAACCAGACTTATGGCCCTTACGGAAAGCTAAGGTATGGATACATATCTATATATATATATATTAATGTTATTATAATTTTAATTTGTCAAATTGATTGATAAAATTATTTTAATTGTGTAAATTTATATATATATATATATGCCAAGATAATGCATATTTACCTGTAGGATTTGAATATCTTTTTGGTGAATTAATCTTGATTGAAATTGTAGGAAGTTAGTTGAATTAAATTGATATCGAATACTGTGTATTTTTTTATGTAATTTATTGATAATAAAATAAATAATATGTTGAACCGGTCATTAACTTAATTGACGTGATGTGATGTACCGCAATTGAATCTAAATAATTATGTACGGTGCAATTGATTGAACAAAAAAAAAAAAAAAAAGAGAAATGATGACCGAGCGGAACTTTTTGTTGGATTGATTCAGTAATGCAACATGACTAATTAATTGATCTGAGCTCAACTGGTAAGAGATGCTGCCTTTGGGGCAGGCAAAAGCCTCAGGTCATGAGTTCGAATCCTAGAGTTTGCAGACTGGGTTCAACTCTGCCTAAGGGTAACAATACCTATAGTGCATGTGGTACCGTTGGGACATGCGTTGGTTGGGGTCACCATGATGCAATGGTGGTGCGGCCATTACTACTAGGGGCCAGCGGTGGGTTTGCCTGCCCTGGCATCGCATCGCTGTTGCCTGCGGGGGCGGGGCGTGACACAAAAGGCGCCTTTTTATGTCATACCCCGCCCCCGCAGGTGACGGCGATGCGATGCCAGGGCAGACAACCACCACTGGCCCCTAGTGGTAATGGCCGGCACCACCATTGCATCATGGTGACCCTAACCAACGCATGCCCCAAAGGGTACCACGGGCACTATAGGTATTGTTACCCTTAGGCAGAGTTGAACCTAGTCTGCAAACTCTAGGATTCGAACCCCAGACCTAAAGCTTTTGCCTGCCCCAAAGGCAGCACCTTTCACTAATTGAGCTGCAGATTAATTGGTGAAAGGTGCTGCCTTTGGGGCAGGCAAAAGCTTTAGGTCTGGGGTTCGAATCCTAGAGTTTGCAGACTAGGTTCAACTCTGCCTAAGGGTAACAATACCTATAGTGCCCGTGGTACCCTTTGGGGCATGCGTTAGTTAGGATCACCATGATGCAATGGTTGTATCGGCCATTACCACTAGAGGCCAGTGGTGGTTGTCTGCCCTGGCATCACATCGCCGTCGCCTAAGGGGGCGGGGTGTGACAATGCTTAAGTGTTATACATGAGGAAACTGAACACATATTGACCTTGTTCAGGGTATGACATTAATGGCTCCTTCATTTCACTAAATGAATAAGGCTGTAATGAAATTTCTATTACGAATGAATGGATATAGCTGTAATATAATTTTTCTTTATTAATTTTGTATTTAAATGGTGATATTTTGAAAAAAAAAAGATATTCTAGCATTAAATTAACATTCATAGGTTTGAATAAAGAATGACTGTTCAATATTTTGTGTAATAGGGATTCATTGTGGAATCACTATTCAGTGAACTAAACGCCGTAATAGCTATTCGTAAGAAATAAGGATGTAATGAAAATGCAACTTTAGTGAAGTGAATGAGCAGTAAGTGAAGTGTACACTCCTAGGATTGATGACCTCTTGGGAAGTAGTTTGCACTAAGAATAAAACCATGTGGTATCTTGCCAAAGCGGACAATACCTCGATAAATAAAGTTCTAGGTCGTCACATGAAAGGTTTATAATATTTTTTTATATTGTAATATTTTGAAACATTTTACCTTGGTATGACTACATTTTATATAAAATTCTCTTCATACATCAAAAGAGTTATTTCGACAGTTTGGTACATAACTAAGCATGAGTATTTTGTTTTTGAAAAAACTTTTTGGTGAAAAGCTTCCTTTAACAAGTAGTTTCCGTCAAACAATGAGGCTTTAAACTCTTTCATTCTATCATTGTTTGGTACCCTTGGTAGACTTTATGATAACAATTTTTTTTTAAATTAAAATATTACAATGTGCCAAGCATTCTAAAAATTCTCCTTGTTTGTATTAAAAAAGAAAAAAAAAAATCTAGAACTCTCAATGTTATAAGTTTAGCAAAATTCTCAATGTTTTACGTTAATCATTTTAGTGTTTATACATATATATATATTCATATACATATTCAATCAATTTCTCTATGGATTTTGACATTAAGCTAGACACTCCTAGTACTCGGTACTTATCCCCCACATAAAACTATTAGAGCAAGCTTTTTGGGATAGACACGACTATTGTTATCCTCTCTTGGATCCAAGAAACTTATATTAAACCTTTGACTATATCGAAGTTCACTCTTGAGCTTTGTTTCCATATGAAATATTCCCTTAAGGCTCACTAATTACAATAGGTAAATGTGTTAATGAGGTAGAGATAGTGGCGGACAGATGCTTGAAGAAGTGGGACAAAAACTGGTCTATTCCTGTTGGATGACTTGAAAACCCTATATCAGAGAAAATGAGCTAACTCAAGAAACTGGTTTGTTACTGTTAAGTCTCCTAATTTGGTTTTGATGATAATAAAACATGTATAAGTGTTTATTAACAAATTAATTAAGTGTGCAATGATTAAATATGATCAAAGGTTTATGAAATTGTTTTTCAAAAGAGATTCAACTTACAAAGTAATTCATAATATGTTTGAGAAAGTTTTTCAAGAACAAATCAATAGTTAGAAGATAACTCAGAAGCTAAATCACTAGTTTACAAGACATTTATAATGGTTAGAAGGCAATTCAGAGAGTAAGCCTACAACAGCAAGAAAACTGCAATGGCACCAACAGAAAATTGCACATTGATTTTTGTTCAATTAATTCATTAATTTAAAGGCCCAGCACCAAAGTTGAATGTATTTGGGTAGTACATTCAAATGTTCGACTAAGTTCATTCAAATATCCAAGGGAATTCAAGTTTATATTGAATTAAAAGTGTTATTCTTGAAGGTTTAATCTTTTGACAACATGTTCAAGTTCAACCTTTTAAGACATTCAAGATCAATTTCATTTTACAAGCTAGAAATCAGTTCAAGACTATCATAAACAAGATCTTTGTTCTTTAGGCCATGTTTAACAAGACAATGAATAAAAAATCACGAAGTTTAAGGACAGCAAGAAGAACTCAAGATCACGAGAACTAAAGGGAACTAGAGAATTTTAAAATCACGAGATTTATGGGTTGCAAAGATATGGGATATAAATTTGTTTTTCAAATTAAACAATATTAGAAGATGTTTATCCTTAAGTAGACAAAATTCATGGGATCATCATCAACAATTAAGTTTATGTTTACAAGCTGGAAATTTTCGAATTTGAAGAAGACAATGAACAGTGAGATTTTGTCCTATCTTCAAATGATTTTTATATGATATTTTTAGAGGATGATTTGAATTGATAAAGTTCGAATCGTCAACACCCATCCACAACAAGGTTAATATCTCCAATAGGTGCACAAAAATAGGATCAATTTTATTATTATCCTACCTATTGGAAGAACTTTAAACAAATATCAAAGAACGTTGGAGAAAATCCTGGAACAATAACTCATCTCAAATATTTTAGCCGTTGGAAGATTGAGAATATATAACAGATGTTCAAATAAGGAACATGTAAAGAAAAAGAGGAGCAAGAACTTTAAGTCTACGAATTCCATCAATTTATCTAAGAAAAATACTGTTACTCTAATTTTCTTTCCTACACCAAATTTGAGAGGAACCTTTTACTCTTTATTCCTCACTTTATTTTGATTTATACTTTGTGTGAGGTTGAAAGTTACAAGTAGGCTCAGTAGATTGATTGTTAGCTTGAGGAAAGCTTAGAGAATCAAGTTGAGTGCATTGTAGCCAAGTGCTTTGGTAAAGGCAACTTGTAACTTATTGATTTTTGGATAAAGTGGAACATACTGATGTGAAATACCGGGTCTCTAGCTTGGAGCTGGAAGAGAGGATTAACGCTCAAGGTGGAACCTCTATATATCAACTTTGCACTCTTCTCTATCTTATCTTTTAATTTCGTGCATATTTAATTGTTTGCTTTTGCTGCATTCTATAATCAGAGACTAAATCAGAGAGTAACTGGAAGTTAATTTTCTAATTAGAGAGTAACTAAGAAGCTCAACTTTAAACATTTGCTCAACTTAAGTAAACTTGTTTTATCCGAATTTTGATTAAAGTTATTAGTAGTTGAGTTTGTTGTTTTCAAGTGAGTTTAAAAGCTATTATAATTTGATTAACTAAGTGGTGAATTTGGTTGAGTTCTTGAAAAAGTGAAATTTTTATTAAATTACCAATTCACCCCCCTCTTGGTTATTCTTTCGGGACCAACAGTTACTGTTGGGTGATCTGAAACTCTATCTCGAAGGAAACAAGCTAACTTAAAGAAGTTACCATCTTTGGCTGTAATTCTCGAGTTTTGCCTATAGCATGAGTTGAAAATTTAAAAGACTAAAAAATCTACATCTAATTTTATATCTTGAAACAATAAATGTTTTGATAGTGAATTAATTAATATCCCATGGATGTTCTAAGATTTGATTGTTTTACATGCATTAAGGATTTTTCTAAAGTTCATTTCCTATATTTGAATATTTTTCAAAAGTGCCAAAAATTTATTTGTAAATTGTTTATCATAAGTTTTAAAGCATGGACGTATCGTCTTTCCTTAATAATAAGGTTTCTTTTATTAAATGATGAAATGAGAACTCTCAGTTACACCATAGTTATTTTCTTTTACAAAAAAGAAAGATAATAAGAGATTTGAAAGTTTACACCAATTGGATGTTATTATTTTCAGAAAATAAACACGATATTTTTGAAATCTATTTTTCTAATATACTTTCTTTTACTCGCACAAAATCTTTTCTTTCGAACTTTCATATTTTTACCTTGAAAAATAGCAAGATCATATTTACAAGCTACACAACTAGTGTTTTGAAAAAAAGAAAGTGAAGCAATATCAAAAAGCATGGCAAGTATTTTCGTTTGCTTTGTTTTCAAAGACTTCAAAAAGTATCTTTATTAAATACACCAGTGTATGTGTACATTTCACCATTCACATGTGAAACGTCCATTTTAGCAAATATCATGTTTTAAAAAGCTGGAAAATGAACATGGTTTGCTAAGAAATGTCAAAAACAAATAAAAGCCTCTTTTTTGATATTATTTAAGCTTAAATGAATAATGTTTGTTATATGTATTTAAAAAAACGTTATCTAAGCTTATTTGAACAAAGTATAACAAAATGTGTAATAAAACATAGTAGATTAACCCTCTAAGCTCTTGTGATAGATCTAAAGATAGATATAAGAAGATAAGTCTCATGTTGGATCGGTAAGCTTTTAGAAGTTATTTTGTTAGGATGCCTAGGCATGTTTTGATATTAGGATATGTTCTGGAAGAGTTTGTAGTGAGATAGAGTTATTTTGGAGGTTGTTTTATTTGTTTTGGTGTCGCGACTTAGTTTTGTCCTCAAGGTGGATCAATGGTAGACTTAATGTGAGTGTCAAGGGGTCAGTTTTGATGCACAGTATGTGTTGCGACCTAAAGTTGAGCTCTTAACATGCTCGTGACAGACATTAAAAGGTTATCGTGTCTAAGAATAAGTTTAAATGTTGGAGCACAGGCAACCTACTGTCGAGCCTTCCAAGTATCCTGTGACAGGCACTGAGGCTTATTGCGGCCAAAATAAAACAAAGTGCATGGAGCATAACTTTTGTCACGGCTTAATGTCAAGCCCTCGATGTATCCATGACATAAGCCGTAAGCTTTTTAGTGGCATACGACCCCCAGTTCATTGAGACATGACATGATTTTCTTGTAGCCATGTATCCTATGACCTTTCCTAAGTAACCCTCAACCTTCAATTTACTTTAGCATGAGCCTAATTTTGTGTAGCGATGTGACTCTCGACTTAACTTAAGTGGTAAACGATGATGAAGAATATAAGTTAAGAAGTTTTATAAGAAGTCTAGGACACATAAGTTCTGATAAGAGTCCTATCTTCTCTATTATGTGTTTAGTGATGTATGCTTATTGTACTATAGGAGCTTTCAATCAAGATCTAGAGTTTCTAGTGGACTACTACGATCTCTAAGTAGGATGCACAGGTGAGTGACTTGAATCTTATCATGATGTTGTGCTTGTAATGTAGTTGGAGCCATCTCTATATAAACATAACTGATTAGGTATGGGGATGAGGATAATGTATGTTGTATGGTGCTTGTATGTGTGACAAGCTTTTATATCAGAAGTGATAACAAACTTCCTGTTGTTGATGTGTAATGAGTATTGATGATTCTCTAAACATTGCTTGGCAATTAATAATATGATCTAAGTCTCAAACTACCCTTAATTCAAAATAGGCATGCATTATACAATAGCACGATGCATTCTCATTGTACCCATGTCACGTGTTGATGTTCTAATTTTATGGTAATGCGTTGTCACTGTAGGAGAGTTTGAGTGGGGTTGTCATAGGGTTGTCTGAAATACCCCAAACCTCCACCTAAGTTAGAAATTGAGTTTAGGTAAATCAAATAAGTCAAATGAATTATATGAAATAATTAGACAAGTTCATATAATTAGATTAATAATAAATTAAGTTGAAATTCATAAACCTCTAAACATGTTGTTTAAAATGTTTAGTGGATTCTTAAATCCTTAAACTTTAGCCTAAATTCTAATACCTTAGTCATTGTAAAATTCAAGTTCATATGCTTGTATCAAAATATCAGTTCTTAAACTCAAACTCAAATTAAATATCAGTTTGATCTAAATTAAATTCCTAAATTAAGTTCTTATTTTAAATTCTTAATTTCTAACCTATTGATTCTAAAATCATCTTTTAAATATTTTTGGAACTGAAGATACTAATTTGAAAGCTTTAAAGCCAATACCTTTATTCTAAAATATCCTAAATTTTTATCCTTATCCTTCTTTTTATTTTTCCTTTCCCTCTGCCTCTTTATTCTCTTCATTTTTCCTTTCTTTTTTCGTTTTTCTCTCTCCCTCTTACCTTTCTGTTCCCTTCCATCTCTTTTCTCTCTTCCATCTCTCAAAAATCATCTTAAATCTCAATCTCAACAATATTAAACAAGGAATCAAGTAGAAGATGAGATAGGAGGAGAGAAATCAAGTAGAAGAAGAAGAAGAAGAAGAAGAAGAAGCAGAGAGAAGAAGAATTCAATTGCATGATTTCGCTATAAGCTAAGTATTATTGTTTTATGTTATTTTGATTGTTGATTATGCATATATATAATAAATTGATGTTAATTGTAAGTAGAGTTTAATATAAAATTGTAGTTGAATGAGTCGATGAAGTTATGAGAGTGGTATGATGTTGGAGATGTGAAATTTTTGTGCATTTGTGTTGTTAAGTGAATGTGATGTGTTGCATGTTGCTTTTATGGAGTTTTAGTTAAAATAGAATGTATAAAAATTTGATAAAATGGAGTTTGAAAAATAGGAGAGTTTGTATAGGCTATTAGGAAGCAAGTCACGGGCATGACTCAAGCCTTGGTAGGCTCTGGTTGGACAAATTTGTTGAATCACCGGTGTGATTTGTTTCTTAGTAGCGTCTGATGTGGGTGTGTTCACGAATCACAGGCTTGATTTTATAGAAAAAGCTTTGTTTTGGGAAATTTTCACGAGTCACGGGTGTGATCTATCCCTCGGTAGCCTAGAGTTGGTCAAAAAATTTGAAATCCAAAAATCATGGGCATGATTCTTAGCTCAGAGGCGGGCGTGACTCAAGTTTTTCCTATCGCGACACTGCTTCGTATTTTGATCATAACTTTTTCATACAAACACAGAATGAGGTGATTCGAAATACATTGGAAAACTTAAAAAGAGATCTATAATTTCATGTTTTAAGTTTTTACAAATTCAAAAAAGTATCAAGGTTGAAATTTTAATTCTTTTCAATTGTTACATTTTTCAAAAAAAAGTTAAAAACTTATTTTACTAGATAAAAGTGTGTAGTTAAGTATTAGATAAATCTTTTTGAGCTAAAATGGGATAAATAAATGATATTTGATGTGTTATACTTGTTGAATGATATAATTAAGCATGAGTTTGGTGAATTTATAGATTTAATAGATAATTTGATTTCACATAGAGTTGGATATAAAATGAACTTAGTTAATAATCTAAGTTCAACTTGGCTTAATGAACTTGAGTGAACTAAAATAAATTAAATTGATGATGTTTAATCAATTTGGCCAAGATTAAGCTAAAATAGACTTAAGTTAATAAGAATCTTAGTTATAAAATAAATTAGTTAATAATCTTTGTCTAACTTGACTAAATGGGCTTGAATAAGTTAAAATGGATTAGATTGATTAAGGTTGATTAACTTAGATTAGTAAGCGGATTAAATGATTTGTTCTAATCAATTTGGTTAGGATTAAGTTAAAATGAGTTTAATAGCTAATAATTGGATTAGAATGATATGTTAGGATGACCTTAGTATAACATGGGGAATATGTTGTTTCAAATGCATGATTTCTTGGAAAATGAATGTTTTCGAATATGAATTTTTTGTTGATGCTTTTGTAATAAAATATTATAATTAAGGTGAAAAGAAATACTTTGACAGACAAATGAGAGCTGTCCATATGTTGGCGGAGGGATATTCGCAGCCATAGCGAGGTTCCTATTTAGTGTCTGATCGAATAGGATAATAAAACAAGTTTGAGATAAGTGGATTTTTATTAGATTTCTTATAGAGTTTAAATTGTTAAACATATATTTGAATATGGCTTCTGAATCTTCTGGATTATCTTCTGAAATGGATTCTGATCTGCCCTCTGTCTCTAATTGGATTTCATATATATAAGAAACGTGGTAACTTGCGTGTTGTACGCTAGAGTAAGCATCTAAAACGAATTAAGAACTTAAAGATAACTTAAGTATTGAGTGTTGTTTTGTGCGTGTGCCATTGAATTCGGTTTTGAGAGCGGCAATCTTGTAATAGCCAACATTCCTATTATATATATGTGTGTGTGTGTTAATGAATTTGTGCATATTATAATAAAAATTTAAAGTATAGTATATAAGTTTATGTTAATATAAATATGTGCTAATGTTTGTGTTAGTGTAATTTGGTATTGATATTAATATAATGTGTTAGTGTAATAGATATTGGTGTTTAATTATTGTCTATGTGCTTGTTAAAATTTGAGTTTCTAAAATCAAAACTAAAGTTAAAACCAAACCTAACTTAGCAGATTTTGCTACTTGAGTCCTTCAAACTAAGCCCAAACCCAATTTTCTTTTATAACCCAAACCTAAACACAAGTTAAGCCCAAGCCCATGTCTTATACACTCTTCCATAAGCTTCTATGCCTCCAAAGTCAACATAAGGGCAAAATATCCCTATCCAAAATAAACCCACTCTCTCTCCCTCGCTCTCTCTCTCTCTCTTTGTTTCTTTCTCTTCCTAAGCCCAAAACTAACTCCAAATTTCCTCCATCAAAATTCTTTCTAAGCCATAACAAGCTTGATACAAGGCCAGGAAGTGAGATTTAAGCCCAACTGGTGTAAGAAGAAAGTGGAAGAAGTAAATTTGATCTCTAGAGATAACTAAACAAGTAAGAAAAGTAATTTTCCTGTTTGCCTTGTTTATCAATGATTTTAGTTGGTGTTAATGTTAGCTAGAGGTAGAACTTTAATGTTTTATGTGGATTGAATGCATGCTATCATGTATGTTGATAGATGAGTAAATAGAAATATGTACTCTAGGTGTTTGATGAGATAAAAGATGATATTTGTAGTGATATGGTGTGTATATAGATACTGTTGATGATAAATAAGTATAAATTGAAGGATTAGGGTGATAGTAGAGTTTTATAAGCTTAAAGATAAGATATGTTTTAGAGTTAGTTTGTTATGTGTATATTTGTGAGAAATAGACTTGTGAAAGCTTGATGATGTTAATATTGTGTTAAAGACTAGTTTAACATGTTTTGTGAACATATAAGAACTTATTAAAAGGATTGGAAGACATAAAACTTAGAGAAATTTCGAAACAAGTACCATAGGGTAATTGCCTTGTTCATCATGAGCATGATCATGATCGTTATCCTCTCGAGTGTAAATTTCTTGTCAACTACGACCGATTTTGGGGCCGTTATCTTGTTGGATAGATTTCCAAAGATAGATCACGGTCGTATCTAAGGCCTTTATCTCCTCGGATGGAAATTTCAATCATGATCACGGTTGTAACAAAGCTAGTGATCTTCTTTGAGTATTTTTCAAAGTTTGAGACGACCTGTATCATGGCCATAATTTGGGGCATGATTTATATCATGACCTCTATCACGAGCGTAACTTACCCTCTAGTACTATTAAAAAATATATAATAATAATAAAATAGGTAAATAAATAATTTGTAATGATGGATGGATGGATGATCAATGAAAAATGATATAAATATCTATGTTTGTATGAATAAAGTGTTGTGTAGTAATTAGTAACTATTTGTAGTGATTATTAAAGTAAGAATTTATGATTTTAATATAAAATGAATTTCTCGCTACAGTTGTTAATCCTCGGTTGAGTGCTTCCATTGATTCTTGATATAGCACAAGTACGAAGTAACATGGTTGATTGCTTGTTTAGGATATGCATATCTTAACTTAATTCTAATTAAAGATGACTTAAGCTTTGTTTGAATTGGTTGTATTTTATGCCGTTGAATCTGGTTCGCGGAGTGACACCCTATTATGAAATTAACATGGTAGTTTAGATGCTTAGGCCACCCCTGTAAAGATTTGACAATTTATAAGTGGTACGACAAGTAGTCAATGGGGTTATTGGTATCAGTATAACGTTTGCTTACTCTTAAAATGAAGTAATATGATATAGTTCACATTTATGGGACCGGTTGAACTAAGTGATATTATGGATTAAGTTAAATAAAGATGAGTAACGATTGAGAACCTTGAATGAGACTATTAATCATTGTTGGATATATCGTTAGGAGATATATGTATCCGAACTGCCTATGTTAACCTCATGAGCATCTACTGTTACTCAAGAACTCAGATTCTCGAATTGTTTTGGAGTTTTAACACTCCTCTGCTATTTGACTAACTTAAGGAATATTTAATAAATTATTGTTTGATGCATTTGCATATAGACTAAGCTTGTATGCCATTTGTTTGTGTTTTCGTTACTTATGTACTGGGCCATTGGTTCATGTCTTATCTCTTATAGGTACTAAGGATGAAGATGAGTTCTATGTTGGGATGGATATGGAACCGATTTTGAAGATTTTCTAAATGATTAGGAGGACTAGAGACTTGACCTTGGCCTTTAATGGATCTTTTTTGTAATAGAATAGGATAGAATTGTTTTGAGAAATATATGTAATAAATACTAAAGCTTTTGTTTAATTTGAGTCTATCTTTTGAAAATGGCTTGTTTACAAGCCTTTGTTTGTAATATCTCTATGTATATATGTGTGTATTAAGTTTATATGAAGTTTTTATATTATTAAGCTTATGAAATTATTCTTATAAAAGATTTAGACAAACAATTACTCAAACCATTCTTTATAGACAACCTTACATATAATACTGCATGTTATATATGGTTAGAGAACTAGATTCACCGATTATATATATATGTGATGGGTTCGGGTCCTAACAAATCTTATCCTAGCAGACACAGTAGTTTAGACGCTTAGGCCACCTTTTACCATGATGATGGTATGCCATGGTGCCATGGCAATTTGTATGTGGATTAGCGGGGAGTCAATGGGGTATATGGTATTGGTGTAACGTTTGCTTAAGCTTGGGGTGATATAACATGGTTAAGTTCACGTTTATGGGACCAGTTGAACTAGACGATGTTATTGACTAAGACTAAGTAAAGTTCTATAACAGTTGTTAATCCTAGAGGACACTAGTTTTCTTTGTTGGTTATATCATCTAGGAGATATAGGTATTCGAACTGCTTATATTAAGCCCCCGAGTATCGTGTGGTTACTCAAGTCCCCCAGATTCATAGTGGCTTGTTTCGGAATCTAAGTACTCTAGTGCTGATTTGTTTACTTTAAAGAAAAGATCATAACTTGTTTATTTATTGCATTACATTTAGTTAAGCTTGTGTGTCACTCCGTGTGCCTGTGTTGCTATGTACTAAGCTTCGACTCATTATTGTTGTTGTTATTCCTTTTGTAGTTTCCTTGTTGATGAATTATGAAGATGATGATGTTGTTGGTGTTGTTGAATGATGTTGGTGATGATGATGATGTGGTTAATAATGATGATTATGTTGTCTCTGGTATGGGCAATCCAGGAAGTTTGAGAGGAGGAGTGATGAAATAGGGCCGATGGATTTATTTGTATTTATTTTTATTTTATTATAAGAGCCGGATTTAAATTCTTAAGTCGTAATATCTTTTTTAAATGGCCTGGTGGTGCCAATATGTTTTGTAATAATCTTTTAGAACTTTGTTTTTCTAAGAGTTTTGTTTTACCATTGCCAAATCTAGTTATCCCAGGTTTAATTAAATGATTTTAGTAATCTAAAACCGGTTAGCAAATATTCGAAATAAACATATCATTTTAGGAAGCCTAAGTGTATAATACACTTAAGTATTATACATGGCAGTAATGCCTTAATTAAATTTAAGGCATTATCTTATCGGTCCTGCATGAGCTATGGAGGCACTAAAGGGCATCGCGCCAATTAAAGTCGGCTTTTTAGGTGTTACACTTAGGGAGATTCTGATGGAACTAAGGTGAGTTGAGATTATGTTGAATATATATATATATATATATATATAAGTCAATTTGTATATATACTAAGTAAGTTTTGGAAAAGCTTCTCCTTCCTTAGCTCTTAGTCTCTCCTTGGCATGGACTACTTGAGTTGCTCCCTTCAACCCTCAAGGGAGGGCGTAAATCTCTATTGGTTTGGAATCCGATCATTTAAATTATGCATTACATATGGTTGAGTATGACATTGCATATGATTGTAATTAAAACTTATTTGATATTTGTTTGAAGTGTGATATGATCATGTTATCTCACTGAGCTGTGGTGTACTTACACTCCTACAAACTTTATGTACTTTCGGGGATCTCTAGAGTGGATCCAAGCTTGAGGCGAGGAGAGGTAGTAGGCTTGAAGGGAAAATCCAAGGCTTAAGTGAGAGTTGGAGATAGTTCCTTTTGTATATAATACCTTATTTTTGTTTCTTGTAAGTTTGTAAGGCTTTGTTAGGATCTAATCTTAAGTTGTTTGTAAGGATATATGTTGTAAAGAACTTATATGTATGCGAAATGTTCTCATCTTGACAACCTTATGATCTTGCTTTTAATGTCCATGTCATGGAGTGTCTTAATAGTATGATGCTCGCAAGTTTTATTGAAAAGCCTTGGTTAGCTTATTTATATTTCATACTTTTCCAAGATGGCTGCAAAGGTCATCAATGCTATTAGGATACCCTGTAGGGGTGTGACACTGGCTGTGAGTTAGAGCGGTTTTTGGATAAATTCCTTCATTTATTGCCACAAATGGCCATTTTTAGTATTTTTGGCAGGTCTTAATTTGAATATAACTCTTCATAGGTGCATTTGTTTTTAACGATGTTTATGACATTAGTTTTGTCTTTTCATGTACTTTTTGTCTGAAAACTTTAGGATTTTTTTGGGTAGTTTTGTAGGTTTCTATTTTTGGCAACTTTAAGTCTACTTATACTGTATGTGCTAAGGCAAATAGACGATCACTTATCATCTTTTCAATAAAATTTTAGAGCCATCATTGCTCTTTTCCCAAATTTCGAATTCATCATAAAATTTTGATTTTTGATGCCATTAGCCTAGGTAATCCTAGGATTAAACGGCTTTTGAAGATCACACTCTGACATTTTGCGTGAATTAACGGTTCGTGATAAACTCTAACTTCATCCTACCGTGTCACATTTCAAACCCTTTAATTTCAGGGTAGCACCTTGGAAAAATATATCATTCAAAGGGATGCTTATACCCTCATAACCTAGCTTATAATAACAGGGGTCAAAACGACAAAAAATGTTTGGCCATCTAGCACCATCTAAAGTTATGACTAAATAAACATTTGTATTTTAAAGCCAAATTCTGCCAAACAAAGGATATGGTTGCTTTGACCAACCACAAATTACAATTAAATATATAAGAACATAGTTGCAATAGTGATAATCTAGCAACAGCCCCCTGCTGTAAGTCATGACCTTGCTGTATATATATAGTGCCACAGACTTCATCATTTTGCATTACACCAACAAGATCTAATACACTCCTACTAGAATTTTGCATCCTTTATCAGATTTGCTTCTCATAATATGGAGGCATTATTGAGATGTCAACTTGTTGTGCTCATTTTGCTTCTGGGTCTATTTAGTGTAATAGATGCAAGTACCTATGGCCATCAGGTTAAAAAGGATCGTGTTACATGCAGAAATCGAGGAAGTAAATGTTTCCTGAAAACTATGACGTGTCCTGACCAATGCCCCGAGATTAAACCTAAAGATCCTAAAGCTAAAGCATGCTTCTGCGATTGCCACTCGCCAAAATGTGAACCTGTATGCCGACGTAAGGTTTTGCTAACTTAATTTATTTATTTTTGGGAATATAACATTTATTGAATTCATTTCTTGATTAAATTTTAGTTCTTCCTTATGATCTATGCTTTCATGAGAATTATCACGTTGTCATAGACAGGTGCACAAAACTGTATTTTACTAGAAAAATATTTTATGAATTGGATCTCCATGAGCGGTAAAATGGTACATGGTGGATGGGATGTAATTATATTTTTGAAATGATACAGCAAACTTAATAGTCAATTTAGAAATACCAATTTCACTTTCCAACCCAATATATTATCTGTTGAAAGTAAGCATTACAAGGTATAGCAATGCCAGTGCACATAAACTTTGAGTTCATTAGAGGTTTTGTCAAATATATATATTGTTTAAATTATAAATAAGGGTTCATTGTGAATATTGCAAAACCCAAAGTCACCTTATTTAAATAGAGTTTTTCATCCAACAGCGCGAAGACCAAATTGTAGTGGTACAGGAGCAGCATGTTACGACCCTCGGTTTATAGGTGGAGACAACATCGTATTCTACTTCCATGGAAGGAGTAACGAACACTACACCCTTCTATCAGATACCACTCTTCAGATCAATGCCCGATTCATTGGCCATCGACCGGTAGATAGAAGCCGAGATTACACATGGATCCAAGCCATTGGCATAATCTATGGATCTCACAACTTCACCCTCGAAGCAACACGAGCTGAGAAATGGAATGATGAAATTGACCATCTGAGTTTCACTTACGATGGTCAAATATTGGAATTACCTGAGGTACAATATTCTGAATTTAAATCCTCCCAAAATGATATAGTTGTCTTGAGAACAGCAACCGAGAACAGTGTTACCATCACCATAACCGATGTGTTGGAGCTATCAATCAATGTAGTACCTGTGACTGAAACAGACAATAGAATTCATAACTACCAAATACCAAGCAATGACAGTTTTGCACACTTGGAGGTGCAGTTCAGATTCTTTAGCCTTTCTCCCAAAGTTGAGGGAATTCTAGGGCGCACATATCAGCCGGATTTTGTGAATCCAGCGAAACCCGGTGTCGAAATGCCTGTTGTTGGTGGTGAGGATAAGTATTGGACCAGTTCTTTGCTTTCGTCAGATTGTTCCTCCTGTGTGTTCAATAAGAATATGGTGCTCAAGGATGTGCCATCTTTGGTGGAATATGGTGTGATGGACTGCAAAAGTGGGCCTAAACATGGTTATGGAATGGTGTGCAAGAAATAAAAATAAGATGCTTTCTTAATGTGATTTTCATTTATTGTTAATGTTATTGTCGTTGAATAATAATGAGGTTCCAACTCCAAATGATGAGATGGTCCTCTAAGTTGTTTATGATCTAATCATGTTTTTCAGTCATTGTATGTTTTGCCTATATACAGGCTAATTTATGTCATTTGTTATTGTATTTCATTTCTTTGTGAATAAAATATTAATTACATTTCTATAATTTATTAATCCTGGTTCAAAATCTCAAGTCCTACATCATTTTCAGATCAATCTCCAATCTGAGTCTAAAAAAAAAAAGGAAATACGAGCTTGATGTGGAAAATATAATCTCAACATTATTTTCACATGTTACTGCGTTATGGCTAACTATAGTATAGGTACACCGAGATAATTTCGTGTTTCGTATAATTATTAAAAATTAGTTAGAAGTTAGAACCCATGCAAATACACGGATTTTAAAGAACATTTATAAATGTATAATATATATTATAATGTATACGGTTATTAATGAAAACGCAAAATATTGTAATATTTTTAAAAAATTATAATCTTTGAGTTATAAGAATACATGTAATATTACATTCCAAGATTTTATTATTTGCATTTAGCTAAATTAATGATACAACTTTTAATATTTTGCATACAAAGATATATATATAGTAATGAAAAGGTATTAACGATTCAAACAAACTCAAATAATAAAAAGTTTTGTTAATGGAATGATATAAATAATAAAATCTTTTAAAAAGTTGTTTTCGTATAATAGATAATAGAGTATCAAAGTAAATCGTACACGTTATAATCATATAATATATAGAACGAGTAGTTACTTATCCTTTTTCCTTTTTTTCCTTTCATAAGTATTACGTATTGAAAGTAAAGCTAAATCGATATAATTTTCCATGACATATGGTATCATGAAAAGCTAATACCGAAGATACTAGCCTGAAAAGGTAACATTTCATGAAATCTAACGATATGAAAAGTTAATATTAAAAATGTATAATTTGAAAAAGGTAATCACGAAAGAGATGAATATTTGCTGTCCTGAAAATGGTAACTTCATTCCATTCTACCAAATAAACACTTTGCCACGCGTTAAATAAATTTAAAAAATAAAAAATTTCTAAAATAAATTAGACAATCATTATCATTTTATAGACAAGTGGAAAGTGTTTATTCACCGGACTAAGATGAAGACAACATTTCTAAGACAACAAATTTCCATCCTCTCAAAAGTGTAAAAGGAAAAATGTATTAGTGCAAAAAGGCAATGTTTCATGAATAATAATAATGCAAAAAAGTAAGAAAATTTTATAATCAAGTCATATTTTTTTACAAGAGCGGTCTTATAGGTTATTTGATGGCTCTAATTCATACTTAACTCTAATTATACCAAAGTGCTTAATATAACAATTACTATAATCATTTTAATGATAAGATGATTTACAGATTGGTCTATCGATAAGACCATAAAAATTCCTCAAAAGAGTAATATTGAAAAGGTAAAATCGAAAAATAATGAAATGAAAAAAGCTTCTAAAATATATTATAATAGATAAGTAGGTTTACAAAACATTAATTAAAGTTACAAATGTTTGAGTCAAATTTATAAGTTGATGTCAATTTACCCAACACATGGTGTTTACAAATTTCTTAATAGAGGTAGGAAATCAAACAGCATTTACAAAATGAAAAAAAAAATGTAAAAATCTGTGTTAGTAATTTTACGGTTATTTAGGATAGCTTACGAATGTTGCAGATTCTTACAAACTTAAGTCGATTAATGATTTTGATGATTTTTACGTTCTATTGAACGGAATTATGAATTAAAAGATACTTTGTGAAACCATACAATGTTATATGTAACTTTTATCAGGCAGATTTAGGGAGCGGCTTACAGGGGCCTGGCTCTCTAGACACGGTAAAAATTAAATTTTAAAGTTTTAAAAGAAAAAAATTATTATATGTATATTATAAATGGAGGATTATAACATAAAATTAAGTGAGGTATAGTGGTTAAACATCTACCTTTTTCTTTCACAATAACTAATAATATTAAATTATTTTATAATAAAATTATCAAACTAAGTATTAAATAAATATCCTATCTAGATATATTTTATGATCTATTTATATTAAATACAAAATTAATGCAAATATTAACTCTATATTTTTAATTAATAATTAATTTTCAAGTGATATATATATATATATATATCATCCCTTATGAAATGCACTAAATACTCTTAATTATTGTTTGAATAATTTTTTTTATGAAGTTTTAAAAAATATCACATTGAAATCATTATAATTTTCATAAATATATATGATGAAATATAATTGTAATAGCAAATGAATATTAAGAAATAATTTGAAAATTAACTTAATCAAGGTTCGGTCCTCCTTAGTCGTATAATCTTGCATCTGGCCCTGCTTTTATGAAAAGCTTTTAATTATTGAACAATGTTTAATTATGAAAAGCTTTTAATCATTGAGCAATAATCGTAGCAAAGTTACAATTTTTATGGTAAGTTACAAACATTTTTTTTATGTAAATTAAAATAAAATTAAAAAGGGACGATATAAAAAACTTCTAATAGAAAGAAAGACAAATTTTATGGCCAAATAAAAGAAAGAAAGATAAATTTGTTTTTGATCATTCCAACTCGTGTCGTGTGGGTGGCCGGAAAATGGCCACCAACTCTTGAAAAAGGTCATGTGACGATCTTAAGACCTGGTCGTTGGAGTGCTTTTTTTTTTTTTTTCATAGATACAGATGTTTTTTTTAAATTTTTTTTAACGAATTGTTTATTAAGAAATTAATATAGATAAAAAATAGTTGACAGTTCTCAATAAAAGATTAAATAGATCAAATATAGATAAAAAATAGATACAAATTAAATACATTTATACATATTGTTCCCATAAAAATAAAGATATAAATAAAAAATAGACAATCTAAACAGAGATTTCAAGTGAAATAAAGGATCCAGCAATCAAATCATATAATACCAATGACCTATCGGACAAATATAAGTTCAAACTTAGAATATATTTGATTATCTTTTCTCCTTTTCTCTACAAAATGTATAGCGTTGGTAAGAAAAAGAAGAAAAATGAAAAAAAATTGCTTTCCTTCTTAGATGCATTTAACGATAAATCAGGCATATTTTTATTAAGGAATTGTTCCCATTGACTATTTAATAGTAATTTCATAAATTAAATTACATCTTTTTAGTAATATACTTTCACTAATCTGCTCGGTTATTATAGCTGTTTCATGTTAATTATATAACTATTTGAGAATTCTTAGATGAGGATGGAAATTTGCTATCTAGAAATGTTGTTTTCATCTTGTTTTGTCAAATAAATACTTGCCATATGTTTATAAAATGATAATGATTGTTTACTTTATTTTAAGAATTTTTTATTTTTTAAGATTTATTTAACACGTAATAAGTATTTATTTGCTAGGACATGATTAAGATATCATTCTCAAGATAGTAAATATTGGGTGTAAATTTGCCGTCCTAGAAATGTGGTCTCTATCATGTCCCAATGAATAAACACTTATCATGTGTTTATCAAATGATAATGATTGTTTTCTTTATTTTAAGAATTTTTTTTTTATTTTTTAAATTTATTTAATCCGTGTCAAATATTTATTTGATGAAACGAAAAAATACCACTTTCGGAATAGCAAACATTATTCCATGGATAGATGCCAAATTTATTTATTTCCTCGAAAGATCCGAGAAAACTATAACATTTGACGAAACCTAAACTCGCTCTTGGTTCTTTTTTCCAATTTTATTTTCCTTTAAGGCTCAATGAATAGTAAAAGTAAAAACTTCAAACCTTTGTTAGTATCCTTCCTACTTAGCATGACTAGCATTATCATTTTTAAACAGTGTTTCGGTAATATACCAATCAATCGCACGAACCGCGTATAAAAAATATTAATATATGTTCATTTTTCTTTTTCTTTTTTATTCATATACATAACAAAATAGAATTGGTTGTAGAGATATAACCGGATAAAAAATGGAATTGGACGTAGAGGTATAACTTCGGATGGATCATATGAACTCGAAACTCGACCTGCTACTCTATAGGGTCTACTAAACCCGATCGAATAACCCTATAGGGTTTTGATACTATATTCATACTCGCATTATAGGGTTTGATTTAGAACCCGAAACCCGATTCTATAACCCCTAAACTATATTGTTTTTAATCTATTTTTAAATTTTAATAATAAATTTAAGAAAGCCGGTACTTCTAATACAAGTTTTCTATGCATTCCCAAAAAAAAAGATGAATGTGGAATTGATAGAAAATGTTGTAGACTACATTCATTACACAACATTTAAATACATAAATATATTAGTTTTATCATCGTATATTATTTTAAAAACATGGTGAAATTCAATCTCTTATTGGACTAAAATATAAAAGACAATAACTAATATTAATCTCTACATCTAGGGCTGTAAACGAGCCGAGTTATTCGTGAGCTATTCGAACTCGACACGCTTCATGCTTGGTTTGGCTCAAGCTCTATTAGTAAACAAACCGAGCTCGAGCCTAAAGTAAAGCTTGTTTATCTAAACGAGCCGAGCTCAAACTTTGATTTAGGCTCGTGAATGGTCTTGCAACTGGGCTCGTTAATAAGCACATTAGCAGATTTATAATTTTTTTTATGCATGATATATTATCTATAACTACATAATAAAACAATAAAAACTAATTTTTATTTAATAATTATGTATATATATTATAACAACATATATATATATATATCATATTTTAGATTAAAAAAACGAAAAACGGGTTATCTAAATGACTCGAGCTTGGACTCAAATTCCAGGCTCGATAAGCTCGGCTCAGCTTGAGCTTGTTCCATAAACGATCCAAGTTTAAGCTCAAACTTAAGCTCGTTTAACTAAATAAGCAGAGCTCGAGTTTTAATTTCAAGCTTGTTAAAAAACTTGGCTCGAGCTTAAGCTTGCTAAATTTTAAATGAACTAAACCCGAACTTTTAAAAGCTTGGCTCGACTTGTTTGCAGCCTCATCCATAACAAACATGATTTAAACAAAATTTAGACGACAAAAAATTCTAGAATCTATAACTAGTTTAATAGACATAACAAAAAATCCTTGGAAGGTAAAAAAGATGATAGTTCCTTCATGTCTTCTTTTTGCTCCATACCTCTTCAGTAATGTTTTTATTTTATTTATTTTTAAATTATAATATCTGATGGTTGGGTATCTATTGTGTTTGTAATATGATATAAACCTATTTTTATAACCCTATAGGGTTTTTACTATATATTCAAACTTGATCCTAAAATCTTATTTGATTGAATCCTATAAAGTTTTCAACAGATTAAGTGTGTCAAAAACCCTATATCAACCTACCTAATTATATTCTTAATTAGATAAGGTATGGATATATGATGTACCGTTTGAAGATGGGAAAAAGTTTATACATCTAGATTATAATAATGAGTAAACTGACAAGAAATAATTAGTCATCCAGCACCGTCTCAAGTAATGGCTCATTACATAAAAATTCCAAAACCTAATAATTCCGCCAAACAGGAAATTCATGACTTATACGTATAAACAACGCAAGCTGATACTTCATATCATCAATATTACATCAGTAAGAATTCACCAACTCCCATTACCAAGTGCGTCCTCCATCGGACAGCTCACTGTAAAATAAAGACATTGAGATTTCAACATAAAACTTAAAACTTAAGCATAAACTTGAATTTGAATGAGTTTTATTTTTTAAGTTTGAACTCGATTTGAATTAGTATTCAATAAATTTAAGTTTAATTCGGTTAAGCCCAAGTTTTTTTTTTTTTTTTTTTTATGTTTGAACTCGACCCGAATTATTACTCTATAAACTCAAGCACGATTAGGCTAGGCTTAGTTATTTCTATAAAATTCAATTAGGTTAAAAAAAAGTTGGAGTTAGGGAATAGAATATGACTTTTAGTTGACTTAGTCTTAAATATAGTAAACACGGATCATTGAATATAAAGAGGAAAAAAATAAATAATGAAAATAAGCTTTAAAAATGACAAAAACACAAAGTTTATAATTTTTTTTAATAAAAAATATAAGAAGTTAGAATAGCATCATGAGCTACTTTAATAGACTATATTAAAACTACAATTTGATAGCTACTCGAGTAGCTTGAACTCAAGTTTGACTCGTTTGCGGTTGAGTCGAGTTCGAGTTATCATTGAATCGAATTCGAGTAGCTCACAAGTTGTCTCGACTCACTTACAATACTAGAGTGAGAACAACATAGTATTATACTTGCATGGTAAGAGTAACAAACATTACACTCTTCTTTTAGATACTGATCTCCATATCAATGGCCGATTAGGGTCGATAGAACCTAGGATTATGCATGGATCCAGGCAATTGGCATAATCTATGGATCACACCTTCTCTCATGAAGCAACACGAGCTAAGAAATGTAATAATGAGATTTACCATCTACGTTTTACTTGTAACGGTCAAGCATTGGAATTACTTAAGAGACAATATTTTGAATTTTAAATCCTCCCAAAATGACATAATTATGTTAAGAACAAGGACCAACAATAGCATTACAATTACTATTACCGATGTGTTAAAACAATCAATTAATGTTGTACCTGTGACTGAAGCAGACGGTAGGATTCATAACTACCAAATACCAAGCAATGGCAGTTTTGCACATTTAGAGGTGCAGTTCAGATTCTTCAGCCTTTCCCCTGAAGTTAAGGGAATTTTAAGGGCCAGCAAACATATCAGCCAGATTTTGTACTTCTAGTCAAACTTGGTGTCGAAATGCCTGTTGTTGGTGGTGAAGATAAGTATTGGACCAGTTCTTTGCTCTCATTAGATTGTTCTTCTTTTGTGTTCAATAAGAATAGTATGCTCAAGGAGGTGCCATCTTTGGTGGATTATGGTATGATGGATTGCAAAAGTGTGTCCGAACGAGGGAATGGTGTGCAAAAGATGATTATCACAATATCTTAATTATGTTAAGATATAGTTACTGCTGTTGTTATTACTAATTAATGTTATTGAATAATGAGATTCCAACTCCAAGTTATAAAGTGGTCCTTTGTAGGTTGTTTATGAAATTATTATGTTTTTCTGTGAAGTGCATGATGCCAATACATAGGCTAAATTATCTAGATTGTTATGGTACTAATAAATTCGAAAGCATTTCCAACTTTGTAAATGATAGAGATACTTCTTTAGTAGTCAATATGGTAGTATTCAGTTTCACGAGGATAGTAGTAGTCATTACTATAGTATTCAGTGACTTTTGTCATCTTATTTAGGGAAGGCTTATAAATATATATATATATATATATATGTATATGTATTTCCAATGTGAAAAAGCATGTTAAATATCTGCTTACTTTTATGTTAAGGAAAAAAAAGAAGTCTAAAGTTAATGAGGTCTCACATATTTTAAATAAGTTGCTTCAGTCATCTTGCTTATGATAAAATTTATTTGTCTTTTCTTAGTTGGGTAAGACATTTAAATTCCTTATCCCCCAGACTAACTAATTTCCTACTTTAGATATTTTTATAATGTATAAAGGACTTTCAGATGTCGTATAAAAATAAACATGAAAGGTGAAAATGACTCACTTAATAACTCCATTACTTTCTAGTATAGAATAGATTGAAAATACTTAAATAGTTGACTTAAAACTTAAAAAACTCAATTGAATTCTCTTAAAGATAAAGGCCTTTTAATGTGCTTGCCCATTCTATTAATTTCTTTTCATCTTAGTTCATATTGCCAAAAAACAAAGGAAAAAAAGATGATGAAGAAACTAAAAGGAAGCATAAAAACAAAATGAGGCCCTGCATATCGATGGTTATATTCACACATTAATCACATGAAGTGGAAGAAGTGGCAAACAAATACTATAAAGATTAGTCAGTGGCAATTCCATAATTATAGGTCTTTGTCTTGAAGGAAATGGGCCAATTCAAAGAAATCACTGTCTTTGGTGGTGAGCTAGGCTAGTTTTGGCCAAATTCCTTTGTTTAGGGCCTCAAATGGCAATTTTTAATATTTTTTATAGGTTTTATTTTTCTTATAACATTTTTTATAGGAGTTTCAGTTCGTGGCATTTTACTTATCTTTGTATATACTTCGTTTCATGATACTTTTAACTTTTGACAATTTTTAAGCTAGTGTATAAATTGTATGCCCTAAGGAAAAAGAATGTTTAGATATCATATTTTTCAGAAAAAAGTTTCAAAGCTGTCATTGCTCTTTTCCCAAAATTTTGAATTCTTGCATAAGTTTCAAATTTTGATGCAAACAACCTAAGAATTCTCAGAATAAATAGACGTTGAAGATCACAAGCCGGATATTTGTGTGTTGTGATAAACCTTAATTCAATTTCACGTCAATCGTTGCCTCAATCAGCATATGCATGTTATTTTTCCATCACAATAAATAAATTCATAAAACATATTCTTTATAGGAAATTCAGTCGTGTTATCTAAACCTAGCTAACGATATATAATAGAAGTTGTAAAGTAAATATAAATCCTACATTGATTGTGACATTATTAATTAAACAGAGTCGGGATCTCCTCCAATTGTTGGAAGTAAATCATTTATCCTAACCTGAATATTTTTTGAATTGGTCATAGATTATGTAAAATTTCAAACACTGCTACACCACCCAATCTACAACATAGTTAGCAAATATAAACATAGATTATAGGGCTCGATTTATCACCACATGGGAAGTCCACGTGGCTATACAGTAAGATTAGATTTTTTTTTTTTGCCTTTTCTAAATCATACTTTATTTATAATGCAAATTCAATTTTATTGCCAATTATGAAATATTGATACTCTAGTTACCTAATCATTAACTGAGGTACGTATATTAGAAGAATCAAATACAATTAATTAACACATCAACAAATCAATCAAAGCCCAACAAGAAGATAACAAACTAGAATCACCATGATTCTAGGACTGTGATCGCATGAAAGGAAAGAAGAAAAGAAATATCAGCTTAGATGACAACGAAGCAAAATTTTCGATCACGATTCAGATTGTGAGCTCGTTGTAGGAAAATAGTACTAATATTCATGGGCAGGATATTAATACTTACCGGAACGTAGAATCTTTACTTTACCTATATATTATAAGAAAATTGATTAAACATATAAATAATCATTGATAAGGTAGTATGATGAAAGAAAATAGGAAATAATGATCTAATTGCTATTTTGTCGCTTTCTCGATGAAAAATAATAAGAAAACAGATAAAAAAGTGCAAAGTCAAAAGAAAATTGAAAAAAAAGCAAGGGATCACTTACAAAGTTGAGGGAAAATTCTCTCCCCAAAACGAGTGAGGGAAACTCTAGAAAACAAAGGTACAATTTGGTTATGCTAATTTTTCATGGTGTTAGGCTGAACAAGGTTTATTGAATTAACTTGGTTGTGTAAAATGAAATTGGTGCAGCACACAGCTCTCCTCATGATATTAGAATAAATTTAATATTTTTATTAATTATATTTGATGATACAAAAATATTAAAATATGAGAAAAAAAATCTGTCAACGAACATATCAAATTAATATAACCACTACTTCTTCATTTTTCCCATTTCAACCTTAATACGGCTGCCACAATCCCCATTGCTACCTTTGCAACCACTATAACACTAGTAGGTTGTCATCACAGTCATCATATTACTATCACTACATCATCTCCACCATTCACACTATCACTACCACTAAGTGTAATACTAATGCAAAATAAGTAATATAAAAATCAAATAAAACAATAGTAATATACATCATCTTTAATATACATGATATAAGTCGTTTGTGCCCTTCTATTATCCTTCTATTGTACTTAGTGTACTATTATAAGTATAATAATTGTTTTATATTTATTAGAAATCAAGTTAGTTTAGAGTTATAAGTACTAGTTTGACTTGTAATATTGCGACAGTAATTGATTAATGCATTGGTGGGATTAAATTTAATCCAAAAGTCACAAGTTTAAGTAGAAATGGTGGATTTTTGAGCTTTTTTTTTTTTTTTAATTATAAAAGGTGGATTTTTTATTATAAGTGTTCTTTTCTAAAAGAGCTCTCATCCATTTTAAAAAACACGAACACAAGAGAACATCTTGGATATTCTAAATGTAGTTTAGAGAATTTGAGGTTGCATTATATTCCATTAACACTTAAAGTGTGGCATAAGTTCATCTTAGAATTGTTATCAAGTCGTGCTTTTTAAGTTGTGGACAGATTCGTTTTTACATTTCAGATTAAATGTCCCATTGCCGTTTTATACAAGTCAATCTGCTTCTTAACAAATTTAATATGGAAGGTACGAAACTCTTCAAGTACAATGATCAAGTTATACTTCCGATTCAATTTAATTTTTTTTAAATATATATATTTTTATAAAACTCCAGTCACTCTAAGGGTCAAGTTTTGCCCACAAGAGGCAAGACCATTGGCCGCTTATGGAGAATTTATAGATTATCTACCAACGCTGTCCTTACGGTAATAGGCTATAGCACATTTTTACCAACTTAACCAACCGTGTTGGCTAATTTTATTGAAGTTAATTTCAGACACCTCTATTTATTTGCGATCTAACCCTTTTAAGGAGTCTAATGTAGTCCATGATGCTTAGTGGCAGCTAAAAACCATCAGGTAGAGAAGAATACCTTCAATGAATGTGGGTCTGTTTGTTTCATCTTATCTAAGTCGTTTTGATATTTTATGTTTATCATTTTCATAACAGGTATTTATAAAAAAATAGAGACAGATAAAAAATAAAAATTTTTACTCATAAGTAGATCAAACAAATTAGATACAGATAAAATAAAGATGTAGATCAGATACAGATAGATGAACAGTTCTTGGTGATCCATATAGATATTTTCACATAAATGTTCATACATATGTTTTTAGTTAAGACCGATATAAAATTATAATTGCTAAAGGAGTTTTGTATCTATAAAATGTCCCGCATGTGAATAGCCCATTTTGGCTTGTACTATTTTGACTTCATCATAGACTGACACCAGGATACAACGAGTCACATTATATTATGAATGCCTATCTTCTATCCAGTTTGCATCATCATTATTTTATCTATATTGCAATTATGCATATAATCATATTGTATACCATGTGTGCTTCAATCATGTTCTTTTTTAATGATTCATTAGAGATGATAAATAACTTTAAAAAAGTCTATAGAACTTAACAATTTGAATACTCATAACAAGAAGTTAGAGCAATTGCTATGATAGTTCATTGTAAAACCTAACTTAGATTTCACCTAATGCTAATAGATTTAGTCTCCAGCGATGACCTGTTATCTAGATAAAACTATTTTGCATAGGTATTTAGATTTCCCATCCCTCCTAAAAGTACATGTGTAAAACACTACTAAACTCTACAATCTATATCATAAATTTTTTCTAAGCAACAGATTTCCCTTGGACCAATACTACTATTAGATTGTTGATTCCTAGCTATTAGATGCTTTTGTGGATCCCATCTTAGGGTTTAATTGGTTAGTACTTAATAGATTGTTTTCTAAAATTTCATCAACAATCAATCCATACTAGGGCTACAAATGAGATGAGCTAAGTCATGCCGAGCGGAGCCATACTAAATTTTAAAGGCTCGAGCTCGATGTTTAAAAATTATCGAGCTCAAACTTGATCCAAACTTTTATCAAGCCTGAAATCTAAGCTCAAGCTTAGTTCATTTAGTTAAACAAGCTTCATTTCGGATCTCTAGGAGTCCTTCAAAATCATGAGTCATATAGTAAAGTATGTATAGAAATTTTTATGCTCTAAGCTTCCTAAAGGCTTGTACAACATATCTAAGTGCAAAGAAGCTAGAAAAACATCATCTTTATAATATATCACCAACTAAAAGTGAGGGAACTAATAAAGAAATTTGGATCTCTAGAGATCCTACAAAACCATGAACTATAAAGTTATGTACAAGTGGATTTTTGTTGTCCTAAGCTTCCTAGATGTTTATACAAGTTGTTAAGAGGATTTTGAACAAGAAAAAGAGCATTTTTAGCTCTCCAAATGGGAGATCCAACCCTATATTGGTTTATGGCTCCTAAATATACCATTTTATAAGAAAAAGGCTCTTTTTTATGGCCTCAAGAGGGATCACGAATTTTTAACACTCCCATTTTTTTTTTCTTTCATCTTTTAACTTATACTAAAGTGAAGTTTTGATGTTTACCTTGGTCATTGAGGAGTGATAACATTAACCCTCCCTTAGGAGTAAAGATCCAAACCTATGAGTATGAAAAAGGAAAACAACTTAGCTCAACTAGTATTATATACTTGGAAGTTGGAATCTTCAAAGGTTCCTTTGGCTCACCTTGATATTTGAGTGCCTTGTTGATTTTCTACTTCAAGATTCCTCCTTTTTATGATATAAAGTTAGAAAAGGAAAGGAAAAAGAAAATGAGACGAGAGATATAGAGACGTGAGAGAGAGGAAAGAGAGAAAAAGAGAAAGAGAGAGAGAAAGAGGAAGAAAGAGAGAACGTGTGTGTGTGGGGAGAGAGAGAGAGAGAGAGAGAGAGAGAGAGAGAGAGAGAGAGAGAGAGAGAGAGGCTTTTTCCTTTAAAAAAAAATTAAATGGAATTGGAGTGTTGAGGAAGTTTTGGAAAAAGGTTTGATTTGATGGGTCTTTGACTTTAAATCTTGGAAACTTGTTTAAGGGGATTTGTGAAAAATTATGCATTAAAGGAATTGTACAACTCATGTACAATCTTACTATTCATGAAAGGCTAAAGGGTAACTTGATGGAGATAGTCATAATCAGTTGTCATGGCAATTCTACAATAGTATTAACTTTTGAGTTTAAATTGATTTCCTTCTAAATTTGACAAAAGTCAGAGGTGTTGGTTTTACTTCTAAAGGTTCACATATTTTTTATGAGTAGAAGAGATTTCTACTTTTCCTATAAATTATAAATTTGAATCTCTATAATGTGTGTGTGACAAAGGATTTTATTATTTGTTGAATATTTATGAACTAAAGATAAATTTATTTACAAATTAGTGGCATAAGTATTTATACTACTTGACGATGTTAATTTAATACAGATAATTCTTGTTACTGATTTTTAGGGTTTTATTGCTATGTAGTTGCTATTACTAGGGCTTGAATCACACGATTAGGATCTAAGTTTTAAATAAGGGTTTTTGGTCTTAAAACTTTATAATAATATCATTGAGCTTGACTTTAGGGTTTGGGTTCATGTTTCATGATATTGATAACATCTTTATTCTGGTCTTAGATCTCATTAGATGAATTCTGAGTTTTCCACATGTGTCTAGATTGCTATTTAGTGTTTGTAAGGTCGTATACCCATACGACTGACGATTATATTATAGAGGTTTATTTAAAATAGAATATTTTGGAGATTTACAGTTACCATGCCTAACTTCTCAAGGAAGGGAATTGAGATGGGAAAGGTTTAATCATTCGCACATTTTTTTTCCTGACAAAATCATCGGCACATATGAGTTTATATAAATGTATTATTATTATTATTATTATTATTATTATTATTATTTTATTATAACAATTTAAGCATAACAAATCATATAGGGTAGTTAATTATAACCTCTAGATCATATTTATATGCAAGATAAGTTAGATACATTTATAAATATCATTAATATATGTTGTATGATACATATGAATATTATGGTGAATATGTTACGATATATTATTTACTTACATATTACTTGTTACGCATAATCAATATTTTACATACGCTTTTATATCTATGCTATGTAAGTTATGTATATTTGTATAATCTAGGTCCATAGAATTGTATAAAATTTATATTTTATTGTTGTTATAAAATATTAATGTTAATATATATTTACATAATACGTTTTATAGGACTTGTATTTTTTATTGCACATGCAAATGTATATAACATGTTCATTCAATGTTTTTTAAACTATTTATAGCACATAAAAGATAAATTGATAATCTATTATATATGTTATACATCAATTCATAACTATTAAGATATGTTTGAAGTTACACTCAAATTAAATAGCACACACCAATTTATATATATGTGTATATGTATTACCATTATTATTATTATTTCATCTTATATTTTATAACTATTAATACGATAATTATATTAGTGAAATATTGTTATTTTTGCTAATAATAATATTGTTACTATAATCATAATGTGATATATAATTGCATAATATAGTACTCGTTAGTACGTGTTATAATAATTATTATAATATTATATTATGTGTTATATTACACTAAATGTTATAATGGCTCATCGTTATAATATCGCAATAATAGTATATCGTTATAGTGACATGATGATTATACATTATTTATTATTATATATTATTATCATAGCTGTTAAATTTTAATGGTACTTATTACAATAGTTCATTAATATTATGGTGTTAGTTATAATATAACTATAAATTATATAGTATAATTACCAGTTGATAAGTTATCATGACTAATATAATATTAGTAACACAATAGTCATGATCTTATATAATTAATATTGTTAACTTGTCAAAATTGTTTTAATATATAGATCAACTGTTGTATCATTTATTATATGACAAAATGATTTTATCTTGAAGCTACTATGGTGTTCGCTTCACTTTGAGATTTGTAAACCGAAAGAAAGCCAGTTGAACTGGGATAATGATTATGTAAACTAACATACTATTGGAGAAGATATGATTGATTACTAGAATTAGTATAAGAATGATCAAAGAAGCAATATTTTTGTTGTCCTAGGTTGCTACAGTAGCATTAGGAACTAACAATTGAGGAAATAATCTTTGATGTTTGATTTCAGTATTTGGTGGAAAAGAATAATTATATGATTTTTGGAAAGGAAAAAGATGCTCAAGAAAGTGGTCGTCTCGACTAATAAACAACTAATGTGTTTTTAAATCATAGAGTTTATAGCCCTTTTGACAAGATGGGTATCCTACAAGACACATTACCAGTTATTCTTGTCAAATTCATTTATTGATTTTGGAACAATGATAACATAACATAAGTAACAAAAAACTCAAAGGTTATCTTAAGAAGGTAGTTTTCTATGAAACATTTAATAGGGTAATTTCCATTGAATAAGTTGCATAAGCATTCTATTAACAAGATTCTTTGAAAGAACAATATGAATACATAGGGCTCTTGCTGTATCTAGTAGGTGCCTATGTTTTCTTTCTACAACTTCATTTTGTTGTGAAATGTAGATAACAAATTTTTGGTGTATTGTACCATGCAAAAAAAAAAAAAGGCTTTGACATTCTTTAGAAAGAAATACTAGTCTAATGCGTGAACAAATATACTTAGGTGAAGTATCATAATGTATTTTAATGAAACAAAAGAAGTTGATAAAGTCTAATACATTTGAGATTTATGAACCATAAAGAAAAGTCCATGCGCGCTAGTCATGGCATCCACCATGATAAGGAAAAAGGGTTAATGTCATGGATGGTACCTGAACTTTGGCAAAATGTGCAATTAGGTATTTTAATTTTAAAATTGATCAATTTAATATCTCAACTTTGAAATCGATTAATTTAGAGAATGCGAATAGTTTACAGTTATAGGGTATGTTACACCAGAAGATTACAACATGTGTGGATAAATTCATTTGAGATTATAACGTTTCAAGTGGTTAAATAGATGTCACAATATTTAGAGAAGTAGGCAAATTGAAGTCACTATTGAGATGTGTCAATAGAAGAATATTTAAAATTAAAACTTAGAAGATTTGGCACGTTATAACACGTGTTAATGGTAGCCTCAATTGACTAACTTCTCTAAACATTGTGACATCTGTTTAACCACTTGAAACGTTTTGATATAAAATGAACTTACTCCCTAAACGTTGTGACCTCTTTTTAACTACTCGAAACGTTGTGATCTAAAATGAACGTATTCCAAAATGTTGTGAACTTTTGGTCTAATTTACCCTATAGTTATATAATAGATAAAATCTCTCCAATCTTTACTATAAGTTTTGTATTTTTATCTAGATAAATAATTAATTTTAAATATTATTGTTTATATTTGCATTAGTGATGAGAAATATATTATTGAAGTTTCTCGATAGAATGTATTTTTATTTTAAGAATAAAAAAACCGTTCAAACTACAAACTAAACCGTTTCTGTTCAATTTGAAAAAATTACAAAGCAAACTGTATGGTTAGATTCAAAATTAAGAGAAACACAACTAAACCAAATTGCATCATGTCCACCTTATAACAATGCGTGTGTAAAAATAAATTAATATATCTAACATAGTTCAACAAATAGGGATGCAACCGGGTCGGCCATTAAAGAGTTTCAACCTGTCCAACCTGATAATAACCCTATAGGGTAATAGGGTTGGGTTTGGACATAGGTGAAAAAACCCTATAGGGTATTAGGGTCGGGTTTAGATACTACTAAAACCCGATGGATACCCACCCGACTCATTAGTCTTAGTTCAAAAAAAAATTATAATGTAAATATATTTACTAAATATAAACATAGTAATAGGCTAAATTTAAAAGCAGGTTGGCAAAGAGAAGGTGAATTACTATTATTATTATACTATTATTTTATTGATTTAAGTCTACTGAATCTATTGAAAAAAAAAACAATAAGCAAGACAGGTTTGGGTTAATGATTGGGTGGATGATCGAGTGGGTAATTAGGTTGATAGTTAGGTGGGTAACCGGGCGGGTGGCGGGTTTCAGAGTAAACCCTATAAGGTGGGTTTGGATATAGAAGAAAAACCGTACAGGGTTATAGGATTGGGTTTGGTATGCCCTATAGTGTAGAGGTTCGGATTTGGGTTTGGGTTCATATGACCCGCCCAAAACCCGATCGGTTGCATCCCTATCAACAAATAGTTAGTTGGAACATAAATTCAAGCCAAATGTTGGAAAAATATAACTTAAATGATTAAAAAAATAAAAAATAAGAAAAATCTGAACCGATAATTTAGAAGATTAATGAAGCTCAATTAATAATAATATGCATTGTATTATTATTTACATTGATAATAAAAAAAGTAATTAATTTAATTTTCAAAAAAATAACATGAATGTGATGATTGACCACCTTGTTGACCGCCTTGATCATGAGCATCGCTTGAGAGCTAATATGATGGTTGTGGCCCTTGTAGGGATGGTGGTGGAGGATGCACCAGTTGATCATCTGTCCAGTCGTAGAAATATTTCATATGGGTACTCATGGATTTAGGCATTTCCCCATATTCTGATTGGACCTTGGTTTTCTGTTTTAGAGTATCCATTATGTCATCTATGTTATATATATTGGGTTATTGCTATGTTTGAGCTTAACTTTGCCGCTGTCTTTGTCCTTGTCCTTGTCCTTATCCTTGTTCGTGTCCTTCTCCCTTTCCTTCATTGTGCTATGGGTGGGAGTAGGTAGGGGTATATAGATCATCCAAGTTGAGATCAAAGCTCTGTTCATCTTACTTATTTCCATCTCTTAGTTGTGCTACGCCTATATTACCTTGATCGCTAATATATTGGTTGGCTTTAGGATCATACTTGAAACCAAACCGTCTTGCTATGTTATTTTGTGAATTTGGACCTTAATTCTACTTTCATGTAATTTGAAAGGTTAAATCCGCACGATTGCAGAATAAGTGTGATGAGGTGGTCATATGCAACATGGGCATCCTTTCTTCTTACCACCCGATACATGCATTATATCACTAAATGGTCGACATCTAATGCTCGATGACCAATCATTGCATCCTTCAGGAAGATGTCTTAAATATAGACATTATTTGAATTCGCCTGTGGACATATATTATAAATCATATGATAGATTAGTCTACAAATTGATAAGAGGTTTTTTTGCTTGAGGTGCTTTAAATGGTTAGATTGATGCTCACCAACACATATTGAAACACTAGCTTCGTTATATACCCGGTGGACCGCATTGGTCATATCCTAATTTTTTCGCAACTTATTGCCTCCATTGGTTTGATGAAATAAATTGTTCAAATAATCAGGGATAATATGGAGAACACAACCAACTATATAAGTAGTGATAGAGGCTTGAGTTTAGCATCCATTACCCACCCAAAGAACCACATTAACACCTTCTGTGACATCGTTTCTAGTAGCATTTGAATAAAACATATGAATAAAATCAATGTATATCTCGTTTGGAAGGTCTATGAGTGTAACCAAACCAGTGGCACTTAAGGTGCTAGTGAAGTTGTGCAACTGATTTAACCCATCCATGTCACAATCTTTACCTATAAGGATGTCGAAAGCAGAATTTAGTTTTGTACCATGCTCTCATAGCCAAGATAGGTAAATGGATATAAGTATCACCATCACCATGTAGGTGAGGATTGGGTAGAGAAGGTGGGGATGGGGACAGGGTAAGCATTCTTTCTAGGTAGCAATGTCGTATAGTTGCTTTAGTACGATGGTATAAACTTTCTGGATGCTCCATTATTTATAGATTATAGTAAAAGCAACTTCTATAGCAATTGGCAAGTGTAAGTGTGATTGTGTAAAAAACGAGTAGGTAGTAGTGAAGGGTTTGGAATCAATGTGCCCACGTCCTTGAAGGTATTTATAGAATTGTCCTAGACAATTTATTAAAAGAAATAAAACTACTGAAGTGGGCATGTCACCAGCCAATTGGCCTGCGACGTGCCCACATTGACTATTTGAAAAAAAAAAAAGAAAAGAAAACGGCCAACATGCTTACGTTGACCATTGAAGAAAAAACCAGCATGGGCACGTTAGTCGATGATATGCCCATGTCGGTCATTTAAAAAAAAAAAAACTAACGTAGGCACCTCATTGGCTAACATGCCTACATTGCCAATCGACGGCAACTTATCCACATTGGTCAGCTTTAAAAAAAAAAAAGTCTAACGTGGGCACTTTACCGACTAACATAGGCACATCGCGAGCCAACGTGACAACATCTGCCAACTTTAAAATAAAAGTAGCCAACGTAGGCACATCATCGGCCACATGCACACGTTGGCTGCTAGTTAAATATATTGGATCTGGGCTCTACGTTGTAACACCACCTTCTTAAAGTAATTTCAGCCTTTATTATTTGCAAGCATCCTAATCATTTATCCGTTTTTAATTCAAACATCCTTGACACTTTCTCACTTTTGGTTACATATTGATATGGCAGGAAACAACAATAATCAAGACAATTTTTCCAATTTTAATGAGTTTCATGACTCATGGATTTTTGGAAACACTAATGCTGGTATATATTATCAGACACGAAGCAGCTAGAGTAAGGTATGTACAATCTCTACAATAGTCACACATCTACCTTTTATGTCCAGTAGGAATGATGGAGGGATAACTTTTTATTGTGTTTAATTTTTATTATCATTACTACACAATTAACTGTAATTATTTTCTATTAGTAAGCGACAACTTTCCCCACTGATTGAAGACTCATTCCCAACGCAGAGTAATAATGACTTTGCCATGACCAATGATTCTTAGAGACATCTTAGGAAGAAGATAGCAACCATCGAAAGTATTTTACAGAAACCAAAGAATCCACTTCAAATGGAGAACTTATTAAATATGTTGTTTGTTGAATTTATGGTAATAAGTTGTCGTTTGAGTCCTACAATGGCATAGACACTTGAAACAACATATAGAAGCACATGTGTCTAAAGGGCATGTTGTGGGGAGGACCTTACTAATGACAATAGCTCCTACAGAAGCACATGTGTCCAAAGGGCATGTTGTGTTGATCCCCCAACATGGCAATTCAATCATTAAGATAGTAGAATAGATGGCAACTACAAATATATCATTCCATGCAGTCGATCATGAAAAATTTGACAATTGGAGTACAAGAGCCATGCAACTCCTATACTGACATATGGGCCGACAAACGTTAAAAAAATGACATGATGAGCCTTTTTGAGAAAAGGCGTGAAGCTCTAAAGGAGGTGTTTTCGAACCTTCCTTCTAGGAATAATCATCTAAAATAAGTTGTTGTTCATGTAATTTTTTCGATCATACACTAATTTATAATATTTACTCTAGGTTTAAATAATGTACTCAATTTTGCTTGTGTAGTGTTTCCCTCACTTAGACATGTGGAAGTCTCACATCAATGATGTACAGTCTAGCTATATATGCGTAACTTCTCACTAGATAGATTAACAATAGTTAATATAGACGTAAATTATTGCTTTCAAGTCGTTTTATGAGAGACACACCGTTTAGGTAATAGCAAAAAACATTATGAAAGCCATCCAGTCATACGGTATACAGACTATATTTAATATATCGTTCAACAATGCATCAAACAATATTGGTGCCATTCGTTATCTGAAGTAGTTGTTAAAGCCGTTGTGCGATGGAAAGTTCTTTCATGTTTGATGTGTCTACCATATTATGAATTTGGCAGTACAAGCAGGCCTTAGAGCTTGTGGCCTTAACATACATATTGAAAAGATAAGCTATGCAATCAACTATATTCATGTTCCATGCAGATTTAAACAAATGTACATGGAGTTTGTCAAGACACATCGTTTAGAACAAAAGCTACCTGCACTTGATTATGTAACAAGGTGGAATTCCATGCTCAAAATGCTTAACCAGGCATTAAAGTGTAGAAGGGCTCTAACTCATTTGTACAATACCCTACTCAATCCCTCTAATCTTAGCATTGACCTGATGGTGAGTCAGGATTAGCAAGTAATGCATGCATATAAAGAGGTCCTGAAGGCATTTTTTGGCTAAACACACCATTTAACTTATTACTACAAGTACTACCCCACCTGGTTGATATATTGGATGGCTGAGTAACTATAGTTCCAATCCTAGTGTGGCCACCATTGTGTCTACAATGGCTAGTAGCTCCAGGATTATGTTGTCTCTCTTCCCCCACTCTTACATGTTGCAATAATATTAGATCCACGATATAAGTTTTATGTAATTGAAGCACTCATCAAGAAATTCTATAAGAATATTGGTGTTGTTGATCCAAAATAAGAGGCTGTAAGTCTTTATACTGCAACAAGAAATTTGCTCAAGGACTTGTATCGATATCATGATAAAAAAATGTACCACCACCCCAACCAAAATGATCCAACAATCACCCATTCTAAGATTTTTTAAAGAGAAGTAAACTAACTATCTAGGATATTGCGAATAACCTATGGCTTCCTAAGAAATATTTAGTGACATGCTAGTGTGTGAGGTCCAGCAATTTGATGAGGAGGAATCAAAGAGGGATAGGGAATGAGGAGGATGATTTCAACATTCTCAGTTGGTGGAAGAAGATGATACACATGATACTAGTGCTTTCGATATTGGCACGGGATGTTTTGGCTTCTCCAACTTCAATTGTTTCATCAGATTTAGCTTTTAAATTGGGTAGACAGGTCCTCAAACCACACTACCATAGGCTAAAAGATGCCATTTTTGAAGCATGTGTGTGCTTAAAAGATTTATTCGATGCCGTTAGCAAAAAACAGATGGACCCACACTTTTGGTGGCTCGAGGATAGCGACTGGAGATCAGGGGAGTCATTGTCACAACCAAATTTACAGCAATAGACATGGCTAAAACAGTGGGGATGAGGCTAGATGAGGTTTCTAACAGAGTGTATGGTTGATAACCTTTTTTTTTTTTTTAATATTCTTCTAATTTTTTTGTAGTTAACAAATATTACTAATAAAATTTAATTTTCTACTGATCCCAATGTGTTTATTATTTTCATTTATTTAATAATTTATAATTATTATAATTTATTTAATTAAGCAAGTTTAACATTTAATATAAATTAATTGATGTTAACAATATTATTTGACAATTTCATTTTTTTTATTTCCTAAAAAAATTGAAGTTAATATGTTAATAGTATTACAATTGAAATCATTCAAAAAAATAAAATATACTAAATATATTTTATTTTTTAAGAAGATAAATATATTTAATTAAAATAATAAAAAATAATTTATTAATTTAAATACAATTTATAGTAAATTAAAAAAATAAATCACTATTTTTATATTATTATTTAAAAAAAGGCCCACATGCTGATCCCTGTGTTTTGCATATCGTGCAATGCCGACCTATTTATTCGCGTGTCGCGTGCCAATCTGCATATGTTCGTACTTTTGTCTTTCTCCTTCACATACCGTATCAAGCCAGCAGCCTGCCTATTGGCCCACGCATGCTGCAACCCATTTACAATGTATACTCGCAATAGGAATAATTAAGTTTAATAATGTTGGGACCACAAAGTTTTCAGCCATGTAATAATATACTTGATTAAAAATTTCACCTTACTTTTTAATTCATTAGGACAAATGAATTATCTCAATGAATGGTGTTTTATTATTTTGTTTGGATAGTCTATTTTTCATTGGTATCTATATCGGTAACTGTATCATATCTGTTTCATATCAATATTTAGTCTGTTTGATTATTTTATGAGTAAAAATATTTTCTTTTTTTGTCTATATCTATTTTTAACAAACAGTCTGTTTCAAAACAATAAAAAAATAAAACCAAAATGATAGAAAATGACAAAACAAACATATATACCGAAAATTCTTCACTACTTTGAAGCGTGAACTACTTTTTTTTTCCTTATTTTTTTTGGTTATATTATATATGTTTTAAATAGAGAGAAATCAAACCAAATTTATCCTATTAAATGATTGAATATATTTTATGGCTAGGAAAAAAAAAGACCCAATAGATTTGACGAAGAGCGGATTTCCATATCCATACTTCAGTTAGTATTATTTTTGTGTTCTTTATAGTGGCTTAGTTATGTTATCACTCTAAAATGTGGGACAATTTTCGATAACGCTGATAATTTGGGACTCAACTTGTAAACCTGGATATGAAACGACACGATTATAAAAGGGTATGGATAAGTAAAAGTCGACACGATTAATAAATGGGTTAAAACCGAAAACAACGCGAATTTAAACATGTCCGAGTTTGAGTTTAGGTTTTAAACCCGTGCACAAGATACGCGCTTCATAAACAAATTCGGGTTAGCAGTTCTGGGTCCAACTTATGAACGCATTAAGTAATAATTGAAAAATATTGTAGAAAATAATTATCCATTCAAATATATATTATATACAAATATATACATATATGTTGTATATGTGATGTATGTGAGAGTATACAGTAGTTTTATTTATTCCATGTGTTGGTTTTCTGTTATGCCAGATGTCAGTTTTGTATTCGTTGAGTTAGTTAGTTTTATGTCTATATATATCAGAAGTATAACAGAATGTAAATAGAACTTTGATATGTTTCATAAATGCAATAAGTCTGTTTTCTTGATTCAGAGCTTCGACATCTTACATGGAGTTTAATTGATGAATTTTCTCATGGTATCAGAGCAGGTAGTCTTCTTCCTTGCTTGTATCTTTCTTGTTTCAATCACGAATAGGTTTTGTTTCTGATTGAGATTGGATAAATATGGGAGATCAATTAGTTAAAAAAAAACTTTAGGGCTGTTTTATTCTTCATCAAATCCTTTGCCTCCATGGATATTGTGATTCCGATTGGGCTGCCAGTCTTCTTGACAGAAAATCCATTTCTGGGTACTGCATTATGCTTGGCAATGCTCTTGTTGCATGGAAAACGAAAAAGCAGTCTACAGTGGCTACTTCCTCTTCTGAAGCCGAGTATCGCAGCATGGCATTTACTGTTAAAGAGCTCCTTTGGACTTCTTATATTTTGCGGGATATTCGATTGTCTGCTTCTTTACCCGTTCCTTTATTTTGTGATAATCGTTCAACCTTGTTAATTGCTTCTGATCCTTGTTTACATGGTCGTACTAAACATATTGACATTGACATCCATTTCGTGCGAGATCATGTCAAATCTGGTTTCTTGAAGCCCCAGTTTGTTCCTTCTCAGCACCAATTAGCAGATTTGCTTACTAAGAATCTTCCTCAGCATCAGTTGCTTCTTCTATGTTCCAAGTTGTATCTCAGATGCGATTCAACTTGAGGGGGGGATGTGAGAGTATACAGTAGTTTTATTTATTCCACGTGTTGGTTTTCTGTTATGCCAGATGTCAGTTTTGTATTCGTTGAGTTAGTTAGTTTTATGTCTATATATATCAGAAGTATAACAGAATGTAAATAGAACTTTGATATGTTTCATAAATGCAATAAGTCTGTTTTCTCGATTTAGAGCTTCGACATCTTACATGGAGTTTAATTGATGAATTTTCTCAATGTATGTATAACATATTATAAATTACATATAGAATATGCATACTTATATATGACATATATAAAATATAGACCATATTTAGCAAAAAGAAATATATAAAACGTATATATTAATATATTATTTATTTATTTGCTATATGTATGATACATATATTTACAACATATATAGATTATATAGCATATAAACAAGATATCTATAACAAATATATGTATATATACACATATATATTCAAAATCTATAAGTTATAAATCAATAATCTATGTGTTATAAGGATTATAAATATAGCATATCATGAAAATATTTATGTTAAAATATAGACTTTATATAGGACATTTATTATATCATTATGTATATATATTACATAATCTACATGTTATATATATCATATAAGATGTATAATAAATGTTTAAAAAATATATAATTTATAGATTATAAATACATAGTCTATGTATTATATATGTTACATATATAAATCTTTTTACATGTATAATTATATGTTTATTTAAGTATGTGTATATAATTCATACTTTTACATATAATCAATATAACATGTTTATGTTATACAATTACATAATGTTACACACATATATAATATTATATGTTTAACAAATGTCTATAACATGCATATATGTATATCTATGATTGTACCATTACGGAAGTTTATAGGAGGTCTTCACAATTCATTCTTAATGTTATTATATTTTACGCAAATCTAACGATTAAAATTTACACTTGAAAAACATATATAATCTTTCTTGTTTAACCCTAGACTGAACTCATTCTACATTGCCTCTAACACAACACACTATCATTGTGTTTCCTTGTTACTGCTTCTGCAATCACTTTCACTTACAATTTCATCATCAATACACTTGATTTTGATGTCAATGTCCCTAATACGATCTCAGGTTTGTATAACTTCAAAACCCTAACTTTTTACTTGATGAAATGTAAAATGGATTAAAAAGTCGATTAAGTGTAGTGATATTAACTAAACATGCTAGTCTTTGTCTTTTAAAGGTATGAAATTTGTTAAAGACCCTAGCTTTATGCTTAAATGAAGTCAAATTATGTAGAAATTCTAGCTTTCATCTTTTTTCGAAGTAAGATTGATTGAAAAGCTTGTTTCTATCTCTTATTGAAGTGAAACCTATTGACTGAGTTTAAATAAGAAAATATATTGTTAATAGTTGTTTATCCTACGTGTTCTATTTTCTTTGCTAGATTCATTTTGTGTTGAGATTTTATCAATAATGAAATTGTGTGCATGCAATATAGAGATGGATAATAACCTATGATTTTTGTTTGACATGTAGATGGAGATGGATTCACTTATAGAAGATTTTGATGAAATGGAAAAATTAAGAGCAAATGAAGAGGATGATGTGGTTAAATTTTTTCCATCAACTAATAACTCTAAACGACAAAGAGGCTCACATTCCATGGTGAAAATCTTTCACTCGTACTCATGAAAAGAGATCAGATTGATCAATTGTTACAAAAGCTATATGTAAGTTGTGTAAGACTGCTATAAAATGGGATAGTTAATTTGGGACGGGGAACCTAAACAGGCATGCTAATAAATGTCCAAAACGTCACAGTAGAGACATTGGTTAGATGCTTTTGTTTGCTAATATGAAATGCAAAACCAACAACTTTGATCCTAAAAAAATATCGTGAGTTATTTGTTGCTGCTATTGTTAAGCATGAAATGCCTCTTGTATTTGTAGAGTATAGCGGATTTAGGGCTTTGTTTGAGTGTTTGAATGAAAATGTTGTTCGAATTTCTAGAAATACTTTGAAAGCTGATGTATTGAAGATGTATAAGAGGGAAAGAAGTAGGATAAAAAATATGTTTCTTGAGTGTTTAGGTAGAGTTTGCTTGACATCTGACTTGTGGACATCTATAGCACTTGGTGGGTATATGTCAGTGACTGCACATTTTATTGATAAAAATTAGGTCTTACAAAAGAGGGTTTTGAGTTTTGCATATATGCTTCCTCTACATTCAGGTGTTGCATTAACTAAAAAAGCAATGACATCACTAGCTGATTAGGGTATCGAAAGTAAATTAGTCAGTGTGACTTTGGATAATGCTTCAGCAAATGATCTTTTTATGAGTTTATTAAAGTCGCAACTAAATGTCAAGGTGGACTTTTGGCATCAGGTAATTATTTTCATATAAGATGCTGTGCACATATTCTTAATTTGATTATTGAAGAAGGTCTGAAAGATATTGATAGTGATGTGGATAAGGTCAAGGAAAATGTGAAGTATGTGAAGGGTTCTCAAACACGAAAAATAAAGTTTGCTAAATGTGTAAGCTTATTATGTTTGTCAAAAAATAAGGGTTTGAGATAAGATGTCCCAACTCGGTGGAAGTCCACATATTTCATGCTTGAGAGTGCAGTTCATTATAAACGTGCCTTTTGTCATTTATAGTTAAGTGATTCCAATTATAAGTATTGTCCTTTTTTAGAAGAATGGGACAGGCTTGAGAAAATGACTAGGTTCTTGAAGATTTTTTACGATATCACTTGTCAATTCTCTAGAACAAAATATCTTACTACCAATTTGTACTTTCCATCAATTTGTAAGGCATATCGAGCACTAGCAAATAATATGGGTGGAAGTGAACTATATTTGAAAGATATGGCAACTAGGATGTTTGTGAAATTTGAAAAGCATTGGTTTGAGTTTAGTATGATTTTGGCAATTGCTATGTAAAGACCCGATCCACTAAATCCCGAGATTTAGAGTACTGAGTCACCAACCACATATAACATTTTCACATTATATGTAAGAGGTCCTAAACTAACAGTTTATGAGAATTGTTTGATCAAATTTACTAAAACTTTAGAAACAACTTTTAACAAAACAAGATTGCTAATAAAAGTAATCTATACAAATATATACATCATATGTACAAAGTTTAGTGTCAATATAAGACACTACAAAATCACAAGTTTTCTTAGTACAAAAAGTAACCTAAGAGATCTTAAGTCTTTACATCTTAGGCTTATCTACTAAGCCTCCTATACAAAAACTTTTGCTATAATAAAAGCTTCTCCAAAAATTCAAGGTGTTGAGTCTTATTCGTCCCACTCATCCATGAATTTCTCAAAGTCTGACCCGTAACCAAAATCATCATATAACTCATCTCTATTACCTACAAAGCAGCAAAAGTGAGCCAAAGGCCCATTACACAATAACATAATACAATAACAAGTTATCAAGCTAAACTTAAATCAAATGGAATGCATCAATGGACAAGTGGTTATTTTATTAAGTTTTCTTTTACAAAACAGTAAGAGGGTATTCAAACCCCGGGATCACGCTTTGGGAATTTAGGGATCCTGAGTAACAGCAGCTGCTCAGGGGGTTGATATAAATAGTCCGAGTACTTATATCTCCTATATCTATTCCATAAAGAAAATAGCTTCATTTAAGGGTTCAAAAGTCGTTGCCCGACTCTACTTAAACTCAGTCCACAACATGAGTCTAGTTCACAAGTTCCCATAAACTTTGAACTAAACCATGGTATTTCCCCTAAGTTTAAGTAAACGTTTCTCGGATACTATTCCCCCTATCGGCTACTCACTTAACCAAAATGAATCGCTATTGCATCATAACGTACCATTGCATCATGGTAAAGTCATTGCATCATGACTTAGGTTAAGCACCTAACTAATATGTCATTGCATCATGACAGGTTTGCTGTTCCTCGGACCAGATTAAACAGCGTAATAGACATCCAGTTCATCAAAGCATTAAGCTGAATTGAATTAAATCCAATTAAGAATGCCTAGTCCTAGCAAACAACAAACAAGCTATTGCGTACTTGAACCCGATAGTATATCACTATATTTACTTGGAGAGGAACTAAACGAAGAACCTTTAACTGAAATAAGAAATTCAAAACAATCAATAATTGAATGTAGAATTCACATTTATATATATATCAATCACAATCCTAGATTAATTATGCAAGGAGATTCAATAAGCTTTGCATATAGTTTTAATATCTAATTCATGCATAAAACATGTTTATCTAGCTTATATCATCATTTAGAGATCATATATGAAGTAAAGATTGAAGATTGAAGAAATTTGAATTTGAAAAACTCAGGGGATATGTGGCCTTCCTATGCAGGCAAGATTTGATTGAACGCTGCAGCGTGGGAAATATACACCGGCGACGTTTCACCCGGCATTAAATATTTTGATTTTGTTCCAATCCAACCGCTTATACGCCGATGGCATTGAAGCCCTAATGGCCAGCGTACCTTTTGAAAAATAAACGCTGGCAAAGTTTTCTTGCAAAAGTCGGCGGCGTTCAAAGCGGCTTTAAAAAAATTGATTCTGTTTACTTCCAACATCGCCTCTATACCGGTGGCTTTGAAATACTAGATGTCGGTGTACGTTCAAAATAGACCTATTCGAAAAGAGCTTATTTCTCCTGTTTTGCACTTTGCAAATTTTTAACCTATAACACTTTTAATCCTTTTTCAAGTTCATTTTTAACTTCATATACTATCTCTTATCTACACTAATCAATCCTAGCAACTTAGAACATTGAATCAACACATTAAATCACTTCAAATCCCATTCCACTCATCCTAAACTTCAACTACTCAATTCAACATTATTCCTTCCCAACACTTCATATAACTACTACATCACATAAACAAATTCACATAATAAAAAAACACAATCCAACCTATATCAATACATGAACCAAACAACTCAAAAGACATTAAACTCATTATACCAAAAATTTCACACATATACTATAAGAAAGGAAATAAAACAAAAGCTATACTTGTATTAACTTACATGAGTAAGCTTAGTTTGGAGAGATTTTTTATTCAATAAGCTTAGTGTTAATCTTTGGTTTAGGGCTTGTAACTTGGAGGAAAGAAAAAGAGCAAAGGAAAGAAAGAAAGAAGATGAAAAATTCGTATGGAATGGGAGGGATGCCAAAAGAGGGCTTAATTAAGCAAATTTTGGACTTATTATTATCTTAAGTTTGGCTTTTAAGGCATAATAGACTTTGGATTGAATTTGGGTTAATTTGGAGCTCATTTGGGTGCAATTTAGGCATGAAAATTGAGCTTAATTGAGTAAAATTTATGTCAACTATTTCTTAAACAATTCAAAAGTTGATTTTATAAATTTAAACATAACACAAACATATTAATGCATAAAAGACACAAATATTAATTATACTATACACACATTAATATATATAAAACAATGACATTAATTTCATTACACATGCAAAATAACACATGTGTAATGTTCAAGATATACTAACTTAGACACATTTAAACTATTATCAACTCATCTACTCCAATATTACTATTACCATAGATGACTCTCATAAATCAACATGCTCATATAGTTCAATAATTAAGACAAATAAAACGTATACATGGAAGTTAAATAGAAATTAAATTTAGATCATTTCATGCTGTTACATTGGATCCATGGTATAAGCTTGATTATGTTGAGTGGACTAACAAGATGATTTATGGTGCTGACTTAAGTGAGTTTTTAAAAGTCAAAATAGCATTATTTTCTCTCTTTGATGAATGTGCGCTGATAGATGATGGAAGTTCAGATAAAAATTTTAATGGCGATAAATCAAAGACCATGGAAACTATTAATGATGAATGGGGCGATGACATCAAGGTAACTTTATTTTTTATAATTATATATATTGTTTACACTTTTCAAGCTATTTTTATTCCATGTGATGTTATCATTTTTTATTTTGTCTGGGATTTTCAATCTTTTAAAAACGTAAAAATATTCAAGAGTGTTACAAGATCTAAACTAGAGCTATATTTAAATGAGGAGTGACATCAGATGGTAGATTTAGATATATTAGGTTACTGGAAAAATAATCAATTTCGATATCCTCAAGTTGCACAAATGACACATGACATCTTAAGCATACCAATATCTATGGTTGCTTCAAAATCTGCATTTAGTATTGGAGGTCGAATCCTCAATGAATATCATAGCTCATTGGAGCTAGAAACTGCAGAAGCTCTTGTATGTAGAAAGGATTGGCTCTTTGGTGAAGAAGGTAATAAAATATATTATTTTTATAAAATTGTTGATAATATTCATTTTTTATTTATACTATTCTTTTTTCATGGTAGGTTTTCAAGTGTCTCGCTTGAGGAATTGACAGAGAATGTGCTGAAACTGGAAATCACCACCAGTAACGAGATCCCTTTAGGCCATGATTCAACTTAACAAGATTTAATGTTTTGATTTGTTCTTTTGCTAGCTTTAGAGGTTCTTATGGTTTAATCTCTTGTAAGATTGACTTTGTGCTTAAATGTTTATGGTATAATTTTATTCCAAGATGATGTTTTGAATTAAAATGTTTTATGACCCATAAGCATACCAAACGTAAGCTTATTTAATTTAATTTTGGTAAGACTAATCATATGTATTAGGTATCAATATCTTATGAAGGCTAGTTGTTTTTGCTATTATGTGAGATATTTTATAATATCTTCTAGTTTTATTACAAACCTATGATGGACGAAAGTAAATAACTAAACTTCTTATATACTCTTCAAGTACTAGATTCAACTTTCGATAAGTGGGTTAAACAAGACATGAGACACGGTATAAATGGGTTGAATAATGGTTTTAGGTTTTCACACACGATTAATAAATAGGTCGGATCCCGAGTTTGGGTTTTTAGGATACAAACTCATTTAGACATGGATACGAGACACGATACGGTAACACAACTTGTCAATGCTAGTTTCTGAGCAGATAGGAGCAAGCATGATCATAATATTCTTCCATGGTGTTTAAGAAACTGCAGATGGCATTTCAATACTCATCATGCCAATATATACACCTGTAATCATAGGTTATAACCTATCCATGTCTGTTTTTCAATGCTTTGACCTTCCTCTATGAAAAAAATGAATTCCAAAGCAAATATTTACGAACTAAAGTGATAAAATGTCAAAAAATGAAACACATGTGAAAAAGAACAATGGTGAAAATACCATTATATTTATATAAGTTGATATTTATCATTAAAATGTTGACTAATAAATGCAAATCAATAAATAATAATGTGCTTAATTTTGTTATCAATTAATGAAACAATTTAAGCATCATTTCTTAGGCATGTTTAAAACGTTTAAAGTCATCCAACTAATAAAATAAATGTAGCAGTTAAAATGATTGTATTTTATTGGTGGATCAGAGTTGAATAAGAATTCGAGCTTTTTAAGTAGAACTGGTCTAGTAAATAACACAACACACATAGAAGTTACCTCATCTACCATAATTTTGAGCTTTACATAATTAATTGTCAATGCTAACAATTAAAATAGTGCTTTGAATAAGCATTCTTTCAGTTAGGTTTACTCATCATCATTTTGTAACTTTATGATATTTTCAAAAGCAATGATTATACCTCTTAATAGATTCTTTCAGGGACTTTATGCAACATTTTTTTAAAAAAAATTTTGGGTTAATTTCTTTAAACTTATAGACTAATAAGTAGAAAAGGACGTATACTTGTTGCAATGAAACCACTAAGTAAAAAGAAGAAATTAATATACGTACTTTTTGAATATTCAATAACGCCTCTGTTTTGAAAGATCTTTTTTTTTTTTTTTTTTAAGTAGACACAGATTATACGTACTTTTTGAATTACCAAACGAATTAATATTATGATATACAAAATAAGGGCCGGGGTTACTAAAGAAACAGACTGTAATATATAAATGAAGCATAAAATCACCTAAGATGGTACTTAGAAGATACCTAAAAGATTACTTTCTAGAATTGGCTTAGCCCACGTTATTGGTTGGACATATAAAGGAAGAATTTCTAGTGGGGCTTTAGATATGAATTTGAAATTGACTTACACTTTGTGATAATTTTATAGAATATATCTAGTGACTTTTGCTTCGTTCTCTTTAAGTGAGATCATCACATTCTGGTAGGAATTTGATATGCCATTTTTTTTTCTTGGTAACTTTTTTTTTTTCTACCACTGATTGACATAAATTAAGGGAATGACAAATTTATTGGGATATACCGATTATATATATATATATATATATAGTTACGGGTATAATATAGTAAAAACACTTATATATTAATGATGCTGGACTATAAAATTTTATTAATTTAGAGAGATGGTAATTAATCGATAAATTAATAATTTATTACTTTAAAAGTATTTTTTAATGAATAACTTAGATGATATAACTTTTGCAAAAAGCATTTATGAGATAAATACAAAGATTAATGATCTCGGTTATAGCAAAAATAAATGTTAATCACCTATTGGATTAATCGGATGAAACTAATGAATGTTCATATGTTCATGACTTAGAGGAAATTGTGGCTATTGTCATTAAAAATATATTGAGGATGAAGCAAAGAATGATTCCGTACCTTTCGAACCATTCACACAAAACAAAGCACACATAGCGGCAACTCCTCACAATTTCTTGATTTAGTTTGAGAATATGACACAAAGATTTAAGTTTCAAGAAAAAAACAAATAACAATAGATTCATATTTTATTAAATTGCTTTAGTTATGTTTATAATTTTTGAGAATGATTAATTTATGATATTAACAAGACTATAGATTTATATAAGATTCTTCCCAAAAATTATTATCCTATTAATTTATTGAAATTAGTAATCAAAATAACTTCTATCTACAACCACGATTGATCATCTCGTTAAACTGTTCCAACGCTTGCTGTCTTTTATGTTTCCTTATGAACAACTCCGCTCGCTGATACAAGTCGTCTTGACTCATGACGGCTCTTTCCTCAGCTTGACGTCCGATGGTGTCGTGCGATCCTTAAATGTCTCAGATTTCTTCATAGATGGTGGGGACTAGCTCCATCAGGCCATTTCCTTCCTGCCATGTGTCATTAGATTTTGTGCTTCGTCTTCCATTTATGATTACCTTCCACGTTCCATCCAAGGTATTGTACTGTTGCTTAAGGCTGTCTTTCCTCGTCAATGCTCTAGTCCTAGCACCTGAAAAATATAAACATATACCATAAATATATAAAACTGGATATATTTTTCTTATTTTTTAAAAATAGATAGAAAATTACATTTTACATATGATTTTATTTTTCTATAATGCGAAAGGTAGAATAAAGCAGCACATGGTAAACATTCTAAATGCGAATCATTATCAAGGGGTTATGAAACAAAATCTACTAAATATTCTTTTTAGAGTATATCTTTAGTAAAGCGATTGTATGAAAAGATCTAGAATTAAAGTTCATCAATTTTGTCTCAACTCTTTTTATTAATTACCAAATAAAATTTTATGAATTTATCTTTACATGTTTATTATTTTATGTAAAATTTGTTGGATAATGATTTGCAATTTTATTGTAAGTAGAAATTAATAAGGAAAAAAAAAAAAAAAGGAGACTAGGATAATGCCATTTAAAGTAAATTTTAAATTTTCAAACTTTTCTTATTTATATTACTCTAAGCTTTGTGCAAGTGCATTTGAATCAGTAAAGTTATTTGGAAAAAAAAAATCATCTTAACATTCCCTTCATCTTTGTCATAAAGGGAATGACTGAATATTTGATAAAATTCTCTACTTATATATTGTCATATATAAATAGTAAAACACAAAGGAAACCATATATTAAATAATTTTTATACATAATATTTTATGATAAAATAAAATTTAAACAAATGGGTATATAAAAACTTAACTCCTACAATTGCATAACCGAAATTTCAAATATAAAAAAATAATTCATATACCTTGGAATAAGCCACCGTTATTCTTGTCGGGTCTCTCACGAATAGATGTAGAATTGAACCTCGATGAGGCGGCTATGGCGATGATGATGAAATTGATCACGATGAACATGTAAGGAGGTTTTACGAAATTGCGAATGGACTTCCAAAACAGAAGGAATCGAAAGTAGTCCAAAAAAATTGGAACAACATATATTTTACAAAATATAAATATTGACACTACTCCACAAAATATTAACACTAGTTTACGTAACCCTAGATATGTGCTTAGCGACACCATCGTTCCTGTTTGTTGTTTGTTTTATTATTCCTCGTATTTTGTGAAGTATTATTGTGATGTTGATATTTATAGATGTTGGGGTATTTGCATGGCGCGGTTTTGATGTTTATGTGGTTGATGTTTCTACCGTTGAGTCTAGATTTTTCCTATATTTGGCAATTCCACGTTCAACAGAAATGGAAAGAAATAGAAGAAAGTGACCAGAAGAGAAAAGAAAAAAGAAAAAAAAAAGAGATGAAAAAAAATGATATTATTGTTTTAATTGGATCGTTATGATGGAAATGGAAGAAAATTAGATGAAATATTGTTATAAATAGACTAAAATATCCAATATTTTATATATTTTACTTTATTTTAAGGATATCTAATGTAATTTTAAATCATTTCTCTTGATTTTCCTTCCTTTCTTTTCAAAAATGAGCAGAAACTCATAGGCACCAGATCTCCAACAATTTCTTTCCATTTCTCCTCTTTTCCTCTTTAATTTTTTGTATCCAAACATAATATTTCCGTCAACTTCTTTCCCCTTTTTGTAGGCTTCACCCATGCCAGACACATCATTTATTTCCTGGGGTAGTATGTGTTGCTCTTTCTCAAGATTCCATGTATTTTAACTGTTTAAGTAATATATGGACTACTTTGTTTTGGTTGGCCAATTAGTATATTTATTAAGAGTGATGAAGAAGGTAACTAGGTATATAGATTAAAGCAATTGTCTAATGAATGTTTTGAATGACATGTACTGACACCTTTCATTAACATGAAATATAAACAAAAGTCTCATAAATGAATATAAAATTACTCTTATTTGTATTACTTTATTGTGAGAGTATGTGGGTGGCATAAATTTTTGGGATTAGACTACATAAAAATTCTGATTTTATATTTGGTTATTGCCATGTGTTTTAATAGTTGACAACGGACCTTCAAGATACTAGATAATTTTGAAGAAAAATAGTACCATGTGGAGGAGTAGACAAATCTTTATTTCATCGAATGAATCTAATTCACTAAACAATTTAAATCTTTTATAACATTTTTGTATTGTACTTGCATATATGAAACAATCGACAAGAAAAACACTATTATTTAATACCGTGCATACCAAACATAGTATAAGTGAACTATACTATTCATTATTTTTTAAATAGTGTTGTCTAGTTTCCATTGTCCTATTCAATTTTTTCCAAAAAAAAAAAAAAAAACAAAATAACATAGGTTACTAAATGGTTTTGGTAAAATAAAATGGCTACTATTTATTAATGAAAACATTTTTTTCTAGAGAAAACATTTGATTTATTCAAATATATTTTATGGATGGGTGTGGATTTGACTTTCACAAATTTGTACTTCATGTCAACTTATACCATTTGTAAGGCATAAATTTTATAAAAAAATAACTAATTAGAGTACTAATGGCCCATTAACCTGGTGATAATAGAGGGGAAATAAAATAATCATTCGTAGAATCAATTTATAACCTTGTTTACTTGCATAGATGGACTAAGTATATTTATTATCGATAATCTTTCTAATTCAAAGGATGTTGCCATTTTACTACTAATAAATTTAGTCATTGATAAATATGCCATAACAGTACAAAAAAACTCTCTTTTTTAGATATAATTGTGTCGTTCTTTTATTTCATTGTTAAGATTTAACAAATAATGTACGAATCTACAATGCGAATTACATATAACATATACATGTAGCACACATAATTATGTTCTATAGCGACCTGTACAAGTTATAAGTTGTATATAAAACTTGTAAGTGATATATGTGGATTATGTGTGTTATATATATGAATTATAGAATTATATATGAAAAAATAGTGTACATTGATAAAATATATAAGTTATATATATATAAGTTATTGAATCACTCATAATCCTCGCCTAGTTAAATTAGAAATGATTTAATTGAATAGTATTATAGGTAGTTAATTTTGAACATAGTTTAGAAAGTTTTAATGAATAAAAGAAGCAAACAATAGAATATGATTAGACAACTTGATATAATTAAATTAGTAAATATGTTCAATTGAGATTTGAGATTTCAAATATTCCCTTTGAAATTGTTTAATTATTTTCTCTATCTATTTTGACAAACTGTATTTCATAATCTCATCCAATTTTTTTTTTTTAAAATATTACCTATTTTCTTTAATTTCAAATCCTAAACTCTTAAACATTCAATTTAAATGTTTAATTAAACTGTTGAACGCTTGAGCTTCAAATCAATCTTCATTTCTTAAATCCCCATGATTTTTTAAATTAACCACTTGGTTAAAAGTATCAATTTCTAGACTTAGATCCAAATTAAATACCGATTTCTTATAAATTAAACACTTAAATTAGAGTTTTGATTCAAACTTTTAATTTCTAATGTATATATTCGTAAATTATTTCTAATTATTTTTCGATCTAAATATAATTATCAGAGAGGTTTAAATTTACTACCTCTTCTTTAAAATATCCTTAAAACTTTATCCTTTCATTTTTCTTTTATTTTTCCTTTGCCTCCTTACCTTTTCCTTCCCTTCTCTTTTCCTTTTTGTTTTTCTTCTTTCTCTCAAAAATCACTCCAAATCTTAATTTTAAGAAGCCTAAAGAAGAAATCAAAGTTAGAAAAAAGATAGGAGATGGAAAACAAGTTTGAAGTATCTTAGAAACTGAGAAGGAAGTAGATATGGTGGAAGATAAATAGCTTATGGTCAACAAACATGTAAGTTATGATGGTTGTTTATGCATGTATTTGATGAATTAACATTAGTTATATGTAGGATTTAAGATAAATCTTAAAACCTTGTAATATATGAACTTATATGTAAAAACATAAGTGAAAATCATGCATGTTAGAATTAGGATTTTGATGAAATATGAAGTAAAAACATATATAGATGTTATAAATGATGATTTTAAGTTTGTATGATGAGTGTAGGATGTTAGATATTGAAAAATGATGTACAATAAGAGGTAAAATGGGTTAAATTTCAAAGGAAGCAAACAGAACAAAGAGCACAAGGTAAAAATGGGATGTCATAATTAATCGTGCTTCTTACTGTTGCTTGAAAACACATGATTTTAACCAACGCGAGAAGAAGTATGGCTAAAATACGGATTGCCCTATCCAACTGTGCTCCTCTCTGACCTTAAAAACTCAAAGAAAACATGTTTTCTAGAACAATACGACCAAGAACACGGGGTAATGTATCTGCCTATGTTTCTCTTTGATCTCAAAACTCTTTCCACTCTAAAAGAACATGGGGTAACATATGTGCCTATGTACCTCTTCGTATACTTTTCTAGCCCCTTCATAAGTTCCCTTTTTCTCATCCAAATTGCACGAAACTTGATTTGGTTCATTCCTTAACCTTAAGTGACCCTCCAAGGCCTTTAAAATGCAAATTTAACAAGTACTAATACCTCATTTATGATGTATATCACCCAAACACATCAAGTCCAAAATGCTTAACCTAAACTAAAGTAATTTAAACTTCATAAAATGGAATAGATGAATGATAGTTAATATGATATGCTAGTTCATTTATACAATTACGAAAGAGTAAAGTGAATTTATAGGTTTAGTGACAAATTATATTTAACATAGATTTAAGCATAAAATGAATCTTAAGTATAAAATGAACTTAGTTAATAAATCTAAGTTTAACTTGACTAAATAGACTTTAATGAGTTAAAATATATTATATTGATTAAGTTTAATCAACTTGACGTAATTGAATCAAATGATTAATTCTAATTAATTTTGGCTAGGACCAAGTTAAAATAGGCTTAATAGCTAATAAATAGCTTAGACTAATATGTCAGGATAAACCATAGATAATAAGTATGTCGTTTGGATAAATTACATCAAAAGGTACCAACGTCTAGGGGCAAGCTCCTTTAAGGTATCAACATTTCAAGTTGTCAAAAAAAGGAATCAATGTTTTAAGATAAATTCATTTAAGATATCAATGTTTTTAAGTGGTTTAAAAAATGTATCAGTGTTTTGTAAAGTGAATCAAATAAGGTATTAATAATTGACCATTAATGAAAATCTAGGAAACTTAATTGAAAAGTAATTGATACCTTAAATGAACTTTGCAAAATATTGATACCTCATTTGATTCACTTTATCAACTATTGATTCCTCTTTTTAACCACTTGAAATATTGATACCTTAAATGAACTTAACCCCGAACGTTGATACCCTCTAGTGTAATTTATCCTATGTTATCTTAAATGTTTGCTTTTTAAGAAAAATGAGTATTTTGAATATGAATGCTATGATGATGTTTTTGTAATAATTGATTTTAAACAAAGAGAAAAAATAATTTGACAAATAATGGAAAACTATCCGTATCTTGGCGGGGCAATTTTTACAGCCATAGCAAAGTTCCCACTTAGTGTCTGATCAAATAGGGATTTAAAATAATTTTGATGTAAATAGATAATTAATTTAAATACTTATGTGAGTTTAATTTCATGAATAGATGTTTAATTTGATTTATCCTCTAGGTTGGCCTCTAACCTATCCTTTGTCTCGTTTGGATTTCAAATATGAAAAGGATGCAATGATGTGCTTGTTGTTTGTTAAGATAGACATTCTTAATAAACTAAAACTTAAAGATAGTCTAATTAATGAGTGTTGATTTTGCTTATGCTTGTGTCATTTAATTTAGTCTAGAGAGCGGTAACCTTGTTCAGAGTCAAACACGGTAGTTAGACGCTTAGGCCACTACCTACCATGCATGATGCAATAGTAAATTTTCAAATTACAGCTTATTCTTTTCACAAGTAAGAAAAATAGAATAAACTTAGTTTTAAAAAATTACATCTAGCATTTAATGCAGAAAACTCTATGAAAAGTGGACAATTGTACCATTGCCCTGAATCTTACGGTAAAATAGACTTCCTGAGTAGTTTTGAAAGAGTTTAAGTATAGATAATGAAAATTAAAATCTATAATGTACATAAGACAAACAAATTATGATATTTGATACATGTTAATTAATATACAACCGAATCATTAGCTATTTCAAGACAAATAAATTAAAGATAGAGTTTAAATTCTACATCTCAGAGAAAAATTTCAATTAACATAGTGTTTTATATTTATGCAGTTTATTTTTATATTTGAGCTAAGGTAAAACTTGAGGATTACATCTTCACTTTCTCTTTCCATCAAATTTTGAACTCTCAAATACTCTTCCCACATTCTAATTAACATAATTTAGGTAAAATATTATCTAGCCTCAATTACCCAATCAACTTCCTATTGAAATACCAATTCTAATCTCTAGTTTTAATTGAATGTTTAGGAATTATTTGAAGATTCAATTTGAAGTTTGGAGTTAGAGTTGGGATTAAGAAGTCCATCAAGTTTTAGGTAGTAGTAGTTTGAAGGTTTAAAGATCTAATTTGATAACTTTTGTATTCTAGTAAGTTCACTTTAATTGCTTGATAAAATTATATGTTGATTGTAGTCTTGATGCTAAATTTCATGTTATTAGATGATTTAAGCTTAGACCCAATGAATTGATTCAACTTGATAATGTTAATCTATGTGAATATAATAAGATGTTGAACTTGTGTATATGTATATGTATATGTATATGTATATGTATAATACTTGATTTATCTTGATTGATTTAGTGAATTTTATGTACATATGTGATGGGAGTCATTTACTCTGTTAAACACATGATAAATTATGTTTAATTCTGCTTTAAATATGCTTAAAGTTGACGAATATGGTATTTAATGCTTAAATATGTTCATTTTAGGTGATTAAGGGTAATTTCTCAACATTTATGCGAAAAAAGATCATTTGGAGTAAAAATGGCTTGTCACCATCCTCATCACTGGCGGTGATAGAGGTGGTGATCTCCACGGATTTGATTTTTGGGCTCATCACCATCCTCTTCACACCCGTTATAAGGATAGTGATCTCCATCACCACCTTCATCACGCCCGTGATGAAAGGGGTGATCACCATCACCACCCTCATCATGCTCGTGATGAAGAGGGTAATCTCTGCTGATTTCATTTTTAGGCCTATCACCACCTTCATCACGGCCATGACCCAGGTGGTGATCTCCGCTATTTTCACATCATATATAAAATAACTATTTCTTGAAGAGATGTGAAGAGCAATGGACACAAGGAAAAGATGCCATTCATGTCTAGTCACTTAGGAACCATAAATAAAAGACCTATACATCATATTAGAGAATCTGAATCATTTTATACACACCGAACCAATACAATTTAATTTTGTTTGTAACATTGTACCTGTTCTGTAAAGACCCGGCCCACTTAACCCAATTATTAAGTGTGCCAAATCTTCCAACCATGCATAATACTCAAATATTAGGAACAATATTCAAGTATTATACGTAAGGTCGTCTTAAAAAGAGATGTTTGCAATGGCTACCTGTTTAAAACAAATATAACATTCATAAGCTTAGAATTAGAACCATTACCACTACAGGTAGTGGGTCATTAACTATATACAAGCCATACTTAATATATTTATACATTACAACTTCTCAAGGAACATATAAACATAGAAGTCCTACTTACAACCCAACTATATTACAAATACAATTCAACACAAATTACATTCCAAAGCTTAACAAATAAGCCTAAACACTTCAAAAAGAAATCTTCATCAAAAGGAATCCTAAGCATATCTAGGCCTCTCTCCTATTCATCCATAGAGTCTTCCCAATCATTCCCATAGCCCATATTGTCATAGAGCTCGTCATCAAAATCACCTGCAAGATAGCAGCATGAGCCAAAGGCCCAGTACACAATAATGCAAACAAATACATATGCAATGCTCACTTAACTAAAAACAATGCAATAAATCAGCACAACTTCATTATCTTTTAGTTAAGTGAATAAAACAACACTGGAGTATTCAAACTCCAACTCAAGCTTGGGAATTCTAGGGGTCCTGAGTAACAGCAGCTGCTCAGGGGGTTGATATAGATAGACCGGATACCTATATCTTCTATATCTAACCGATAGAGAACAATAGCTTCATCTAGGGTTCACACTCCTTTATATAATCCACTTATCCCGGTCTATAATATCAATTAGTTCAACGGTCCCATACCCGTGAACTAAAACATATTATTTCCTTCCGAGCCTAAGTAGAGGATATACCGGTACAATTAACCCCATTAGCTACCCACTTAGCCAATAAAAGAAGCCACCATTGCATCATGGTGAACCATTGCATCATGGATTTAAGTCATTGCATCATGACAAAAGATTGAGCTAAGTGCCTAAACTACCGTGCCATTGCATCATGACAAGGTTGTCGCTCCCCGGATCCGGATTCAACGATGTAAAACACAACCAAATTCAATATCTTTTCATTAATCTTTGATTAAGGTCAAATTGATATATGCCTATCCTAAGCAACAATCAATCAAAGTATTGTGTACCTATACTAGCTCGAGAATCAATGGAAATAACCGAAAGGGGATCAATCACTGTAAAAAGAAGTAATTACAAACTCACACTTAGTTTAAGTATATATATTCTTCAAATCTCAAGTATAGTCATCCAAAGAAATTCAAATAAATCATTACAACATCATCACATAGCATTTAGATATCATATATTGTCATACAATACTCAACAAATACTTAAATGATCATTTATCAAGCTTGGGAGAACCTTTAACAACCAACTATAAGTTTTAAACTTTGTTTAGAAAGTGTATCAGTTGAAAAGAACTAAAATTTAAGCATTATTAATTTTAAAATTTGTGAAAACTTAAAACATGAAAGTTGTAGATCTCTTTTTAATCTTTCTAACACAATTTGAATCACCTCAATCGGAGGTCGGATGAAAAAGTTATGACTAATTTACAAAACAGCATCGCAATAGGGAAACTATCCGAGAGCGAAACGCCCTAGCAAACGGGCCTTTGGGAGAGACCGTTTGCACTCAGGGAAAATGAAATTTTGATCCGCGAGCGCAACACCCTTGCAAATGGGGCCGTTTGGGGATCGTTTGCACTCATGAAAAATGAAATTTTGATCCGCGAGCGCAACACCCTTGCAAACGGGGCCGTTTGCGAGGCCTTTTGCTCCAAATGGGGCCGTTTGCACCAGCGTTTGACAGTTTTACGAAATTTTTTTCAAACTTTAACACTTTGAACTTACTTTTCTCAACTCCTAACATGTCCTAAACCTTATAAAAACTTCATACAACACTTTTTATACATTTAAAAAAATAAAACAAGAGTGATCTCCACTCCTCAACTTCAAACAAGTTCAAACACTACTCTACATAAATCAAACACTTCTTCATCAACTTTCACCAACCCTAGCACACTTCAAACAATTCTAATACTTATCATACTTCAACACTTCAATTCCAAACCACATGAGGGCCTTCTACAACCTATCTACAACAACTCAAGCATTCTAAAGCTTTCCTAACAACTCTATAACATTCCAACAAGAATTTAGCATACCAACTACTTATATTACACCACATATGCATATTTCATGAATTAAGAGGGAAATAAAGCATCTCAAACATCAAATAAACTTACCTCAATGTATCTATAAGGCTTGAGGAAGGATTTTTGGTGTGTTGAGTCCAAGAAAACTTGTTTTGGGTCTTGAAAATTTTTGGCCTTCTTGAGTTACGAATTTTTCTTTTTTCCTTGCTCTGTTTTGGAGAGTCTAATGATACAATTAGAATTTTGTGTTTATCTTAATATTGTTGACTTTTGAGGAGGCAGATTTGGAGAAGGCTTGGGCCTTATTTGGGCTTGGAGTTGGACTTAATTTGGGCTTAAGAGGGCTTTAAAAAAAATTTGTTAAGTGTAGGATCTAAATTAGGCCTAAAACAAGTTTAAATCCAACACATATAATTCATTACAATAACAATTAACATGATAATTTCTAACATGAATAAACTATCAACCTAGATATATTTACCATAGCATATTATCTAATCACATATGTTATAACACACCTAACATTACAAACACACTAATCCACTCAAACACATACACACATATAATTATCAAATTTAGCATGCATTAATATATAATATATATATATTAAAATTATGGCTATTTCACTCTTCCCTCCTTCAAGAAGTTTCGTCCCCGAAAATTACCTCAATCATGATTCAAATAACTCGGGATACTTTTGTCTCATCATATTCTCAACTTCCCAAACCGCTTCATGCTCGGATTGGTTACTCCATTGAACCTTTACCATAGGGATTATCTTGTTCCTTAACACTTTATCTATTCTCCCTAAAATCTTAATAGGCTTTTCCTCTATGGTCAGATCAGGTCGAATTTTTGGCTGATTTATATCAATAACAGTATCTGGATCTGATATGCACTTCCTCAACTGTGAAACATGGAATACATTGTGTACATCCGATAAATTTGGTAGCAATGCTAACCGGTATGCTAATGGCCCAATTCTTTCCAAGATTTCAAAAGGACCTATGTATATCGGATTCAATTTTCCTCTAACACCGAATCTGATTATTCCTTTGGTTGGAGAGACTCTAAGAAAAACATGATCTCTAACTTCAAATTCCAACAGTCTTCTTCTCTTATCCGCATAACTTTTGTATCGATCTTGTGCAACTTTTAATCTTCGCTTAATGAGTTGAATCTTGCCTGTTGAATCAATTCTGGACCAATTAGAGCTTTCTCACCTATTTCATCCCAGTGGAGAGGTGATCGACATTTTCTTCCATATAGTGCTTCATATGGAGCCATTTGTATTGCCAACTGATAACTATTATTGTAAGCAAATTCGACTGGAGACAAATAATCATCCCAATTTCTTCCAAAATCCAAGGCACAAGCTTTAAGCATATCTTCTAATATATGTATTATCCTCTCAGATTGCCCGTCAGTTTGAGGATGAAAAGCCGTACTAAACTAAGTTTCGTACCAAGTGCTTCATGTAAACTCTTCCAAAAGCGACTCACAAAGCGAGTATCCCTGTCTGATGTAATCGATACCGGAATACCATGGAGTCTTACTATCTCTCGGATATAAATCCATGCCATTTTCTCCAATGAACACCCACTCTCAATGGTATAAAATGTGATGATTTGGTCAATCTATCCACAATAACCCATATAACTTCATTCTTGGCAGGGGTCTTAGGGAATGCACTCACAAAATCCATGGTTATATCATCCCACTTCCATTCCGGAATTGATAATGGTTGCAACTCACCACCAGGTCTTTGATGTTCGATTTTACTTGCTGGCATGTTACACACTTGGATACATATTCTGCAATGTCTTTCTTCATATTGTTCCACCAATAATTCTTCTTCAGATCCTTATACATCTTCGTACTCCCTGGATGTATTGAATACGCGTTGTATGAGCTTCCTTCAAGATTTCTCTCCTCAATTCCCCTCTCTGGTACAATATTCTATTCCAAATCTGATAACATCATTTTCATCAAGTCTCAACTCTTTTCTTCTTCCCTCTTGTATCGCACTTTTTATCTTCACACTTTCTAGATCTTCTTGTTGTCTTTGCTTAATCAAATCCATAAGAGATGGTCGAAGTGTCAAATTTGCAATCATCACTTCTACTTTGTCCAAAGTTACTTCAATATCTAATCTTCGCAAATCTTCTTGTATTTCTCTTTGACTTGTAATCATGGTCGCCATACTCATTTGTTTCTTCCTACTCAAAGCATCGGCTACCACATTGGCTTTTCCCGGATGATATAGAATCTCTACATCATAATCCTTGATTAACTCAAGCCATCTTCTTTGACGCATATTCAATTCTTTCTGAGTAAAGATATACTTCAAACTTTTGTGATCTGTGAATATCTTACACTTTTCTCCAAACAAATAATGTCTCCACAATTTCAAAGCTAAAACCACTGCTGCAAGTTCCAAGTCATGCACAGGATAATTCTTCTCATGTGGCTTCAATTGTCTAGACGCATAGGCGATCACTCGGTTGTCTTGCATCAGAACACATCCAAGACCTTGTATTGAAGCATCACTATAGACTGTGAATTCCTTTCCATTAACGGGTAAAGCTAAGATAGGTGCAGATATTAATCTTTCCTTCAAGTCTTGAAAGCTTCTCTCACATTTATCCCACTCAAATCTCATATGCTTCCGGGTTAGCTTTGTCAATGAATGGCAATCTTTGAAATCCTGAACGAATCTTCGATAATAACCTGCTAAACCCAAGAAACTTCTCACTTCAGTAACATTGGTAGGTCTTGACCATTCCAATACTGCCTTAATCTTTTCAGGATCAACAGATATCCCATCCTTTGTGATAATGTCCTAAAAATGCAACTTCTTTCAACCAAAACTCACATTTGCTAAACTTGGCATATAACTTCCTTTCCTTCAACCTTTGAAGAACCAAACTTAAATGCTTTTCATGTTCCTCTTCACTTCTCGAATACACTAGGATATCATCTATAAATACAATCACAAACCAATCCAAGTAGTCCTTGAATACCCTATTCATAAGATCCATAAAGGCAGCAGGGCATTCGTCAAACCAAACGGCATAACTAAGAATTCGAAATGTCCGTATCGAGTGCGAAAAGGCCGTTTTTGGTACATCTTCCGGTTTAATTCGAAGTTGATAGTAACCTGACCTCAAATCAATCTTTGAGAAGACTGTCGCTCCTTTTAATTGATCAAACAAGTCATCAATACGGGGCAAAGGATACTTATTCTTAATTGTAATTGATTCAACTCCCTATAATCGATGCACATCCGTAGACTTCCATCTTTCTTCTTCACAAAAGAACAGGAGCACCCCATGGGGAAATACTAGGTCTATGAAACCAATCTTTTGCAATTCCTCCAACTGAATCTTCAATTCTTTCAATTCCGCAGGAGCCATTCTATAAGGAGCCTTTGATATAGGAGTGGTTCCCGGAATCACTTCAATACCAAATTCAATTTCCCTATCTGGTGGTAACCCAGGTAATTCTTCAGGGAAAACATCTACAAAGTCTCTCACCACAGGTACTACACCAATATCAAGCTCTTCACCATTTACAACTGTTTCTGAAGTCTTCTCCCATAACTCCATTGTATACATACTCTTAGGTCTCTTCCTCTCCAAGACATGAGTAACCTTCCCACTCTCCAGATCAAAACTCATCTCCGCCTTATTACAATCTATAATTACTTTATACATATTTAACCAATTCATACCCAAAACCGCATCAAAATCAACCATAGGCAAAACCATCATATCAATTGGCATATCACTATTAGCAATTCTTACATTAATTCTCTACAAATACAAGGCTGTCTAGACTTCACACCCAAAGCAGTATTAATACTCATTACTCTATCAGTCAACACTTCAAATTTCAAACCACACTCATTCACAAACTTTTCAGCTAAACATGCATGAGTTGCACCAGTGTCTACTAATGCATATGCTGGATGATTTGCAATCATTATAGTACCTGCTAGAGTATCTACTGATGGAGCTTTTCACATTGTTGTAAAGCAAAGATCCTAGCTGCTGTCATTCCTTTCCCGGGGTTAGGACCATCTTCTTTGGTTTGGTTGTACAATTAGCTATATGATGCCCTCTTTGTTTGCAATAGGCACAGAAAATAGGTTGTAGCATCGGATCCTTACACTCTGAAGCTTGTGTCCTACTTTCCCACAAGCAAAACACTCCCGGAGTCCACTTACATTGAATTTGATCATGAGGCCCAAAACATCTAGGACATCTCTTCTCAAATGTGTTAAGGGAGTAGAAGTCTTAGTAGAAGATCCCAAATTCAATTTCTTTCCGGAAATGGTTTCTTCCCTTTGCCATAAGTATCATACTTCTTGTAGGAAGTGAAGGGTGCAGGTCTTTCCTAGGAATGTAGCTCTTCTATCACTTGGGTCTTATTTTCATTCTGAATCTGTTCTGCCAACTTCGCTTTGTTCACAGCATCTGATAAAGTCGGAAGTTGAAACATCTTAACTTCTCCCTTGATTTCCTTGTTCAATCCATCTGAAACTTCTGAACTTTCATCCTTTCATCATTGTATATGCCTCCAGCAAATCTGAGCAATCTACAAAACTCTGCATAATACTCTTCAACTGTTCTATTGCCTTGCCTAGACTCAGCAATCTGAAATCATCTGTTCTCGGACCGTGTTGGGAAAATATTGTAGAAAGAAAGCTTCTTTGAATCTAAACCATGAAATCGGTCTCACCATGTCTTGACTTGTCAATCTCCACCAATTATTTGCATCCTTCTTGAGCATATAAACCGCTAAGTCAACCTTTCTATTCTCTGGAACTTCACTAGCTGCAAAGGCTTTCTCTAGTTCTTCAACCCAATGCTCAGCAGTAGTAGGATCTGAAATGTTCCATCAAACTCTGGTACAATCTTGACAAAATCATGTAACTTAACTTGGTCATTCCTCTCATTGCCTTGCACATTTGCTCCATGACCCATCGCTTGAGGAGTATGTTGTTGTATAAACTGTTGCTGGTGTTGGTACATCATTTGTTGATACTGTTGCATCATAGCAAACATATCTCTGAATATCGCACACATAGCATTCGGATCTCCCATTGGCATTTGTGTCATCTCTGGCATTGGTGGCATAGGAGGAAATGAAGGCATTTGGGGCATTGGAGGTGGTTGTGGAGCTTGAGCTGTAGAAGCAGAAGCAGGAGATGGAGTAGTAGTAGAAGCTGGAATAGATGATGAAATAGAAGCTTGAGCAGTTGATGATGATGGAGGAGGTGGCATGTCCTCCGTTCCGACTGTTGTCTAGTTTGTCTCCGAGTCTATCCATCTATAAACAACATATAATATATGCATGGCACTTGTTAAATATGCAATCCTAATGAAATGTCACTCAATTAACAATCACACAAACAATCAAAGCAATAATCGAACAAACCGCATTACTCAAATCAACTTAAGTTTATCCTAACAAATCACACTACACTTAAAGTCAAATCATATTTAGCAATCTCATTTAAACAAGCAGTCATACAAACTAAGGCTCTGATACCAACTGTAAAGACCCGGCCCACTTAACCCAATTATTAAGTGTGCCAAATCTCCACCACGCATAATACTCAAATATTAGGAACAATATTCAAGTATTATACGTAAGGTCGTCTTAAAAAGAGATGTTTGTAATGGCTACCTGTTTAAAACAATATAACATTCATATGCTTTGAATTAGAAACATTACCACTACATAGGTAGTGGGTCATTAACTATATACAAGCATACATAATATATTTATACATTACAACTTCTCAAGAACATATAAACATAGAAATCCTACTTACAACCCAACTATATTACAAATACAATTCAACACAAATTACATTCCAAGGCTTAACAAATAAGCCTAAACACTTCAAAAAGAAATTTCATCAAAAGGAATCCTAAGCATATACTAGGCCTCTCTCCTAGTCATCCATAGAGTCTTCCCAATCAGTCCCATAGCCCATATCGTCATAGAGCTCGTCATCAAAATCACCTGCAAGATAGCAGCATGAGCCAAAGGCCCAGTACACAATAATGCAAACAAATACATATGCAATGCTCACTTAACTAAAAACAATGCAATAAATCACCACAACTTCATTATCTTTTAGTTAAGTGAATAAAACAACACTGGAGTATTCAAACTCCGACTCAAGCTTGGGAATTCTAGGGGTCCTGAGTAACAGCAGCTGCTCAGGGGGTTGATATAGATAGACCGGATACCTATATCTCCTATATCTAACCGATAGAGAACAATAGCTTCATCTAGGGTTCACACTCCTTTATATAATCCACTTATCCCGGTCTATAATATCAATTAGTTCAACGGTCCCATACCCGTGAACTAAAACATATTATTTCCTTCCGAGCCTAAGTAGAGGATATACCGATACAGTTAACCCTATTAGCTACCCACTTAGCCAATAAAAGAAACCACCATTGCATCATGGATTTGAGTCATTGCATCATGACAAAATTGGGCTAAGTGCCTAAACTACCGTGCCATTGCATCATGACAAGGTTGTCGCTCCCCGGATCCGGATTCAACGACGTAAAGCACACCAATTTCAATATCTTTTCATTAATCTTTGATTAAGGTCAAATTGATATGCCTATCCTAAGCAACAATCAATCAAAGTATTGTGTACCTGTACTAGCTCGAGAATCAATGGAAATAACCGAAAGGGGATCACACTGTAAAAAGAAGTAATTACAAACTCACACTTAGTTCAAGTATATATATTCATCAAATCTCAAGTATAATCATCCAAAGAAATTCAAATAAATCATTACAACATCATCACATAGCATTTAGATATCATATATTCATACAATACTCAACAAATACTTAAATGATCATTTATCAAGCTTGGGAGAACCTTTAACAACCAATATAAGTTTTAAACTTTGTTTAGAAAGTGTATCAGTTGAAAAGAACTAAAATTTAAGCATTTTACTTTTAAAATTTGTGAAAACTTAAAACATGAAAGTTAGATATCTTTTTAAGCTTTCCAACGCAATTTGAATCACCTCAATCGGAGGTCGGATGAAAAAGTTATGACTAATTTACAAAACAGCGTCGCAACAGGGAAAACTATCCGAGAGCGAAACGCCCTAGCAAACGGGGCCGTTTGGAGACCGTTTGCACTCAGGGAAAATGAAATTTTGATCCGCAGCGCAACACCCTTGCAAACGGGGCCTTTGGGGATCCGTTTGCACTCAGAAAAATGAAATTTTGATCCGCGAGCGCAACACCCTTGCAAACGGGGCCGTTTGGGGGACCGTTTGCACTTATGAAAAATGAAATTTTGATCCGCGAGTGCAACACCCTTGCAAACGGGGCCGTTTGCGAGGCCGTTTGCTCCAAATGGGGCCGTTTGCACCAGCGTTTGACAGTTTTATGAAATTTTTTCAAACTTTAACACTTTTAACTTACTTTTCTCAACTCCTAACATGTCCTAAACCTTATAAAAACTTCATACAACACTTTTTATACATTTAACAACATAAAACAAGAGTGATCTCCACTCCTCAACTTCAAATAAGTTCAAACACTACTCTACATAAATCAAACACTTCTTCATCATCTTTCACCAACCCTAGCACACTTCAAACAATTCTAATACATATCATACTTCAACACTTCAATTCCAAACCACATGAGGGCCTTCTACAACCTATCTACAACAACTCAAGCATTCTAAAGCTTTCCTAACAACTCTACAACATTCCAACAAGAATTTAGCATACCAACTACTTATATTACACCACATATGCATATTTCATGAATTAAGAGGGAAATAAAGCATCTCAAACATCAAATAAACTTACCTCAATGTATCTATAAGGATTGAGGAAGGATTTTTGGTGTGTTGAGTCCAAGAAAACTTGTTTTGGGTCTTGAAAATTTTTGGCCTTCTTGAGTTACGAATTTTTCTTTTTTCCTTGCTCTGTTTTGGAGAGTCTAATGATACAATTAGAATTTTGTGTTTATCTTAATATTGTTGACTTTTGAGGAGGCAGATTTGGAGAAGGCTTGGGCCTTATTTGAGCTTAGAGTTGGACTTAATTTGGGCTTAAGAGGGCTTTAAAAAAAATCTGCTAAGTGTAGGATCTAAATTAGGCCTAAAACAAGTTTAAATCCAACACATATAAATCATTACAATAACAATTAACACTAACATGATAATTTCTAACATGAATAAACTATCAACCTAGATATATTTACCATAGCATATTATCTAATCACATATGTTATAACACACCCAACATTACAAACACACTAATCCACTCAAACACATACACACATATAATTATCAAATTTAGCATGCATTAATATATATATAAATATATATTAAAATTATGGCTATTTCATGTTCATAGTTCATTCTGTATTGTAACATGTTGTAACATACTCTTTGGAGATTCTTGAGAGAGAAGGAAAGAGGAGACAGGTAGTTGTAATCGTTTGTTGAAGTGTTCAAATATTTGTATTGTAAAAAGGGAGTTTTCTCTCATGTTTCTTTTCTATTTTATTTTATTTATTGTTTTGTACCATAATTTGATATGTATTAGTACGTATAGTCAATGAATTATTATTGAATCATGGAATTATATTGTGCACAGTATAGTTTTATGTTAGATTTCATTAGGACGGATCAAGAGATAGTCCCCTTAAATAGATCTAGGCTGTTGGAAGGAATTGCTCATAATGCCTAGAGATAGGACTGTGAAATTCTTTTGTATATATTTAATTAAGTAAAGAATTCTTGAATTTAATGCAGTTCTAATTTGCTATTAACTAAAAAGAGATTCCAGTGGATAAACTTAGGATTAGATGTTAGCGATCTTGACAAAGACGTTAACGTACTTAATAAATTCTACAGTTTAAGAAACTAATGATATTAGTTGCATGCTCTTAATGTATATGTCAAGTTTATCAATGAAGCAAGGTCTAAGTCATTGTGTTATGCATTTAGTTAAGTAAATCAAGTGTTAGTAGTCATCAGCAATAATTTGTAGGAGGTTAATAGTTTAATTAATATCACAATGCTCATTTAATTTTATAGGCTAGATAATAGGAAAAAGGTGAGTAATAGTACTTACCAGGATCTCTAAGGAATATGACCCTATATTTCATTCCTATACTACATGCGATAGGTACACTTGCCTAATATTAACTAGATCAAAGGAAAAAGATAATAAGAATTAACTTATTTAAAACTCTGTCAGAAACAACATAACCAAAGTATTGGCAATATATATTTGTCTACATAAATACATGTGTAATTGATAAAACCATCTTTAAGTAATATAATGTGCTAATATAATGTTTATGTCATACCCTAAATAAGGTTTAGAGCACCAACAGTTCCGCCGCATATAACACTTAAGCGTTATACGCAAAGATTATCCATAACTTAATGAGGATAAGTTTGCAATTGATGAAGAAAACAAAGAAAGCATGCTTCAATGGAGATCAAGTCCAAGGCTGGTAGCCTTCCTATTCAAAGCTGGCAGCTTACTTCTTAGAAGCTAGCAAATCATAAGCATAAATCTCAGCATGGAAATCTCTGATTTGCATGTACATCAGCTCAAGGCCAGCGGCGTACCTGGCCAACCTTCGTTCAAAAACATAGATTTTTAATTATTTCATATTTATTTTATTTTGTTTGTTGGGCACTATTATATATACCCTTTTGTAATGAACCCTATATACCCTTTTGATAGTTTGAAAAATTGTTTTTGAGTATTCTCTTAAATTTTACTCTTATCAATCAATTTCTTGTGTTTGAGTATTCTCTTAAATTTTACTCTTATCAATCATTTTCTTGATTGTGGCATGTTTATGTTCTTATCAATTCATATCAGAATTATTGCAAACAAACTGTGATCCCTATTTCGTGCATCATATTGAATTAGGGTTAGCGTAGCTCGGTTGATTACGGTACAAATATCCATTGTCAAGCCATTTATATCCTTTTATTTCATCGTAAATCCATATAATATAAAATTCCCAAAAATACACGATTGTTTAATTGGCTATCCAAGGCATCTAGTGTTTTAGGCACATCATAATTTGGTACTAGAGCATTTGGGCACATCATAACTAAGCGAGTTTCCAACAAATTTTATATTAAGAAATTCTTATTTAAATTTCATAAGTAATAGTAAATAATCTCTTAATAATACATTAAAAATTTCATAATATGAATATTAAACACTTAGATTGCTAACAAAACAATGTTCAATACCTCTAAATGTCTAGCTCATTGAGTCTCTCCCCAATATTCAACCCATAGCAGCCAAAGCAACCATATAAGCATCATCATCATCACATGAAAAAAAAAAAAAGGAATGAGTGAAAGCTCAATACATCAGTAACACATGTACACACGATATGATCACACATTCCTATGTTAATGCACATGTACCAACCATGAATTTTATATTTAAGTAAGATGAGGCAAATCAACAGTAGAACGCTCATACTCCAGTAACATGACGGGGAACCCAGGGGTCTTGAGTAGCAGTGACAACTTAGGGGGTTAATATGAGCAAGCCAAGTACCTATATCTCTTATCTCTACTAATGTAATAGCTTCTTCTAAGGTTATAGATGTTACACATCTCTACTCATTTCAGTTCATTACACTATTAAGTTTAATGAAGCCTACAATCCTAAACTATCTAAGTTCAACTTCTCTCGGCACCTAAGTAGACGTTATCCCGCTACATTTTGCCTTATTAACTACCTATCGAGCCACATATGATGGCTTAAGCACCTAATTACCGTGTTGGCACCACTGCGCAAGGTTGTCCCTTCGTAGACCGGATCTCAAAAAGACACAAGCGCACTTAAGTAATCATTGTTTAGGTTGTCTTTAAGTATTAATTCATGTTAGGATGTCGATCCTACCAAGCAACACTCAAGTCACTACGTACTTGTACTTAAGTAGGAAATTTTGCCGCAAACAGATAACAAGTGATCCATAGAACAAGAATTTGTATAAGGTGTATCACCAAGTTTTAAGTCACCAATACTATCATTCACTCTTACTATATCAACTATTAGTAAATATGAAGTCTGAGATTTATATATTGTAATCCCTTTAATTTAACATTATTAAATCATAATAATTACCAAAAATTTAATATTGAATCATAAAAGAACTATAATAAAAGTCACAAAAATCATTCCCAATCTTTCGTAATTTAAAAATTATTAAAGTATGAATGAATTTTGTTATAGTTCGAAAAATTAGAATCATTACCAATAAAATTTTAAAACGTAAAATGTAACTTCTATAACCTTAGACAATAAATGATCTATGATAAAACAATCATTATTATAAACTTTAAAATCCTTCACCTTAAGTTTAGTAATTAGAAAATAAATTCTACATTTATTACATAATAATATAATAATCTTTGAATTATCTTTAATATTTTAAAACTTTAAAGTAGCACTAGAAAAATTATTATTATCAATTATCAAAATAAATAATTCTTAGGACAAGATCCCATAGCCGGTATAGAAAACTAAATATGTGAATATTATCAATTTTACGTTTCAAGAGTAATGTAAAGCGATTAATCGATAGACACTATTGGCTGAAAACAATAACTTAAGGACTATTGTTAAGATTATAAATACGCAATGGAAATGAAAATAGATCCATAACTAACAATCTAGACATTAAATAAAGATTTGGACTACACCATTGTTGTAGTTAGGAAATTCTGAGCCTATAGGAACTAAAAACCTAATTTAGCTTATCAAGCCTAGGAAACCTTAATCGCGTAAGATAAAACTTTAAAAATATTTAATTGTGTAAATTTTAAATTTACAATTTGAACTCATATATAATCTAAAGATTTTATAGAGACTCTAGATAATTTTTTTTTAAGATAAAACCCATATGTAATTAATATATCTATGTGCTTATAGCTTAGTTAAATGCAAGAAAACTTAGATATTATATATAAGTATGTTTCTAATGCATGTATGTAATATGCGACTAAAAATTGAAGCAGAATTTGAGGCTGCTCCCTTGCAATTTCTCACTCCACTTGCCTCTTCCAATTTGTGCAAATTGTACAAATTAAAGTCAAATTGAAAATGACTTCAACCAATAAGAGACATTCAAGCCCCACATGAATTAGATAAGGAAGAGAACTTAAACTAACTTAAAGAATACAACCAGAATTTTTCTCTTAATTCGATGAACTTGCAATTATAAAAGGAGACAATATGTTTCAAAATTCCATTTCCCTTACCGCATATAGTCATAGCATTCTAGGAGAAGACTAAGTCAACAAATTTGACAAAGTCACCACCAAAGCTCCAATAGAAAGTCATCAAAAGAACACATAAGGAAGCTTATGTTGACTCAAAACTCACTCACATAAACACACAAACCAGCTACTTATTCTTGGAAGAAATCACACCAACTAATCCTTCTAATTTGAGCAAATTAATCAACTTAAATTTAAATTGATAAGGGCCCAACAACAAGTAGTAAAACACTAAATAAGCCTTCATTAAATGAATATATTACCAGCTCTAGAACAACTTGCAAAAAACCCCTAATCTTTCCTCAAATTTTCGCAAATTGCAGCTGCACATGGGAGGCAACATGTTCAAGAATTTCGTCTAAAGTCACTATGTAGCATCCTAGATATTTTAGGTGTAATTTAAGCTAACAAAGTTTGACAATTTGATTAATCAATCTCTAATAAAAACACTCCAAAGAGACACATAAGTAGGATTTTTGACTTAGAAAATCTATTATTCAAGAACACATATGAACCAATTTTAGAAACTTTACTTTTGCAGATGTAAAACAACTCCTTCAACAAGCAACTTCCAACGTCCAAATCACTCCCATCCACTCTCCGTCAACACTAAACACAAACCAATACATAAACAAACTCCACTTCTCCTTCCATGGTCTTCACTATGAGCTTCAAAAAGAAAAATCCTCATAAGCATTAAAACAAATATCAAGATCAAGATTCCAAAGGTAATAAATCCTAATTAAGCTAGTTAATTCATGTAACATTTAGAACTCACATTTTTTATTATCTAACATTAAGTTCGGTCCTTAACTAGGAGAAGTGCTCAATATCATCTTCCATATCTAATCAAGGTAACTCCTATCCTAGCTTGGATTCCCTATTACGATCGTGTATAAAACAAGGAAATTCTATGAGTTAAATTGCTTTTAGTATAGTGTATGCCTTGGTTTTCCTACAATTAGAAATGATAATATTGGCTTCATGTATAACCCCACTCGAATCATCTTGTCCTTTTGTTTTGCTTCCTAGAATCACATATGACACACACAAACACACCATAAGAATAAGGCAACAACACAAATACAAGACACAACACCAAAATTGCTAAATGAACTCTGGAAGACATTATATATATCGAATAAACTGTATTGATATGTCCAACATAATCCAAAAATAACCCCAATCAATGGAAAGTACATGAAAAATCCTTTAAAATCAATTAATCATTTGTTAAAAATGGATAAGAAATGGATTAGATATCGTAAAAACAAAAATTTACTTCTTGCTATTAGAATTTTCAAGTAATTACAGATCGTTCCTAAGTTTTTCGCCATCTTAGAGAACTTATTTAGTGAAAGCAAAACCATCAATGGATTGTGCTCGAAAAATCCTATCAAAATGACTATTTATTCATAAAAAAAGAACGGACTAAAAATAAATTAGATATCACAAAAACAAGTTTTAGTTAAAGCTGTCATGTTTTCACCCAAAAATTGTAGATATGTTTTATAAATTTGAACAACTTACACGTTTCTTTTCTTAAAAAAAAACCATTATGAGAAAGTGCTCGAAGAGTACTATCAATTTGACTATTTACACATCGAAATCAAATTAAAATTGAGTAAGAAATCGCAAAAACAAAAACTTACTAGGTGCTGTCACAAACATACGCACTTAAGCCCTCAATGAGCGTTCAAGAATGCACTCCATAGGCGCTTTTGTGCACACACCATGATTGCTCCATATGTGCTCGATGAGCGCTTTAGAACTGCTCCACAATTGCTCTAGAGGTGCTCCATGGGTGCCCTTGTACTAGCTCCCAGAGCACTCCGTTTGCACTCTTGATTCTTTTTAACATACTTGATGTTATATGCATATATTTTGTATATATGTATTTATAACGCTATAAATAATAGAAATACCAATTTACATATTTAGATAAGATTGACAAATAAAGTAAATAATGAAGAAAATTTCCTTATCAATATAGGCATTAAAGAATGTAAATAGAAGTAAATTCTAATTATATGTTTCCCGTAAATATAGATAAAACGTGAATTGGGAATAAGAGAAATACAATAAAAATAAATAATAGGTAGTAAGTATCTACTACCCTAAGGTAGGCAAACTAAAAGACACAATCAGAATCAATACATGAATAACAATATAGTAATGAATATCTATTATCTCATTTCATAGGAAAAAATATATTAGTTCTTAGACTTCCAGTAGCACATTATAACAATTTAGCTAGGACGACAAGTGAGTAACTTTGACATTATCATATTATTTGTACTTATAGTATAGCTGCACTAGTAATAATATATCAAATTGATATGCATGTGGGATTAGGTATATTGCATGATGCATGGTGTATGTTTGGTTGCCAAAACATCATATTGTAAGTGAAAATTGCCTTGTATGATAATTAACATATGAAGCCTATTGATATTTGTCTATGAATTGTATGATCACCTTAAACCTAATTAAAAACTATTGGTACCATATATAAAACAGACACGCATTGCATAAATTGCATATATTGGATTATGAGTATGTGATAGCCTATTACATGTTAGTATTCCAGTTTTCTGGTAATGCTTGATTTTTCTAAGCAGAAGGCTATTAGTTCTATGTAAGGTTAGCTTTGTTCCGGCAGTTTTAAAGAAACTAATTGATATATAAAGGACACCGCCTATGGTATCGCTTTGAAATAACTAACACTTAGTAGAGTTTCTTTGCTCCAAGGCAAGGCTGAGATATTGAGATTTTGAAGTTAAGTACATGCTGCAGTAGATTGGTATATTCTCTCCTTAGTTTTTGATTCTCCTGGGTAGGTGGGCCATAGATTGAGTTTCCTTCAATCCCTATAAGAGGGGTAAATCTACATCCTCTTTGGATTCCAGGCTATCCAAACTTGTAGTTGTGCATATAGATGATTGTTGCATTACATATGCTTGTTAATTATACTTGCTTGTTATTGCTTGATGTGTTGTCTGGTCAGGTTATCTCACTGAGCTGTGTTTTCATTTACCAGCCAACAATTTTTGTGTAGGAATAACACTAATTGAGACCTTCATGAAGATCGAAAGTTAGGTTGCTATGAACTTAGAATATAATTTTGAATAAATTATATAAATAGTTGAGACTTTATATTTCATAGGATTGAAACCCTAATTTTTACTATTTGGTAGGGGATACTGATTTTCTGCGATCTTGGTAGAATGGGGAAAATCGGATTCCATAGTTGAATTTCAATAATACTATTATATGTGTATCATTTAAGTAAGTGATATTAATAAATAAATAGAGTCTTGTTGAAATAACTTAATTTATTTAATAATTTAATTTTCATGTAAATGTAATATTAGTTCTAAATATTAAGTTTGAAGTGAATTTGATATATGAAAATGAATGTGTAGAAATAGATTTGATATACAATGTGTAAATTCTTATTAATATAAAAAGTGTGTTAGTAGCATGTTATGAATTAATATTATGTTTATTAATGTAAATTATTGATGTATGAGTATATATGTGATGAGATTAATGTTATTGTTTTATGTATATTAATGTGTGTATAGTATAATTAATTTTTGTGTCTTTTATGAATCAATATGTATGTGTTATGTTTAAAATTATCAAAATAACTTTTGAAATGTCTAAAAATTTGTTAGTAGAAAATTTCAATAAGTTAAGCCTATTTTCAAGCTCAAATTAAGTCTAAATTAGCCTTAAATTAAGCTAAATTAAGCCTAACCCATTATGTACCCTAAAAGTCAAAGTTTATGATAAATGTGAGCCTATAAATTGATCAAAAGACACTCTTTTGGCAGCCAACAAAATCCTTCCAAATTTTCACTTTTCTTTTATTTCTTTTGTTCTTCTTTCTTTAAACCATAAGCTCCAAACCTTAGCAAGAACAAGCTATTGGATTCAAGAATTTTCTCCAAGTCAAAGCTTCTTCGTGTAAGTTACTGCAAGTTATAAACTCCTTGTTCGTTCTTTCTTGTGATATAGATATAAAATCCATATTAGTATGAGTTTTAATATCATATGAGTTTGAATGGTTTTATGTACTAATAAATGTTGGGTTGTGTTTTGATATTATGTGAACTTGTTATATGCGTTATGGAAGTAGTGAGAAGTGTTGTGAATATTGAAGTTGATTTTGAGTAGTTAAGTTTAAGATGAAGAGTAGGAGAGGATTTGAGATAAATGAAGTAGTTTGATGTGTTAAAATGATATGCAATGTTGCTAGGAGTAGTTAATGTGGATAGAAGATAGTATATGAAGCTAGATGTGTGTTTGAAGACGGATTAAAAGTGCTTTATGTTACAATTTTGCAAAGTGCAAAATAGGGGAAACAAAAGCTTTTTGAACAGGTCTGTTTTTGCATTTAGGCCGGCATCTGCTACTTCAATGACGCCGACGTAGAGGCGGTATTGAATGTGATAAGAACTGATTTTTCTAATGCTTCTTGTAACACCGCTAACATTTGTGAAGAAATTTTCCAGCGTTCATTTTTCAAATCTTATGCCGGCTACTAGGGCTTCAACGCCACCGGCCTTTAACCAGTGTTGAATGCTAACAGAACTGATTTTCTCAACGCCGGCTTTAATGCTACCGGCGTACGTTTCCAATGTTGCCGGCGTTCATCTCAATTTGCTGGTGTAAATTGCCTACGTATCCCCTGAGTTTTTATAATTTCAAACTTCTTCAATTGTCCTTCTTTGCTTCATATATGGTCTTCTAATGAATCTATAAGTTATTTAAACATGTTTTATGTATGAATCAAGTGTTAGAGCTATATGTTAAGTTCAGTGAATCTCTTTTATAGTTAATTTAGAATTCTATGTTGTATGTATATTCTACGTTCGATTATTGATTTGTTTTGATATTTCTTATTTCAGTTAAAGATTCTTCAGTTGACTTCCCTCTGAGTGGATATAGTGATACCCTACTGGTACAGGTACGCAGTAGCTTGTTTGTTGTATGCTAGGCATAGGCATTACTAAATTTGACTTAATTCAAATCAACTTAATACTTTGATGAAGTAGACGTCTATTATGCTGTTTAATTTAGTTCAAGGAGCATCAAACTTGTTATGATGCAATGGTATGCTATGATGCAATAGCGATTCGTTTATGGTTAAGTGGGTAGCTGATGGGGAGAATAGTATTTGTATAATGTTTGGTTAAACTTGGGAGGAAATACTATGGTTTAGTTCAAAGTTTATGAGGACTTGTGAACTATATTCATGTTGTGGACTGAGTTTAAGTAGAGTTAGGTAACGGCTTTGAACCCTAGATGAAGATATTTTCTTTATGAAATAGATATAGGAGATATAAGTATTCGAATTGCTTATATCAACCCCCTAAGCAGCTCCTATTACTCAGGACTCCAAATTCCCAGAGCGTGATCCTGGGGTTTGAATACCCCACTATTGTTCTGTTAAAAGGAAATTTAGCAAGATAATGACTTAATCGTTGATGCATTGCATTAGAACTTAGTTCTCTTGACACTTCGCTATTGCATTTGTTACTGCGTATTGGGCGTTTGGCTCACTTTTGCTATGTTGCAAGTATTGAAGATGGTTTCTATGATGATCTGGGATACGTGTCAGATTTTGAGAGGTTCATGGACGAGTGGGATGAGTAGGACTCAAGTGACCTTGGTTTTTTGATAGAAGCTTTTGTTTTAAAACATATTTCTATGTATATGGGGCTTGTTAAATAAGCCTAAGTTGTAAAAGACTTTAAAATCTCTTTAGTTTATTTTTGTATCAAGAGCAACTTGTAATTTTATAGTGTCTCATATTGACACTAATCTTTGTAATTATGATGTGTATATGTATGGAATGCTTTTGTTAGCAATCTTCTTTTGTTTAAAATTGTTTATAAAGTTTTGGTAGATTTAATCAAACAATTCTCATAAACTGTTAGTTTTAGAATAACTTTACATATAATGTGAAGATGTTATATGTGGTTGGGGACTTGGTACACTAAATCTTGAGATTTAGTGGGTCAAGTCTTTACAAATAGATTAATTAGTTTATTCAAATATTAGTTGAAGATTATAAATACTACTTGTATTCTTAGATTTTTTAATTTATAGCTACGGCCTATTGGCATCATTAGTTGAATTTCTAAAGCTCACAGGCACAATATTCATTTTTCTCTAGACATGCATTATGGTTCTTGGAATAACTCATGAATTTAAAAGCGCCCATTAAATTTTAACTAAGTCTACTTCGTAGAATCGCCACTCAAAAATTCAGGGTTTATAGATGGAGGGGTAACCTTTGTTGTGTTTAATTTTTTTTTATCATTACTACACAATTAACTATAATTATTTTTTATTTATAGGCGACAAGATTCTCCCTTATTTGAACAATCATTCCCTACATAGAGTAATAATGACTCTGCCATGACTAATAACTCTTCGAGACGTTCTAGGAAGAAGACATCAACCACCTAGAAGTAATTTACAGAAACCAAAGAATCCACTTCAAATGGAGAACTTATTAAATATGTCGTTTGTTGAACTTGTGGCAATAAGTTGTCTTTTGAGTCCTATAATGGCACGAGACACTTGAAATGACACATAAAAGCATACTTATCTAAAGGGCATGTTGTGGTGGAGGACCTTACCGATGACAATAGCTCCCATACTGAGCATGTTGATCCTACAACATGGCAATTCAATCAGTAAGATGCGCAAGACTAGCTAGTGGAATGGATGGTAGTTATAAATATATTGTTTCATGCAATCGGTCATGAAAAATTTGACAGCTGGAGTACGGGGAGCCATGCAACCCCTATACTGACATACGGGCCGACAAACGTTAAAAAATGACATAATGGGCCTTTTTGAGAAAAGGCGTGAAGCTCTGAAGGAGGTGTTGTTGAACCTTCCTTCTAGGCATAATCCTCTAAAATGATTTGTTGTTCATGTAATTTTTTAGATCATACACTAATTTATAATGTTTACTTTTTGTTTAAATAATGTAATCAATTTTGCTTGTGCAGTGTCTCTCTCATCTCAAATGTATGAAAATCTCCCATCAATGATATTCAGTTTAGCTGTATATGCGTACCCTCTCACTGGATAGATGAACAGTGGTTAATCTCGATGTAGATTATTGCTTTCAAGCCACTTTAGGAGATACATACCCGCCAGACAATAGAAAATAACATTATAAAAGCCATCCAGTCGTACGGTATACAATATTTAATATATCATTCAGCAATGCATCAAAAAATATTGCTGCCATTCGCTATCTAAAGTAGTTGTTAAAGCTGGCATGCGATGGAAAGTCCTTTCATGTTTGATGTGTCTACCATATTATGAATTTGGTAGTGCAAGCAAGCCTTGGAGTTTGTGGCCTTGACATACATATTGAAAAGATAAGATATGTAATCAATTGTCTTTGTATTTCATGGAGAGTTCGACAAATGTACATGGAGTTTGTCAAGACACATCGTTTAGAGCAAAAGCTGCCTGCACTTAATTATTTAACTAGGTGGAATTTCACGTTCAAAATACTTAACCAGGTATTGGAGTGTAGAAGGGCTCTAACTCATTTGTACAATACCTTACTTAATCCCTCTAATCCTAGCTTTGACTTGATGGTGAGTCGGGATTGACAAATGACACATGCACTCAAAGAGGTCTTGAAGACATTTCTTGGCCCAACACAACATTTATCTCATTACTACTAACTCACTAGTAATTGGGTACTTTCCCACCTAGTTAACATATCCGATGTGCTGAGTAACTATTGTTGTAATCCTACCTGGCGGCTATTGTGTCTGCAATGACTAGTAAGCTTCAGGATTATATTGTCCCTCTTCCCCTACTCTTCCATGTTGCAATAATGCTAGATCAATAGTCTAAGTTTTGTGTGATAGAAGCACTCATAAAGGAATTCTATAAGAATATTGGTGTTGTCCAAAATCAGAGGTCGCAGGTCTTCATTGTAGCAAGAAATTTGCTCAATGACTTGTATAGGTGTCATGATTTGAAAAATGTACCGCTACCCCAGCCATAATGACTCAGCAGTTACTCATCCTAGGATTTTCAAAAAGAAGTAAACAAATTACCCAGGATGTTAGGAGCAGCCATGCGGCTTCCCATGAAATATCTAGTGACATGCTAGTATGCAAGGTCTAATAATTTGATGAAGAGGAATCGGAAGAGGGAGGGGGAATGGGGGGTATGATTTCAATGTCTTTAGTTGGTGGAAGGAGATGATACACATGATGCTAGTGCTTTCTATATTGGCATGGGATATTTTGGCTTCTTCGGCTTCAACAGTTTTATCAGAGTCAACGTTTAGTTCGGGTAGATGAGTCCTCAAATCGCACTACCATAAGCTAAAAGATGCCATTGTTGAAGCATGCATGTGCTTAAAAGATTTGTTCGATGCCATTAGTAAGAAGCAAACGGACCCACGCTTTTTGGGCTTGAGGATAGCAACTTGAGATCGAGAGAGTTATTGTCACAACCAGATTTGTAGCGGTAGACATAGACAGAATAATGGGGATAAGGCTAGAGGAAAATCCTAGGAGAATGTATGGTTGATAACCTTTTTTTTTTTATTATTCTTATAATTTTTGTAGTTAATAAATATTACTAATAAAATTTTAGTTTTCCACTGGTCCCAATGCGTTTATTAATTTCATTTATTTAATAATTTAAAATATTATAATTTATTTAATTAAGCAAGTTTAACATTTAATATAAATTAATTACTATTACAATATTATTTGACAATTTCTTTTTTTTTTTAATTTCCTAAAAAAATTGAAGTTAATATGTTAATAGTAATACAATTGAAATCATTTAAGAAAATAAAATATACTAAATGTATTATATTTTTTAAGAAGACAAATGTATTTAATTAAAATAATAAAAAATAATTTATTTATTTATCTAAATACAAATTTATAGTAAATTATAAAAATAAATCACTATTTTATATTATTATTTTAAAGAAGGCCCACATGCTGGTCCCCCTACTTCACATGCAATGTTATGCCGGCTCACTTATTTCACATGTTGCGTGACAGTTCACATGTGCTTGTACTTTTATCTTTTTCTTTCATGTGTCGTGCTAAGCTTGCAGCCCACCTATCGGCCCACAAGTGTTGCAACCCATTTACAACACATACTCGCAATAGGAGCATTTGAGTTTAATAATGTTGGGACCACGAAGTTTTCAACCATGTAATAATATACTTGATTAAAATTTTCACCTCCTAGTTTCCTTTTCCCTTTTTAATTTATTTTTTTTCCTCTTTGTGATAAAAATATTTTATGAGCTTTTATTTATTTACTTTTTAATTCATTGTGACAAATGAATTATCTCAAAGAATGGTGATTCATTATTTTATTTGGATGGTCTATTTTTCATCGGTATCTATTTCGGTAACCGTATTATATTTGTTTGTATCATATCTGTTTCATAATAATATTTGGGCTGTTTGATCATTTTATGAGTAAAAATATTTTTTTATCTATATCTATTTTTAACAAATAGTTTGTTTAAAAATGATAAAAAGATTAAATCAAAATAATAGAAAATGACGGAACAAACATATATACTTAAAATTCTTCACTGTTTTGAAGCGTGAATACTTCTTTTTTCCCCTTATTTTTCAATATATTAGATATGTTTTAAATAGAGAGAAATCGAACCAAATTTATCCTATTAAATGACCGAATAGATTTTATGGCCAAAAAATAAAAAAAAAGACCGAATATAATTGACGAAGGGCGGATTTCCATACCCGTACTTCGGTTGGCATTATTTCTGTGTTCTTTATAGTCGCTTAGTTATATTATCACTCTGAAACGCGGGACAGTTTCTGGACATGTAGAAATAAGCATGATCAGAATCTTCTTTCATGATGTTTAAGAAATTGCAGATAACACTTCAATATTCATCACGCCTATATATACAATTATAATCATGGCTCATAACCTACCCATGCCTGTTTTTTTATTTCTTTTACCTTTCGTACATGAAAGAAATGAATTCTAAAGCAAATATTTACGAACTAAAGTGATAAAGTGTCAAAAAATGAAACACGTGTAAAAAAGAATAATGGTGAAGATACCATTATATTTATGTAAGGTGAAATTTATACTTAAAAAGCTTATTAATAAATGCCAATTAACAAACGCAGTAAGAAAATTGATTTTTAAAGATAACAAAATTTCTCTGAAAAATTAATAAAAGAATTTATATATTTACAAATAAAATTAGTGCATAAAATTTTATTTTAAAAATAAAAAATTTTATCTTTAAATCTCAGTTTTTTTATAATAAAAATAACATGCTTAATTTTGTTATCAATTAATAAAATAATTTAAGCATCATTTCTTAGATATGTTTGAAACTTGTAAATTCATCGAACCAATAAAATGTATATAGTAGTTAAAACTACTGTATTTTAATGATCAATTATGATTAAATAAGAATTCAAGCCATTTAGGTAGAAAAGGTCCGCGAACAACATAATATACATAGAAGTTTCCTCATCTACCATAATTTTGGGGTTTACATGATTAATTATCAATACTAATAATCAAAATAGTGCTTTGAGTTAGCATTTTTTCAGTTAGGTTACTTATCATCATTTTGTAACTTTATAAGATTTTCAAAAACAATGATTATACTTCTTAATAGATTCTTGCAGGAACTTTATGCAACAAAAATTTTTTTTGGTTAATTTCTTTAAACTTGTGGACTAAAAAGTAAAAAAGGACGTATACTTGTTGCAATGAAACCGCCTAAGTAAAAAGAAGAAATTAAAATATATACATATTTAATTTGATAGTAAAAAAAGTACAAATAATATCTTGATATATATATAAATAGATTTATTATTTTATAAAACAACCATAATATATCAAAACATACTAGTACATATCTATTTATAATATATAATTTCTAAAGCTTTTAGTGTTTTAATACCTATTCGTTTATAATACCCTTTCAATATGTTCCAACAAGTATAAGTGCTCATAAATTTACCATATATATTTTGTACAGGTTATTTTCATCTCTCTTTGTAGTTTTTTATCCTTTTACTTCTATCTTAATCCACTTTCACTCTTTCTTTCTCCCTTTCATGTATTTTTCTTCCAGTTTATTTCTATCTTTTCTTTTTTCAAATATTTTTCCTTTGTCTTTATTCTTAAACTAGAATTCTCAATCTGTATTTCATAATGTGCTCTCTATTTCAAGATAATGGTTTATTCATCTTCTATCTTTATCTACAATGTAGGTTTTTTTTTTTCCATGTCCCTTTTATGTTCCATCAAAAGCAAGGTTATGCAATATACATTAAAAAAAAAAAAAAATCAACTACAACATTTGTTATTTCAGTAGGTATGGTTAATTTCAATTTTAATATAATACTTAATATTTGATAACATGCACTTTAATATTACTTTTAAGTTATCTATTTTATTATTCTAAATCTTTATACTGATTGTATAATGAAAATATGTTTTAATAACTGAAGTAATATTATAAAAAATCCTACTTTTACATTAAATTATCTATACACATTTCCCTATTTTTTAAAATACATTTTTTATTTCCTTACTTAATCCATTACACAATTAATTAGAGAGTTACCGAATTTGAAAGTTTTAGGTGTTTAGTACATCTTAGTTATTAATGTTATTTTTTATTTTGGAATCTTTTTATAATTTCCAATTTGTAATATGTGGTAGTTTTATACAATTAATTAGAAAATTATCATTTTAAAAGTGTTAGGTATTTAGTACATTTAATTATTAATATTTTTTTCCTTTTAAAAATCTTATTATTATTTGCAATTTATAAGATGTGATTGTTTTACAATTATAATGCCTATTTTTACATTATTTTATACAATATGTCTTAAGTATGATCCATTGAGATAAAAAATTAAAGCTTTTGATTATTTCAATATGTTGACATTACTTTCTTTCTTTCTTTTTTTTCCTAAGAAAATGAAAAATAACTATAAGAGCAGCATTGAAATCACATGATGGTTGGTTTATTATGTTTTCTTTACATTTTGGAATATTTTCTAGATCAAGTTTTGCTTATGCATCTCTTACCTTTTTTTCCCCCTAAATGAATGGTTGTGACTTTTAAATTTTATGAAAATTATTGCAAAATTTAGATGATGCAACTCTTGACATAATTTCTTTTTTACTTTAGTATATTTTCAATATGCAAAGCTTTTTTTTTTTTATCATTTATGCATTTTTTTAATTAAGTTAGAATATGTAAAGCTATCTGTAAAGGAAGAGTTTGTATAATTATTTGTCCAAATCTATTATAAAAACCATTTCAAAAGCATCCATTAAGAGAAATATAATACATTATACTACGAAACTTTATTGTCCTTTCATCATTAAGATAAAGGACTTAATACACACACACACACACACACACACACTTACACTTACACTTAAGATTACAAAATATAGGCTTAAGATCAAACATATATCAAAATACATATACGTTTATCAAAATATTTAACAACTATTACATTGTTCCAAAAACATTCCCCCTATTCTATTATAAAGGCTTTCCATCACCAAGGTCGGGATTCCTAATCATCTCACTCATCCAAAAAGTCCTCAAGATTGGTTTCATAACCCATCTGAGTATAAACTCGTCCTCATCAACACTTGAAAGAGAAGATCATGAGCTAAAGGCCTAGTACACAACTAATACAAACAAATATGAAGTGACAGACACACTTAAACTATATTCAATGCATCAACCATTAATTTATTTTCTAATAATTAAGTTTATCAAGCAACAAAGGAGTATTCAAACTCCGGGACAAGCCATTATGAAGCTAGGTTGTCTTAAGTAACGATGTGATGCTTAGGGGGTTGATATAGGCAGGCCAAATACATATATCTCCTAGATTATATAGTCGAAAAAGAAAACTAATTTCATCTAGGGTTAATAGCTGTTACTCAACTTTACTTATTTTTATCCATAATATCACTTAGTTCAACTAGTCCTATAAACGTGAACTAAATCATATTATTTCTTTTAATAATAAGTAAATGTTACACCGATACTATTCTTCCTATCTATTATCCGCTGAGCCACCTATAAGTTGTCAAATTACAAAGATAGGGGTGGCTTAAGCGCTTAAAGTACCATGTTAACCTCTTTAAAAGGGTTGTCGTTTCTCGGACTAGATTCAATGGCATAAAGCACAATCGATACAAACACTCTTTAATCCACTTCAATTAGGATTAATTTAAAATATGCTTATCCTAGGCAAATAACAACAAGTTATTGTATACCTAAGATATTCTTGACAAAAAGATCAGCAACTAGACTTAATGATGTAGGAAAATTTGATAAAAAAATTACATCATAAAGACTCTTAATATAAAACCTAAGAAAACTACATTTACTTTATCTTACATTCCAAATAAAACTCATACAAAAGCATAACATAATGTACATTTATTGTCACACCCCAATATGGGGCCTAGTAGGATAAATCTAAAACTATCATATCACGTGTGCACCTGTAACATAAAAGCCGTTTTGTAAGTCAGAGTGTACAAGACTCTATTTATTTGTAAATGTTTATTATATAATTGATATGTTATATTACAGGATTTCGACTATGGAATCCGATTTTCCAATTTCTACCAAGATCGCAGAAAATTGGTATTCCCTACCAAATGGTGAAAATGGGTTTCAAATTACAACTTACAAATTTCAAAATTTATCTAATTTACATTCTAAGTTTACCATATCCTATATCTCTATCTTTAATTGAGTTCGTTGGAGATGCTCTCTTCACACATTCTTAGCCCAATCCCAGCTAATACTAATCTTGCACAAAAACTGTTGGGGGGTGAGCGAACCACAGTTTAGTGAGATAACCTGACCAAACCATATATCAACAAAAAACAAGCAAGTATATTTATCAATTGTATGCAATGGAACAATCAATCATATGCATATTACAAGCTTAGATGATTTAAAATCCAAAGCAGAATGGAGATTTACGCCTTCTCATCGGGGTTGAAGGAACTCAATACTATGACCCACCTATTCAGGAGAAACTAAGTATACAGAAAAGCCACAATCCTCATTGTCGTTATGTCTTTATACTTTTGGTACTCAATTCCTGTTTTAAGCCTTAGAAACTCCACTAAGTGTTAGTCATTTCATAACGATACCATGAGCGGCTTCCTTCATTTCCAATTAGTTCCCATGGAACCGATGGAACAAAGGTAATCTTGCGTAGAACTAATAGCCTCTTGCCTAGAAAAACCAAGCATTTCCAAAGAACCGAAATACTAACACATAGTAGGCTGCCACATCTTCAAATGCAGTTTATGCAAATCATGCGATGCATGTCCATTTCATTTATAGTATCGATGGTTGTTAATTAAGTTTAAGGCGATCATACAATTTACAGACAATCATCAACATGCTTCATACAACATTTATAATACGATAGAATTATCACTTATATTATGATAATTTGTCATTCAATCATACACCACGCATCATGCATTATCCCCAATCCCGTATGCATATCAATAGAATATATATTATTACAAATGTAACTATACTAAAAGCACAAACAATTTGATAAAGTCAAGTAACTCCCCTGTAGATCTTGCTAAATTGCTCTATAAGCTACCGGAAGTCCGGGAATTGATCAATTTTCCTATGAAAGGAAATAACAGAGGTATATTATTAGACTATTTCTATGAGAGAAGTCTTCTCAGAATTAAAGACGCTGATCTCAATCGCCGGATATTAGACTAAACTCTTTATATTAGTAATTGCATCGTTAAATAATTTAATTGAATCCTTATAGGTGCCTAACTATTTCATATTGGTATTTGATACAGTTTTTATTAAGGTTACAATCCCTATAGTAAAGAATATTTTTCCGTTATTCGTTTTCATTTTGCTTTTCTTGATCTTAATTACCATCTATATTTTTTTTAAGGGGTTTGTCTTTTCCTTAAGTCCTACTGCTTTTAATAGAAGATTTTTATTTATTAATTCTTTGCCTGTCAACCTCATCTGTCTCTCAAATTGGTATTTTTATTTATTTAAGGGTATATTCTAGTATCTATACCCTTCAAAAATTATTTTAATAACATTGTATGTATATGGAGTTTAGATATATCAAATTTTTATTATACTTCAATTTCATTTATATTGCAAAACAAGCTAAGTTTAATAATATCAAATTATCAGTAATATTAGTTTCGAAATGTTAATATCAATATTAGTAATAAATACAAGCATAATAATAACAATAATTTTCATACTATTAGTAAATAATAACATTAGTGACAAAAATAGAATTGATGATAATATAATTATAGTGACCTTAACGTAAAATAACACTATTAATAATCCTAATGACTCATGATGAAAACATCAATAATAATGAATACTATAATCAGTAGTAACAACAATAGTAATAATCACAATCATATTAATAGGAATAATAGTAACATTAATATTGGTTTAAGAGTGAAAATTGAGTGAATTTCTATTTGCGATTTCTTATTCGTTTTAAATCTGATGTCGCTGTATAAATAGTCAATTTGATAGTATTCTTTGAATACTTTCTAGTAGTGGAATTATTTTTAAGAAAAGAGAATTGTACAATTTTTAAATTTATGAAACACATGCATAGGTCTCAAGTGAATCCTAATAATTATAGTCAAAACTTGTTTTGATGATATCTAACTCATTTCTAGCCCGTTTTTTGCGAATAAATAGTCATTTTCATAGTATTTTCCGAGTAAAACCCATTGATAAGGTTATTTTCATTAAACAAGTTCAATAAGGAGGTGAAAAATGCAAGACCAGTCGGCTCTGTTCATACAAATCTAGCAGCAGTAATCCAAATTTTGTTTTTGCAATATTTAATTCGTTTCTTATCTGTTTTTAACAAATAAATAGTCAATTTCATAGGATTTTTCATGTTCTTTCCATTGGTGAGGTCATTTTAAGCTTATAACAAACACATCACTATAGTTTATTCAATCTTCTTAGTCATTTACATGAGTTATTTTAGTCTTGTTGTAGTTTAGATGTGGTTTTGGTTTTTCCTTTCTAAGACTTGAATTTCTACACTTAAAAATCTTCAAGTTGATATATTTATATACTAAATAGTCTAGATAACATAAATATACTATTAGATTAATCTTGATAAATTAATAAGACAAATTCCTTATAAATCAACATGACGAATATTTAAACTTAATGTAATTCTTACCTTGATTGGATAATAGATGGGGTTTAATTCCTCCTTCCTGATGAAAATGATGATCTAAAGAGGGTAGTAAGAAGATGAGTAACTAAGAAAAATTAATCTAACTAAACTAGCAAATGTATGTACATATTTTTACCTTGTTGAGCTTAGATTCAAACCTGAATTTATGATATACCAAAGGCTATTTAACTTGATTTTTGGTGTTGTTTGAAAGAGGCAATGAATGTGTTTGAATGTGGTTGATGCTTGGATAAGATGTAGGAAATGAGACATGGATTATATCTTGTTTTAGAGTTCCTTCAATATTGTTTAAATGAAGGAAATGGTGAAGGAAAGTGGTTGTTCGTTTTTCTTTTTGTAGCTAGGATTTTAACTAGTTTTTGTGGAGATTTTGAGCTACTTTTGTGTCAAACTTAAGGCTTTATATATGTACTAAGGTTAGACTAAATTTTGGAGGCTAAAGAAAGTGTTTTGGGCTTAAAAAGGACTCAAACTTATAGCTGGAATTTCCATACGAATTTGGCAACTTTGGATTACAAATTTAGACTTTGTTTTGACAGATTTGTGGCTAACTTTAAGGGGAATTAATTGTGTTTGTTTGGTAGTTAATTAATGTCATTTATATGTATAAATTAGGAGCTCCACTTGTTGGAAAATCGGGTCAAGAATTGGATGGAATCTGAAGTTGAAAAAGTTCAATTTCTAAAGCAGTTTTTCTTGATTTTTTTGGATAGATTTTTGTATCTGATTTTTTTAATTAATTGTTGGTGTTTGAAGTGTCCTTTTAAAGGCGTTCTATTGGTGCTTAATTAGTCAAAAATATCAGCTCAAATGAGCCTAGGAATCCTACAAAAATTGGAGCTCAAATTGGATATGTGAGCTACTGCATTTTGGTTTGAATTTTTCCCCTGCTTCAGCTTGTTGGATCCGATTTTGCAAGAAGATTTGGAGTTGTTTTAGTTGTTTATTTGAGCTGAAATTCTTGTCATTATTGTTGATCATGTTTGGAGTGTTGTGGTTGGATTATAGGTCAATTTCATTTGGATTTTATAGCTCCAATTTTCGGATCAAAGTTAGACAAGAAAGATGGAACTTTGCAGTTGGAAGTCCACTTGTACTACTGTATCACGGTAGTTCAACCTTAATTTGCAGCTGTTTTACTCCTTTAATTTGTCTGAAATTCTTGTATATTAAATGTGTTATAGGTGGAACTTTTGGGTTGGTTGGGGTGTCTTTTTCAAGTTGCAATTGTGTGCTAAATTCGGAGCAAAGTTGGATGAACATTGGTCTTGCTGCAGCCGAGCAAACCAAATTCTGTTGCTGCTTGTTGTACATGGTTGCTATGTTTTCCATCCGAACATTGCTTTGTGCGTGAAGGTTGGTGGGCTTCAGCTGGGAAATCCAAATTGCTGCTGCTGAACCATGTTCCATGTGCTGTGCGTGGAGAATTTCAACATGATGCTGTGCGTGGAGTCTAGCAGCTTGCCCTTTTCCAACATGGATCATATAATGTGTTGGAATTTTGCTCGGTGATTTCAATGTGCAGCGGTTTTCATTTTATATATATATATATATATATTTGCTTATTATTTGATTAATAGTAATTAACTAAAATATTTTTACTAATAGTAAATTATAAAAGTATATCTATAATCGTTACGCATGAGTTTTATCTAGGAAAAATTATCTAAGTTACTACAAAAACTCTAGATTATTTATATATTCAAATTTTTAGTTTAAAGTTTACACGATTAATTATTTTTAGTATTTTAAGTTACACAATTTAATTTTTCAAATTCAATAAATTAAATTGGGAACCAAGTCCTAATAAATTTAGAATTTCCTAACAAGTATAACAGAGGGTTTGGAATTTTAATTGTTGATCTAGATTAATATTTATTGTTCGGTATTAGTATCTATTATGTATTTATAATCTTAGTAATTCCTCTTTGAATTATTATTTTATACCGATAAGCTCTATTAATAAACTATATCTTATCGGTTTTGAAATTTAGAGCTTCTTCTAATTATATCTTGAATTATCAGTTCAAGATACGAAATCTAGTTTTTAGTATCGATTAAGGTCAAGGAAATTTTTATTCAGGTTTTTCAAACTAGGAATGAGTTTATTACATCTTATAAGTCTATTGTAAGATTTTTGTTGAATCATATATGTGGTATTAGTTTCACATTTGCTAATTTGTTCATTTTCTAGTTATGAAAATTATTAAATGTTACATTAAACATTCAGGATTTCAATTTCTAAATTCTCTAAATCTTTTAATTAGAATATTAGTGTAATTTAAATATTTATTTAAGATCTAGATTCTCAGATATTGATCTATTTTACCAAATATTATTTTTTTTTATTGTATAGGAGTTGTTTATACTAATTTGTTATTAGCAACATATTTTTATCTAGGGCTACTCAATATTGTTATCAGATTGAAAATAGTTTGAACACTATTATTTCATTATTTAATAAGTGTAGGGTTTACTTCCTAAGTATTGAACTTAAGGAAAAAGGATTCAGTAATTTATATTAACGATTGGTTTATCGTTGCTTTTATAATTTATTTGAGATCATAGAAGTTACAGTTGGTATTTCGAAAAATTTTTATTTATAGAGATTCTAATCTTTTTAACTATAATCAAATTCATTCACTCTTTGACATTTTTAAATCGAGAAAAATTTGGAGTGATTCTTACTACTTGTTCCAAATATTCTATATAATTATATATTACATTTTTAGTTTTTGTTAAAATTAGGTTACGTAAAATTAAAGGGATTACATTTATACATGCATACCTACATCACTTTAATATCATTAATCCTTAAAATCATCATTACTTATTTTATTTTTTTATTTTATCTTATTTTATTATTTATTTATTTTTTCGAAGGTTTTCAGCTAGGTACACTACCGTGTACATGCCTACGTTCTCTTCATTAAGAGAAGCACAGTGGAAAGCAAAACCAAATGTTCATTTCAAATTTCAAATAAGAGAGAAACATGTCTCGATACAAGTGACTGTGTTTCGCCTGTGTTTGCCACGTTTTCAAAATACATCCAACACTTTAGAAATCAGAGAGAAGCACGGTGGATTAGGTCTTGTGGTGTTCCAGTTGTGTTTCTTTTTAATAAAAAACATTATTGCAAATAATGCGAAACACAGCTGCTCGCTTGAACCTATGCTATCACATTTTCCCCATGAATTCAAACATAGTGAGGAACACGGTGGAATCCATATTGTCGTGTTCTTCTTGGAAAACAGGGCACAAAATTTATGAAACTTAACACCCAAATTTCCACTTTTACAAGCTCAAATACATTCAAACACATACTTATCTACTACAAGCATACTCAAACTCTGCACTCACATCCTTAAACAAACATTACAACTTCATATAAGCTCATCACAACCAACTCTAACTCACACTTCAACTCAAAACATCTTCAAAGCTTACAATAACTTATTTACTACATCTTCAAAGACCTAAATATTTTCTCAATCAACTCAACATGCCAACAATACATGCAACTCATTAAGAACTAAGTTGATAGAAATCTATGAAATAAATTGATATTGAATTATCACAAGAAGGCATATAAACTTATCTTAAACTTTCTTTAACTTGGAGGTGAGTTCTTGTAAGAGTTATTGGCAAATTGGACAAGAAAAACTTGAATGAAAAGATGAAATGGAAGAAACGAATGGAATTGTCGGTTTGGATTTGTTTTGGCATATAAAACTTTGATATCATCCTCTTATTTTGTTGACTTTTGGAGTAGGTTTTTAAAAGCAAGAAAGAATGGGGCTTGGGCTTAGTTTTAAAATCATGGATTGGGTTTAATTATAAAGAAACTTAGGCTTGGGTTAAAATTTACTTGGGTTGGGACTTAACACAATTCAACCATGAATTCAATCAAAACAAACCATAACAAAACAATACAAACATATATGTTAACTTACACTAACACATTAAATTCCATTTAACTAAAAACTTAACAAAACTTCATAATTTAAATAAACCAATATATATACACACACACACATATAATTTAACTATGCATGAGAGTTAAGCTATTTCATAAGTTTTATAAAAACTATTGCGATATTTGGGTAATGCAATTTAAAGTGATATGACTCTTTGCATATCATATTATATTTTCACAACTTGACGTATTACAACACTTTTCACATCTATTATATTATATAGTTTCATAAACATTTCACAACTGGTTACTAATTAATTCTCTTGCATATGGATATCTGTAAATCCTTTATTCTGTAAGGTACGGTGGTGCTTTCTGTGTCAAGGAAGAGGGAGTCCAAATCAAATGTTGGCCGTTCGGCGGCACTCGCCACTCAAGCAGACAAACAGCAATCCCAAGATTATGCCACTGTTTTCCAACATAGACATCGTCGACTGTTAGCGGTTATTCAGGTGGTGACTAAATTATATAGTGTTACTATCATCGAAGGCAAAACCAAGTAATGGATTAAGTTTCACGTACTTTTTCGTGTCAATATAATCGAACTGCTCCCGAATATTCAATAAAGCCTCTGTATTGAAAGGTCCTTTTTTAAAGTAGATATAGATTATACGTACAATTTGAATTGCCAAACGAATTAATATTATGATATACAAAATAAGGGCCGGGGTTACTAAAGAAACAGACCATAATATATAAATGATGAAGCATGAAATCACCTAAGATAGTACTTAGAAGATACCTAAAAGATTACATTTTAGAGTTAGCCCAGCCCACGTTATTGGTTGGGACATAGAGAGGAAGAATTTCTAGTGGGGCTTTAGGCATGAATTTGAGATTGACTTAAACTTTGTGATAATTTTATAGAATATATTGAGTAACTTTGCTGCGTAACATTTTTAATATAAAGGAAGAATTTCTGGTAGGAATTTTTTTTTTTTTTTGGTCGAATTCTGGTAGGAATTTGATATGCTATTTTTTTGTTCCTCTTGGTAACTTTTTTCCTACCACTGATTGATATAAATTAAGGGAATGAAAATTTTATTGAGAGTATACCAATTAATATATATATATATAGTTATTAGTATAATATAGTAAAACCTCTCTATATATTAATGATGTTGGACCATAAAATTTTATTAATTTAGAGAGATGGTAATTAATTGATAAATTAATTGATAAATTAAATAATTTATTAGTTTAAAAGTATTTTTTATGAAAATCTCAGATGATATAAGTTCTGCAAAAGGTACTTATGAGATAAATAAAAGGATTAATGATATCGGTAATAGAAATAAAATAAATATTAATCACCTATTGGATTATTTGGACGAAATTGATGAATGTTCAGATTTCCATGGCTTAGAAGAAATTGTGGCTATTCTCATTAAATATATATTGAGGATGGAGCAAAGAATAATTCGGTACCTTTCGAACCAATCACATGAAACAAAGCACACATAGTGGCTGCTCCTCACAGTTTCTTGATTTAGTTTGAGAATATGACACAAAGATTTATATTTCAAGAAAAAATAAATAACAATATATTTATATTTTTTCAAATTGTTTTAGTTATGTTTATAATTTTATAGAATGATTAATTTATGATATTGATGAGACTATAGATTTATATAAGATTCTTACTAAAAATTATTATCTTATTAATTTACTGATATTATTAATCAAAATAACTTCTATCCACAAACCACGATTGATCATCTCGTTGAACTGTTCCAACGATTGACCGTCTTGTTGAACTGTTCCAACCATTGCTGTCTTTTAATTTTCCCCATGAACATCTCCGCTCGATCGATCAGCTCGTCGAACTGTTCCAACGATTGCTGTCCGTTAATTTTACTTGTGAACATCTCCGCTCGCTGATTCAACTCGTCTTGACTCAATGACGGCTCTTTCCTCAGCTTGACGTCTGATGATGTCGAACGATCCTTGAAAGTCTCAGATTTCTTCATGGATGGTGGGGCTGCTAGCTCCATCGGGCCATCCCCTTCCTGCCACGTTTCATTAGATTCTGTGCTTTGTCTTACAATTGGGATTACCTTCCACGTTTCATCTAAGGTATTGTACTGTTGCTTAGGACTCTGTTTCCTCGTCAATGCTCTAGTCCCAGCACCTGAAAAATATAAACCTATACCATTGATGTATAAAAATGGATATATTTTTCTTATTTTTTTAAATATATAGAAAATTAAATTTTACATATGATTGTATTTTCTATAATGCGAAAGGTAGAGTAAAGCAACATGGAAAACATAGTAAACGCGAATCATTATCAAGGGGTTATGACCAAAAATCTACTAAATATATATATATATATATATATTTTTTTTAAATCGTATACCTTTATTACTTTTCTTATCTATATTACTCTAAGCTTTGCGCAAGTGCATTTGAATCAGTCAAGTTATTTAGGGAAAAAAAAATCATCTTAAGATTCCATTCCATCTTTGTCATGAAGGGCATGACTGAATATTTGATAAAATTCTCTACTTATATATTGTCATATATAAATAGTAGAACACAAAGGAAACCATATATTAAATAATTTTTATACATAATATTATGTGATAAAATAAAATTTAAACAGATGGGTATATAAAAACTTAACCCCTACAATTGTATAACCGAAATTTCAAATATAGAAAATAATTCATATACCTTGGAATAAGCCACCGTTATTCTTGACCGGTCTCTCACGAATGGACCTAGAAGAAAACAAGAGCGGCTTCTCCGCCGGCAAGATGATCTCCGACGAGCTCACCGGCCAGTCCGCTTTCCTCTTAACTCTACGCTTACACCTCAACAGCACAGAATTATCACTCTCCTCTCTATCTCCATCATGCTCAACGCCCAAACTCAATCCCCCACTAGCACCAATAATAGTACTCTCGTCATTGTCACTTTCCACCCCCACATGCTTCCCTTCAAAACCATTACTCCCTCCGGGACTCGGCACGTAAACCGCCACCGGAGGAGCCGCCGTCGCGTTAGGCATATAATTCGTATCTTGGCACGTATTAATCATCAAATTATCGAACCTGGATGAGGCGGCAATGATGATGATGATGAAGTTGATCACGATGAACATGTAAGGAGGTTTTACGAAATTGCGAATGGAGTTCCAAAACAGAAGGAATTGATAGTAGTCCAAAATAATTGGAACAACACATATTTTACAAAATATAAATATTGACACTACTCCACAAAATATTAACACTAGTTTACGTAACCCTGCACGTGTCCTTACCGACACCATCGGTCCTGTTTGTTGTTTGTTTTATTATTACCTCGTATTTTGTGAAGTATTGTTGTATGTGTAAAGTAGGGTGTTTTGTGTGTTTTATGTGACTAATCGAAGTTAGTGATATGGATATTTATAGATGTTGGGGTATTTGCTTGGGCGCGGTTTTGATGTTTATTTGGTTGATGTTTCTACCGTTAAGCCTAGATTTTTCCTGTGTTTGGAAATTCCATGTCCAGCAAAAATGGAAAGAAATAGAGGGAAGGGAGCAAAAAAGAGAAGAAAGAAAAAGAGATGAAAAAAAAAGGAAGATTTTATTATTATTTGTTTTTTTTTCGAATTGTTACGGTTGGAAATTAAAGGAAATAAAATGAAATATTATCATAAATATACTAAAATAACACATTATATATTTTATTTTATTTTAAAGGTTTTTATGTAATTTCAAATCATTTTTCTTGATTTTTCTGCCTTTCTCTGCAAAAATGGGAAGAAACTAGAAGGCACCAAATTTTCATCGGTTTCTTTCCATTTCTCCTCTTTTCCTCTTTAATTTTGGGTATCCACACGTAATATTTCCGCAGACTTCTTTCCTTTTCTGCAGGTTTCACCCATGCTACACACAGCATTTATTTTGTGGGGTAGTATGTGTTGGTCTTTCTCGTAGATTCCATGTATTTTAACTGTTTAAGTAATATCTAGACTACTGACTTTGTTTTGGTTCTTCAATTAGTATATTTATTAAGAGTGATGAAGAAGGTAATTAGATATAGATTAAAGCAATTGTCTAATGAATGTTTGAATGACATGTTGAGACACCTTTCATTAACATGAAATATAAATAAAAGTCTCATAAATGTATATAAAATTACTCTTCTTTGTATTACTTTATGGTGAGAGTATTTGATTGGCATAAATTTATGAAATTAGACTAGATAAAAATCATAATTTCATATTTGGTTATTGCGATTTGCTTTAATAATGGACAATGAACCTTCAGGATACTAGATAACTTAGAAGAAAATAGTACCATATGGAGGAGTGGACAAATCTTAATTTCATCGAACAACTCTAATTCACTAAACAATTTAAATCTTTTATAACATTCTTGTATTGTATTTGTATATATCAAACAATTGACAACACAAACACTGTTGTTTAATATCATGCATAACAAATATACTATAAGTAAACTATACTATTCAATATTTTTTAAATAGTACTATCTAGTTTTCGTTGTCCTGTTCAATTTTTGCCAATATATATATATTTATATATATAAAATAGGTTGCCAAATGGTTTTGATAAAATAAAATGGCTATTATTTATTGATGAAAAGCATTTTTGTCTAGAGAAACATTTGATTTATTCAAATATATTTTATGGGTGGGTGTGGATTTGGCTTTCACAAATTCATACTTCATGTCAACATAAATTTTATTAAAAAAAATAACTAATTAGAGTACCAATAGCCTGTTTACTTGGAGATAATAGAGAGGAATATAATAATCATTCCTGGGAATCAATTTATCATCTTATTTACTTGCACAAATAAACCAGGTAAATTTATTACTAGTAATCTTTCTAATTCAAAGGATATTACTATTTTACTACTAGTAAATTTAGTCATTGAAAAATATACCATAACAGTACATAAAACCCTTCTTTTTTAGATATAATTGTGTCATTCTTTTATTTTATTGTTAAGATTTAGCAAATCATGTACGAATCCATAATGTAAAATACATATAACATATGCATATAGCATATAATTTATGTTCTATAATAACTTGTACAAGTTATAACTTGTATATAAAACTTATAAGTAATATATATGGATTATATATGTTATATATATATGAATTATAGAATTATATATGAAAAAGTAGTGTCCATTGATAATATATATAAATCGTATATATAAGTTATTGAAACACCCATAATCCTCACCCAGTTAAAATTAGAAATGATTTAATTGAATAGTATAGTAGTTTAGATAGTTTTAATGAATAAAAGAAGTAAATAATAGAATATGATTAGACAACTTAATATAATTAAATTATTAAATATGTTAAATTAAGATTGAAGATTTCAAATATTCCCTTCGAGATTGTTTAATTATTTCCTTTATTTATTTTGGCAATTGCATTTCATAATCTTATCCATTTTTTTTTTCAAATATAACCCATTTTCTTCAATTTCAAGTCCTAAACTCTTAAAAATTCAATTTAAATATTTAATTAAAGTCTTGAACCTTTGAACTTTAAATTAATCTTCATTTCTTAAATCCCCATAATTTTTTAAGTCAATTACTTGTTTAAAAGTATCAGTTTCTAAACTTAGATCCAAATTAAATACCGATTTCTCATAAATTAAACTCTTAAGGTAGCGTTTTGATTCAAATTTTGAATTTCTAATTTATATATTCTTAAAATATGTTCTAATTATCTTTAAAACTTTATTCTTTCCTTGTTCAATTTTTCCCCCGCCTCCTTACCTTTTTCCTTATGTTCTCTTTTCCTTTTCGTTTTTCTTCTTCCTCCCCTCTTTTCTCTTCTTTTCCTCTCTTCTTTCTCTGAAAAACAACTCTAAAAGTCAATTTCAAGAAGGCTAGAGAAGAAATCAAAGTTAAAAAAAAAAAAAGATAGGAGATGAAAAATAAGTTTGAAGTAGTTCAAACACTAAGAAGGAAGTAGATATGGTGGAAGACAAATAGTTTGTGGTCAAGAAACATGTAAGTTATGTTTTTTTCTTGTTTTGATGGTTGCTTATGCACATATTTGACGAATTGATGTTAGTTATATGTAGGATTTAAGATAAAACTTGTAAGCTTGTAATATATGAACTTATATGTTAAAACATGTGTGAAATCATGCATGTTAGAATAAGGATTTTGATGAAATATGAAGTAGAAACATGTGTACAGATGTTATAAATGATGATTGTAAGTTTATATGATGAGTATAGGATGTTAGATATTGAAAATGATGTAAAATAAGAGGTAAAATAGGTTAAGTTTCGAAGGAAGTAAACAAAGCAAAGAGCACAAGGTAAAAGCAAGACGCCATAAGTAGTTGTGCTTCTAAATATTGTCTAAAAACTAATGATTTTAACCTACTTGAGAAGAAGCATGGCTAAAATAAAACACAGATTGTCCTATCCAACCATACTCTTCTCTGACATCAAAAACTTAAAGAAAACATATTTTCCAAAACAACATAGCCAAGAACATGAGGTAATGCATCTGCTTGTACTTCTCTCTATTCTCAAAACTCTTTCAACTCTAAAAGAACATAGGATAACTTTACCTTTTCTCATCCAAATTGCATAGAACTTGACCCAGTTCATTCCTAAACCTTAAGTAACTCCCTAAGGCCTTCAAAACATAAATTTAACAAGTACTAAACCCGTTTATGATGTGTATCACCCAAACACATTAAGTCCAAAATGCTTCACCCAAACTAAAGTAATTAAAACTTCATAAAATGGAATAGACAAATGATAGTTAATATGATATGTTAGTTTATTTATACAATTAAGAATGAGTTAAGTGAATTAATAGTTTAATAAAAAATTAGATTTAACATAGACTTAAGCATAAAATGATCTTAAGTATAAAATAAACTTAGTTAATAAATCTAAGTTTAACTTGACTAAATAGACTTCAATGAGTTCAAATGAATTAAATTGATTAAGTTTAATCAACTTGACTTAGTTATTGAATTAAATGATTAATTCTAATCAATTTTGGCTAAGACTAAGTTAAAATAGGCTCAATAACTAATAAATGGCTTAAACTAATATGTTAGGATAAACCATGGATAATAGGGGTAATATATTGTTTTAAATATTTGTTTGTTAAGAAAAATAAGTATTTTGAATATGAATGATATGATGATGTTTTTGTAATAAATGATTTTAAACAAAGAGAAAAGAAATAATTTGATAGACAATGGAGAACTGTTATATCTTTATGGGACAATTTTCACAGTCATAGTAGGATTCCTATTTAGTTTCTAATCAAATAGGGATTTAAAATAAGTTTGATGTAAATAGATAATTAATTTAAATACTTATATGATTTTAATTTAATGAACATATGTTTGCGTCTAATTTATCCTCTAAGATGGCCATTGACTTATCATCTGTCTCAGTTTAGATTGCAAATATGAAAGGTACGTAGTGGCATACTTGTTGTTTGTTAGGATAGATATGTTTAATGAATTAAAACTTAAAGACAGCTTAATTAATAAGTGTTGCTTGTGCTTGTACTTGTGTCCTTTAATCTGATATGGAGCAACAACCTTATCTAGAATCGGGTATGGTAGTTAGGCACTTAGTCTACCTCCTACCATGATGCAATGGCAATTCATAAGTGGCTCACTGGGTAGTTGATGGGGCAAATGATATTAGCGTAACGTTTGTTTAAGCTTAGGATGACGTAATATGATTTAGTTCATGTTTATATGACTAGTTAAACTATACTGAAATAGCCACGAATTTCCTAATTTATATTCTAATGTGTTATTGAGATGATATATGATTTTGAAATGAGATATATGTGCATGAATAATACAATTAGTGAATGTGTTGAATATGTGTTATTTTGTATGTGTGTAGTATAATAAAATTAATATTATTGTATTATATGTATTAATGTGTGCATAGTGTAATGAATGTGTGTGTCTTTTGTAAATTAATATGCATGTGTTATGTTTAGAATTTAATAAAATAACTTATGAATTATTTAAGAATTGATGACAAAATTTTTACAAAGTTAAAGCATACTTTTTAAGCTCAAATTAAACTTAAATGCATTCCAAATTTAACCAAATTAACCTTAGGTCAAATATACCCCTAAAGTCAAACTTCGGATTAGTATTAACTTCAATTTGGATTAATTAGGGACTCTTTTAGCAGCTCTATTCATTTCATACGAATTTTCTTTTCTTTTCTTTTCTTTTCTTTCATTCTTCCTTCCATCTCAAAACCCTAAGCCCTAAGCCAAAATCAATCACAAGCCCTTGGATTCAAACATCACTCCAAGCCAAAGCTTAATGATGTAAGTTAATGCAAGCCTAATCCTTTTTGTTTTATTTTCTTTCTTGTTAGTGGATGTAAAACTTATAATGAGATTAATAGATGCCAATTGAGTTGATTGATTTATGTATTGATATATGTTAGATTTTGTATTGCTATTATGTGAGCTTAGTAAAGTGTTTGGAAGTTGTAAGGAGTGTTGATAATTAGTGGAATTAAATTGAGTAGTTGAAGTGTGAAATTGAAGTGTGATTGGTGTTTGAATGTTGTAGTTGGGTGTTTGATGATTAGAAGTAGAGTTTATGTTGTTTGGATGGTGTTTAGAACATATAACAAGTTTTGGAAAGCTTAGATTAAGTTTGGAGAATTTTTGAAGTGAATAGGTTTGTAAAGAAAACAGGGGAAATAAAACATTTTCGTATAAGTTTAATTTTGAGCGTATGCCAGTATCTGGTACTTCAATGTCGTCAGCGTAGAGGCGGTGTTAAAGATGATTAGAACCAATTTTTTTAAAGCCGCTTGAAACGTTGTCGGCTTTCGCTAGAAAAGTTTGCCAGTGTTTGTATTTCAAAACGTACGCCGGCTATTAAGGTTCCAACGCCGCCGACTTAGAGGCGGTGTGAAATGAGAGTAGAATCATAATATTTAATGCCAGGTTTAAGGCTACCGGCGTAGGATCCAAAGCTATTGGCGTACATGGATACGCTGCCCGTATTTGGGGTATTCACGGGCGTGGACCAACTGTAAACCCCCGAAAATTTTATAATTCTTAAAAATAATCCTAAAAGTCGAATATCAAAATTTAAATCCCGAAAATCGACTCAAGATAAAAACCAAATTCTAGACCAAGTCAAAACACCGGAAACGAAACCCTAAAAATCGAATCAAGTTAAAACTTAATTCCAAATAAGATCAAAAACGAGTTTTCTCAATCTTGAGAAAACGAGAACCCTTGAAACAAAATATAAAGTCTAATTAGCGGTTTAATCAACATCCGTATGCCGATCAAATCATCTACCCGATTCCTAAAACGCAAATCAAAACGATATATCCAAATAGCGTTTAACAACAAAATGATAAGATCCTAAATCCTTCGGTAAATTTCAGAATCAGAAATTTCAAGTTTTTACCAAAAGTCAAACTGAGTCAACTCATAACCCTAGACTCGATTAAACGATCCCGAAAACTGAAAACTATTAAATAATCACAAATAAAATAAGATAAACCATAATATCGAGCTAAAAATATAAAACGACTAAAACTCAAAAATTATACGATCTTACGAATATCTCAACGAAACTAAAAGTCAAACCGGAACCCTAAAAGTCAACAAAGCATATAACAAACCCTAGTGCTTAAGATCTGGCAATCCTGCATTCTCGAACCCTAGAAAACAAAATTAAGATAATGGCCTAAAATGGTTCGTAATAATATAGGGTAACTTAAAAATATCAGATTCGCGAATTTCAAGTGTCCTTCAGACTCAAACGGGATCAGTGCTCGAAAGGCGTGTCCCGGAGCTCGGAATATTAAAAATATTCCGCTCATACCAATAGACTCGTAAAAATATAAGGATTCCAAAAATATCAGTTTTAGAATTTTTCGGTAGCTAAAAATTACAGATATAGCTTGATTATGCGTATTTTTATTACTACCAGTACTTTAATTATCTATTTACTATTCATAGTACTTTTCTACTATTCATTACTATTTCACTATCTCTACTTTTTCTTACACCTATTTCTTATACATACATATCTATTTTCTTACTTTTTATATTTCCAATACAACTTTATTCACATCAACTTTACACATTACTTCTTTTATTACACAACAAATAAAAGAAAACAGTTTCCCCCTCTCTCACGAAGCAAAACCGGCGCCATCCCCTCTCCTCTTCATCTCAATTGTTTTTCTTTTTCAATTTATTTTATTACATCTAATTTTCACTCCAAAATTCTATAAATACCCCATTCCGCTTTCATTCTTTCACACACTCATTTTACATAACAAAACTCTACCAAAATACTCTCTCAAAGCCTTTCTCCAACCATTCCCTCTCAAGATACTCTCTACCCATTTCTACTCTTCAAGAAGAAAATCAAACACAAAACACATTCATCTTTTTTCAAACCTTCCATAAAACCTTAGGTAAAAATTCTCATATTCACTTATCATGTTCATATAACTTAACATAGTTTAGTATATATTTCTAAGACTCGTAAGAGTTAAAAAAGCAACAATTTATTCATGTTTAGTTTTTGTTCATGATAATATTATGTTGTTATTATTATTGTTTCTAATCTAACTTATATAATATTATGTATACTATGTATATATATTTACTTAGAGCATATAAGCTCATTTGTTATTTATTTAGTTTCAAGTTATGCAATTTATTTATTTCATGTTATTATTAAGACAAGTCTTTCTAGTCTTAGACATGGATCAAGTCAAAACAATCTTTTGTTTATTTTCTTTAATCTTTTGGGACTAGTCCATTCTTAGTCCGGGGATGCCTTGATGAAGCTATGGTTCCAATACTTGATCGGGATACCTTGATGAAGCTAAGGTTCCCAATACTTGATTTTTTATTTTCTTGCTCACTGTTTGTTTCTAATATTTCCTTATGTTCTTATTACTTTACATGCTCGTGATACTTGCATCTACATGATGTTAATGTCTCAACTAATCTAAAAATAGAATTTTACTTTACTAAAGGAACTCAAAACTAGATTTTCGATTATGTGATTTATCACAAAATCATGAAGTTATTATCAACAACATAGAAATAGAGTTTTCTCAATGTTTTCTTAAATAACAAAGATAGATTACCAAGGAAACATAAGAAAGAAATATTTTCTTTGTATATTATGTTAACCTAAGCTTTAGTAAAATAATTTGTTAATATTAAAAGTTTTTACAAAAAGCTTAAGATTTAAACTCTTTTAAACTCCATGACAAAACCAAGAAACAAACTAGTTTTCAAAGTTAAGATAAAAATAAACTCATAAAGTTATGAACCCACTTAGGAAAAATAATGATTTTCAAATTTCTAAAAGAAGGAACTCATTTTCAAAAGAATATAAATAAATTAAGATTAACAATAATGGATTTTATCAATAAAGATGATTCTTTTCAAAAGAAATAAAAGAACAAGTTTTGGAAAGCAAAAACTTATATTTTAGAAATGAACATAAGAAGACAAGACTCATTTTCTAAAACCATCCTAAATACAAAATTATGAAAAGGTTTTCAACAACTTAATATACTTTTGATAAATATGATCCTTAATCACTAGAAATAAAATTTATGCAAGACTAAAGGTTAAAGGAAAAATTTAATTTGTTTTTGGAAAAAGAATGAAGAAAATAAAAATAAGGATATACTCATTTATAATAACTTATGAAAATATAAAGTTCCTTCAAAAGACTTGAAACAAAATTGTCAAAACTAAAGTTTTAACAAATCAAAGTGAATTGTGTTATGAAATAAATTGTTGAGACACTAGCATTAGAAATTTTGCATATAAAGTGAGCTTATATATATATGCAAAGGATTTATCAATTATATATACATATATATATCTATATGTTTACTAAAGGATTTTTGAGTGAAGTTAAGTTAGAAAATGGATTTGCAAAAGTTTAGTAAAATTCGTTTTAAATCTGTACCTAAGGTTTTTAGAACCCAAATGACCTTATATGACAAAGATAACCTTAGAAATAGATAGATCTTTTCAAATAGGTAGAAAACGGTATATTATATGCGAAACTTCGAGTTAAAATGTATAAGTTATGGCCATTTTAAGTTGGAATTTCTTCTTATACGATTTTACCGCGATTTTAAGAAAAGTTTAGAATCTCCAAGAATAGAAATTTCATGAAGACTTATCCAGGGTATTTCTTTTGTTTAGGTGACGAAGGATACGAGAATACCCTACCCGAAGATTACTACGACTAAGAAGATAGCGAAATAGACGAGTGAGTTATTCCTCTTAATCTCGTTACCTTGCTTGTGCTTGTAATGTAGTAGCATTAGTATACTAAGAAAAGATAAAAATTTATAGATAAATTGTGGAATTTGGGATTATGTGTATATATGTGATTCTATGCTCATGCGTGAAAAGGAGAATTAAGAATATCGCAACTGCAAATTGCTTGTTTAGATAATTTTGTTTATTTACTTGTATGATTGCTTATTGATTGCCAAATTGATTGATCGCCTCCTAATAAACCTTAATAAGGTTTGGCTTAAGAAAAATAAAACGCTCACGCATAGCATCCATCGAGTCACATCTTTTTCGGAAGGCTGCTAGTCCTACGAGTAGAGTTGGATTGGCTGTGATCATACGGTGCCACGGGCCATGTTCCTTCATGGAGAATCCAAATCGCTCGGGAAAAACGAGTCTGGGTTGGGAGTCGAGCCAACCGAACGCTGTGGGTGAGGACCTGAGGATTAGCAGTAGAAGGTCGAGGACCTTCAACCCCGATTCCCTAACCTTTGGTACGGAGGGGTAAATCCGTTCTATATATGGTTTCCAGATAACTATATATATTTGCGTAATCATGTGGTTGTTGCATTGTATGCATAGCATATGCGTGAAAATCTAAATGAACTTGTTTGAACATAAGGTGCGAATGAAAAGGAATATCTCACTAAGCTAGTTGAAGCTTATACCCCTATAGATTCTGTTGAAACAGGTATACCCGTGGATTAAATTGGGGATCATGATGTTAAGGATGTCATGGAAAGATGTTAAGCTTCTATGAAAGAAATGGGATCATAAGATGAAGTAATTTTGTAAGGTTCTTTATATGTAATGACTTATATGATTAACAATGTTTAATTAGTTAAAGACAATAGAGGAATATGCCTCTAAGGATTGAAATGTAATATGTTTATGATTTATGATAAGTATTCTCTTTGCCTTGTTACTTATTTATTATCAATATAAATTGCGCTACTCCGATGTGTTTCCTTGGTTGTGATGTACGCCTTGTACATGATATGGAAGCCTTTGCATGACTAAAGTAGTCATTCCTAAGCTTTAATATTGTGTACGATGGACTGCCATGTTTAAGGTACCTCTCGGGGCGTGACAGTTTACGTTGGTATCAGAGCCATAAGGTTTTGGGAAATTAGTTTTTCTTTATGAGGATATATTAGATATATAAGTATTTGGGTTGTTTATATCAACCACCTAAACAGCTGTGATTATTGAAAAACCTCCAGATTCCCCAAACTTGAATTTGGAGTTTGAATACTCCAGTGTTATTTTATTGACTTAAATAAAGAGAAATAATTTATTATTTGGCCTTGCATTAGTTCAGGAGTATATGCCACATCATATTTTTTTGTATTATATACTAAGCCTCTAGCTCACTTTTATCTTTCAAGTATTGATGAAGTTGAGTTTTATGATTTCTTGAATTATGGGATGGACTTTGAGGACTTTTTGGATGGGCATGACAATTAAGACTTTAGACCGACCTTGTTGTTTTTCCTAGCAAGAAAGACTAAATCCAATTTTTTTTTTTAAGAAATGTAATAATATAGACATGGCTTGTTTTTAAGCCCAAGTTTAAGAAACTAAGTTATTGGTATCTATATGTTGATATATTAAAGTATCTACCCAATGACGAGTAGTTTTTTTTTAAAGCTTCATATATTAAATAGGTTAAACAAACAATTCACATAAACATCTCCTTTTTCGGATAACCTTAAGTGTAATATACCTGTATATTATACGTGATTGGAGACTTAACATGTCATATTTTAATATCATAAATATCAGGTCTTTACATAGAATGGCTTAAATCATGTCCAAATATTAAACCCATCTAAATTCCATTCAATATTTCAATTTATCAAATTTCTCAAATTAACCAATTATCCTAATTTTCAATCTCACCAATTAAAACTAAATTTCTAATTCAAAAAATCTTTCAACTTAACCAAATTCCTAATTCAATTTCTCTAAAACTGTATTATAATTCAATCTACCTAGTTATTGAATTCAAGCCCTTAAATGTAGTGTGCTCAACTTATATAATAAGTCTAACCCACCTAACAGCCTAAGCTTATGTCTTAACATGAGCTCATTCTACTAATTTGCACCCAACGTACCTAATTATCTACCACTAAAATATCTTAAGGCGCACATGAGACCAACTACATATAATTAGTCTCATGTGACACCTCACCCCATCATAGGATTATCTAAAACAACACCAAATATTCTCCTCTTCTTTTGTCACACCCTTACAGGGTACCCTAGTAGTATCAATATATCATGTAGCAAACTAAAGTCTTAAACTTGAATGTAAATTGATATGAGTCTTCTAAAAAGGTACATGAAAATAACACAACTAGAATACTCTGTGGCATAGATAGTTACATTAGGATTGAAGATTGATTAGAATGAGAAAAATATTGCATGCATATAAGTCACATACAATAAATGACCACATAAAAAGTCCTTAATCATTACATTACAACTTTACATCCATTGTCTTCAAAAACTACATTAATACAACTTCATAACCATTAGTCTCTAAAGGGCTTCATTACAAAAATAATTGATACCAAGTTCTCAACTATTACATCAAGACTTATACAAACATTGTCTTTGTATAAATACTAAGTTATCATTTCAATCCAAGTCTTGGCTCCTTTAATACTATATGCCAGCCCAAACTCTTAAATAAAGATCAATTCTAGTAATCCTTGTAATCACATAAGTCTATAGGGGTGAGCAAACAATAGCTCAATGAATAACCAAATATTAACACAATTCAAACAAAGTCAAGCAATGTTTAATTAACAAATATATGTAATGCAACACTTAATCACATGACAAATAGAGTTTGAATGACAAGAATCCAAACCAATGGAGATTTATGCCTTCTCTTGAAGTTTGAAAGACCAGCTCAAGTAATTCACACTTAGGAGAAACAAAGAACTAAGGAATGAGATATATTTATCAAGCTCATTTATTATTTATAACTTAGAAACTCCACTAAGTATTAGCTACCTCAAAATCAACTCCCATCAGGCAACGTCCTTCGGTGCCTACTTAATTCATGTAGGGTTGATAACTCATGGGTAATTTTAACCAAATTCTCTAGATATAAGAAAGTATTACCCTAACGCTAAGATGTTATGCAAATGAAAGTTATACTATTGTGTAATGCATGTCTAATTTATTTAATGGTCGATTAAAAGTAATATCAAATTTCTCGGTGACTAGTCAATTCCCACACAATCAATTATACTCACTATACAATCAATATCAACTAAATGGTTATCACTTTTACCATTAAAGATTCTCATTCATTCAAATAACATATAGCATGCATTATTCCCTAATCCGCATGCATGTAATCAATTTAAGTTATTTTTAAGAACATAAGCTACTATATTACAATCACAAGCTGTGTGAGGAGATTTAAGTTAATCGCCTATGCATTTTTGTTTAGTCATCGTAATAGTCTACCAGACAATTTAAGTCTTGATTTATGGCTCCTATATGATAACAAACATGTTTTACTAAGCATATAACTAAAAAAAACTCCTATCAATGGCTAAGTATCCTAGACTCATGCTTTAACTTCCTTTGTTCAGTTGTCTTTAAGGAATCATAGGCCACTACGACTATGATGGTTCTACTAGCCGATTAGCGAATAGGGGGTTAAAGGGACAACGCCTCTTAAAACAAAACAAATTTGAAGATTTTGGTTCGAAAGAATCTTTAAAAAAAGTTACATTTTTTTAATCACAGGGAGAATCGTGAGCGGTATAGCGACTATGGTTAGACAGGGTGACAAATCATGGTAACTAGCATAATTCACAGTCTAAAATGCGAGGTCAGTCATGGGTGCAATCTAGATCGTGATTAGGCAAGGTAGAATTCGCAGTAATTTATATTTTCCAATAGCTTAAACTATGGGGCCAACCAAAGGTGCGATTTAGCCTATGATTGAAACCGTGGCAAAAAACATTTCCCTTTAATTTTACTCAGTTTCTACCGCGGTTCTAAACCGTGGCCACGATTTCCATCATGCACGGAACAACAAACTTAGCTTGTTCTACTTTACAGACTGACTTTTCTTCAACGGATACATATATTACAATGCAGCAAAAGATAGGTTTAACATAACTACTTCAAATATACTATATCTAATAAACTTACTATTTAAACTTAAATCTATCATTCTTTCCTTTAACCAAAGGTTCAAATATGAACGTTTTGTGTAGTTTTACTTTATTTTATCTCTTGAGCTGTTATGTTTGTGTTTGTTAATTAAAGTTTGATAAGTGTCATGAGACTCTTAATCTTTGTGCTTATTTAGATATATTTGTTATGTAATTTTTGTGATTTGTTGGATAAATGGACACTTATTTTGTTAAAAAAAAAAAAATCATCTCAAGGTTTCAATAGCTCATTTGGAAGATTTCATGATGATCCAAGAGAAATCAAGGCGAATTAATCAAGTTTGGATTAATTTTGCAAGAGGAACAAAGTGTCTTCTTTCATCCTCACCGTCAACATGGCTATGTTGAATGCCAGGGTTAAGATCAGAAGCATTAAAGGTGAAAAATTTTTGAGCTTCATCTCCAGTATGGCCATACAGAACATCAAGGATGACAACAAAAGGCATCAAAGGAAAAATTTGAGCATTTTGACTTCATCCTCACCCTAATCTTGGCCATGTAGCAGCCCATGCTAACCTGGGTTTATGAGAAAACTATACATAGCACTTTTTTTTTTCTTATTTTATAAGTTTTAGATAATTTTTCTAAGTTGTAGGAGAGAAATTACAAAGGAAAACACGAATAACTTATTGTAGCATCATTTGAAGGTCATATGTAAGGTTGTCTAAAAACATAAAGTTTGTATCGACTGTTTGTTTAAACCTGATACAACGCTCATAACACTTTTAAAATTTAATTACTACTCAACATGAGTAGATCATCATACATATTTTTACATACATAACATTAGTATCATCAAGAATGCTTTGAGACTTTACAAAACTTACTTGGAAATAGAATTTATAAGAAACAAACTTAAAACTTATATTACAAACCATAACTTAACCAACAAGCCATTAACTACACAAAATTTACATCTCAAAAGTCTTGTAGACAACTTAAAGAAAACATTCTTGATCATCAAAGGGAATCCTTATCCGTCCCACTCATCCATGAAGGCTTCTAATTCAGTCATATAACCTATGTCATCATAGCACTCATCATTGACATCATCTGCAAAGTAGCAACATGAGCTAAGGGCCCAATACGCAATAACATAAGCAAATACAAATGGCAAGCACACATAAACTAAATGCAAGTGCAACAATCATCAATTTACTTATCTTTGATTAAGTGAGTAAAACAACATAGGAGTATTCAAACTTCGATTCAATCCTGGGAATCTAGGGGTCCTGTGAAATAGCCATAATTCCAAAATTCATATTTTACACGTATTTTAATGCATTATGAATGATTTTGAAACATGATGTATATGATTTGTGTTAGTATGTGGTTTATGTGTTGTATTAATGTATTTGAATATTGATATATCTTGGTGTGAGTAAATATTATGTTTATGAATTTGTAAGTGTAATAAAGTATATGAAAATTTGTTTAAAACAAGTTAAACATGCTCAATACATTTACCAAACATAATAGAAATTTTTGACACAAAAACTAGCCCAAACACATTGATTTTTTGCCCAAAATAAGCCTAAAGCCCATGCCAAAGAAATTCCCTATCCTACCAGCCCCAAAAGTCAACAAAATGAATAAATATCAAGTCTAAACTTTTCCAAAATTCATGTAAAAAATCAAACTAACCAAAATAACCCACTAGAGAAGCCAAAAATCACCATTTTCATCTTTATAAACCTCACCTTCAACAAGTCAAAGTATCACCTATAGTTTTCTCAAGTAAAACCATCAAAATCTTGTGGCAAGACCATAAAACCAAGCTCAAGTTTCTTAAGGCATGTATTTGTTATACTAAGTGTATATTTGTTAGTTTGAAGTTTTGCTACAATATGAGTTTTTATGTTAAAATGAGTTTTGCTTATTTACATGTGTTAGTTATGTTTTGAAAGATATCTTGATGATTTATAAGTTTGTTGTTTATGCTAAGTAAGTGACAAGTAGCGTTAGAGTGAATGAAGTTGGGAATGAGTAGTATTGAGATGGTTTTGAGAAGTTGAATTTGCTAAATGAAGTGTTGAATGTAGATTTATGTTTGAAATGGTAGATATGGATATTTGATGAGTTGGAAGTGAAGAACATGTATGTTAAAAGATGTTAGAATACATTTAGGTTGAATATTGATGTTGGAAGTGTGTTTGAAGGAAGTTTGGAAATGTAAAACTTAACAAATTTTCAAGTTTTGGAAACAAGGGAGGTCTACAATTTTTAAAAAATCTGTACTGTAGTGTACGCTACTGCAACACCATTGGCATAGAGGTTAACACTGCCGGTGTACACTTCAACAATGCCAATGTTAGGGGAATTCACGGGTGTAGATCGTCCCATGGATCTCTTGGATTTTCGAATGAACTTGTGTTGCAGTCTATACCGGCTCAACACTACCGATATAGACCATAACACTGTCAGCGTTTGGTTAATGCTGCCAGTGTTGGGAGGTGTAGAATTTTTTATACAGACTAAGCCGCCTTAATGCCACCGACGTTGAAGGACGGCGTATCCTTTGCATTTTTTATTTTTCAAAACTTCATCAAACATCTTCCCATGCTTGATATTTGATCTTTTAATGATTTTATAAGCTTGTATGATATTGCTTGATGTATAAATATTGTGTTATGACCTTGTATGAATATTTATTTGAATTTCATGATCCATTAACCTAGAGCTATATATATATACATGGAATAGAGTTAAAGGTATTTATATAAGTTGAAATTTCATGTAACAGTGATAGATCCTTAGTTGAATACCACTTTTGATCCTCAATCTAATTCAGGTACACAATAATGTGTTTGATTTATTGCCTAGGATAAGCATGACTAAATTACTTTAATTTAAGAAAACTTAAATCTTGTTTATATTGATTGTCTATTATGCCATTGAATCTGGTTCGAAGAGCAACACCTTGCTGAGATTAGGGGCACGTTAATTTAGGCACTTAGGTCACCTCTGTCTTTATGATAAAACTTCCATAAGTGGTATGACAGGTATTTGATAGGGCTATTGGTATCGGTATAACATTTACTTATTCTTAAGGAGAAGTAATATGATTTAATTTAATGTTTATGGGAACACTTGAATTAGATGATATTATGGATTAAGTTAAGTAAAGTTATGAAACGATTGAAAACCCTAGAGGAAGCTACTTTTTTCGTTTATGGATATATCATATAAGAGATACAAGTCCCCAAACAACTTATATCAACCACCTGAGCATTGAGATCATTACTGAGGACCCTTAGATATCCTTATTGTTTGAAGTTTAAATACTCCAGTGTTATTTGACCAATTAAAGTTTGTCTAATAATCTAATGGCTGTTGCATTAAATTTTAGCTTAAGAATGTGTGTCATTACATTTTTGTTTTCGTTACTTGTGTACTAGGCCTTTGACTCATATTTTATCTATTTTAGATATTGATGACCATGATGAGTTCTACACCAGTATGGGATATGATACCAACTTTGAGGATTTCTTAGATGATCGAGAGGATTAGAGATGACCATGACCTTGATGGATCTTTTGTAATAGTATAGTTTTGGAAGACCTATATAATAGATATTATAGCTTTTGTTTATCTTTTATATCTTTTGTAATTGGTTTGTTAATAAGCCTATGTTTGTAATATATTAGTATGTGTATATATATATATAATATGTGAATATTGTTCTATGTCTTAAAGGTAATGAAATGTGGGTGTTTCAAGTAAATATGAAGTTTTCTTTTATAAAGCTTAAGTTGTGTTTTCAAAGAAGTTCTATTAGTTAATAGTTTTAAAATTTATTCTTATAAGAGATTTAGATAAACAATTATACAAACTAATCCTGATAATAAACTTTACATATAATACTACATGTTATATGTGGTTGGGGATCTAGATTCACCTATTTTAAATATAGGAGTGAGTCCGGATCCTTACAGATGGCATCAGAGTCGAGTTTGAATAATTGTTTACCTAAATGTGATAGTTTAAATGAGACTTGACCCTAGACACGGATAGGTAGCATATGAAGAGTCAAGCATTGCTTGAATGGTTGTATTTGCTTATTTTTTTGTTTACTTGCTGTGTTTGTTGTTTGTTTACTTGCTTGTTTGCTTGATTTATTGCTTGCTATTACTTATAAATTTGAATGTGAATTTAATAAACTTTAAGCATGGTTTAAATTCCATATGTGTGTATCATAAATGTATTGTGTGCATATGTTTAAGATGGATAGGTTATAGTGATTTACTAGAAAACAAGTTGATAGAGAGAACATGTCTCCACCACCTCAATCTTCATCTACATCATCTCCTACCTCCTCTACTACTCTAAGTACCGAAGCTACTCCATCTCCTGCAATGGCATCGGCTTCACAATTCCCCTACCAACTCAATTTCTACCGCCTCCTCCAATGCTACCTTTTCCTCAAATGCCACGAGTACCTATAAATGATTCCAGCATCTATGTATGGTATGTTAAGAGATATGGTGGCTATGATGCAACAATATCAAATGATGGTGTTTCAACAACAACAACAACACTTTATGTAGCAAAATAATCAATAAAGAGCAAGTTAGAAAGAAAATCCACCTATAAATGATCAAGCCAACCAGATCAAGCTATATGATTTCATTAAGATGGTTCCTGACTTTGATGGAACAAGCACAGATCCAACTACAACGGAGATTTGGATTGAAGAACTAGAATACTCCTAAAGAAAAGAAGGTGGACTTAGCTTTATATATGATGAAGGAAGAAGCCTATAACTGGTGGAGACTGGCAAGTGGGAATCTGCAACTACCTATATCATGGACAACATTTAAGGACACATTCTTTGCTAAATACTTCCCAAATTCTATTAAAGAGAGGATGATAGTAGATTGGCTAAGTTTGAGACAAGAAGGTAAATCTATTGATGAGTACTATGTTGAATTCTGTAGACTATTGCGTTTTGCTGGACAAGATTATAGAGATAAAAGAATGAAGGTCCATAAATTATAAAATGGTATAATTGAAGAAATTCTATAGGAAGTGAAGAATTTTGAATTGCATACTTTGGCCGACACCATTGCAAAAGCTTTATTAGTCGAACAAATTCAAAATGACAGTCGAGTAAGAAGAGCTAAGAGAGCTACATTTTTAGGGAAAAGAACTGCACCTACTTCTTCCTATGGTGTTATCAAAGTGTTAGCAAGGGTACAAGCTACCAAAGTAAGGGAAAGAAGCCATTCCTAGGGAAGAAAGGAGATCAAAAACTAACATTCAAGGTTTCAACTCCCGTGTTTGAAAAGAAATGTTTTCGATGTTTTGGACCACATGACTTAGCTGTATGTAAATGGACACTGGGAACATGTCTTCCTTGTGGACAGGTTAGACATAAAGCTTCTGAATGTAAGAATTCGAGTTTTCCATCAATGCTTTATGCTTATTGCAAGCAATGAGGTCATCATATAGCTAATTGCAAAGATTGCCCCAATAATCAAGGTAGAGTTAATCTAAAGAAGGGGAAAGTAAATGCTAGAGTTTTTACATTGCAACAAATAGAGTATACTCCTTTCATAGATACTTTGGCAAGTACCTTGATTGTTTCTAATGGAAGTACGTATGTATTGATTGATACTGGAACAACTCATGCATGTATATCTGAGAGTTTTATGAATGAGTGTAAGCTTGCTCTTGAGATTTTGACTGATAATGTTATGTGTGTGAATACTCCTTTGGTTGTTGAGACTAGGCAACCATGCATTTATAGAAATGTGAGTGTTTTAATTTCTGATGTGAGCATGCTTGTAGATATGATAGTTTTACCTTTATCTGATTTTGATGTGATCTTGGAATGAATTGGCTAAATCTATAAAAGGCCACAATCAATTATAGTAAGGTAGAGTTGAGTTTCGAATTAAAGGAAGGGAGATTAACTTATGTTTTGGAGAGACAAAAGCCTAAAATATGAGTCTTATGAATTATGGGAAGGGTCAGTTATGACAATAGTAAGTACAGAGGAAGGAAATATCAACATAGTACCCGTGGTAAATAGATTTACTGATGTGTTTCTTGAGAAATTGCCTGGCTTGCATCTTAATAGGGAGATTGAATTCAGGATTGAAGTGTTACCAAGCATTGTTCCTATTTCTAAGGCTCCATACAGGATGGCACCTACTAAGCTGAAAGAATTAAAGCAACAATTGCAAGAATTATAAGAGCTTGGTTTCATTAGACCAAGTATATCTCCTTGGGGTGCTCCTGTATTGTTTGTGAAGAAGAAAGATAGGAGTCTACGGATGTGTATCGATTATAGGAAATTGAATCAAGTTACAATCAAGAACAAATATCCCTTGCTTAGGATCAATGATTTATTTGACCAACTGAAAGGAGCTACTGTGTTTTCGAAAATCAATTTGAGATTAGGATATTATTAGCTCAAAATCAAGTCCCAAGACATACAGAAGATGGCATTTCGCATTAGATATGACCATTTTGAATTTTTTGTTATGCCTTTCGGATTGACAAATGCTCCAACAGCTTTCATGGATCTAATGAATAGAGTGTTCAAGGATTACTTGGATTTGTTCCTGATAGTATTCATTGATGATATTTTGATTTATTCATGAGGTCATAAGGAACCTAAAAGAACACTTGAAGCTTATTTTGCAAAGGCTTAGGGAGAAGAAATTATATGCCAAATTTAGCAAGTGTAGCTTTTGGCTTGAGGAGGTATCTTTCCTAGGGCATATAATATCAAGAGAAGGTATATCTGTGGATCCCGAGAAAATTGAAGCTCTATTAAATTGGCCAAGACCAACAAGTGTTACTGAAATAAGAAGTTTTCTTGGGTTAACTAGGTATTATTGAAGATTTGTGGAAGGATTTTCAAAGATAGCATCCCCATTGACTAAGTTGACTAAAAAGCATGCTAAATTCATTTGTGATGATAAATGTGAGCAAAGATTCCAAGAACTGAAAGAGAGGTTGATATCAGCTCCAATTCTATCCTTACCGATTAACGGAAAAGCATTTGTGGTTTTTTAGTGATGCATCTATTTAAGGATTAGGTTGTGCGCTTATGCAAGATGGAAAGATAATCACATATGCTTCGAGATAGCTTAAGCTACATGAGAAAAACTATCTGATTCATGATATGGAGTTGGTAGCTGTAATTCTGGCATTGAAATTGTGGAGACACTACCTCTTTGGTAAAAAGTGCAAGATATATATTGATCACAAGAGTTTCAAATACATCTTCACTCAGAAAGAGTTAATATGAGTAAAAAAAGATGGCTTGAATTGATTAAAGACTATGTTGTGGAAATCCTATATCATCCTGGCAAGGCAAATGTTGTAGCTGATGCTCTTAGCAGAAAGAAACAAATTGATGTTGCAAATTTGATTACAAGTTAGAAGGAGATCTAGAAGGAGTTTAGAAGAATGGAGATTGAAGTGATTGTGGAAAGAGTTGATTTCATGCTTGCTCACTTGTTTCTACAACCCATGATTTTGGAAAGAATTAAACAGGGTCAGAAGGAGGATTTAGAGAGTGAAGAGTTGATATCAGCTATAAGAAAAGGAAAGATGAATGAATTAAGGCTAGATGAAGAAGATTTTTTTAGACATGGAAATAGAATTTTTGTGCCAAGGATACATGATTTGAGAGAAGAGATTATGCAAAAGCTCACTCTTCATCTTATTCTATCCACCTCGGGAGCACTAAAATGTATAAGGACTTGAAAAAATATTATTGGTGGGAAGGACTAAAAAGAGATGTTGCAGATTTTGTATCAAAATGTCTAACTTGCCAGCAAATCAAGATTGAACATCAAAGACCGGGTAGAGAACTTCAGCCTTTGTCCATTCCTAAATGGAAATGGGAGGAGATCACCATAGATTTTATGTCTGCTCTGTTAAGGATCATTGCTAAACATGAAGTTATTTAGGTAATTGTTGACAGATTAACAAAATCAACTCACTTCATTTCTTTAATAGTTGGGGATTCATTGGAGAAGATGGCACATGTGTATATCAACGAGATTGTAAGACTCCATGGCATACCAAGAACAATCACTTCTGATAGAGAAACAAGGTTTGTTAGCAAATTTTGGAAGAGTTTACATACAACGCTTCGTACACAACTTCAATTCAATACGACCTTTCATCCTCAAACTGATGGACAATCAAAGATGAGAATTTAGATATTAGAAGACATGTTGAGAGCGTGTACTAGACTTTGGAAGGCGATGGGATGATCACCTACCATTGATTGAATTCGCCTACAATAACAGCTATCAATCTTCTATACAAATGGCACCATATGAAGCTCTATATGGAAGGAAATGTAGATCGCCTCTTCATTAGGATGATTTAGGGGAGAGAACCTTGATTAGTCCAGAATTAGTCCAACAATCTATTAGTAAGATTCAAGTGGTGAAACAAAGGTTAAAAGTCGCACAAGACAGATTCAAAAGCTATGTGGATGTGAGATGAAGACCTCTTGAATTTGAAGTGGGTAAAAATGTGTTTCTCTGGATATCACCAACAAAGGAAGTGTTTAGATTTGGAGTAAAGGGAAAATTGAATCTCAGATACATTGGTCCTTTTGAAGTGTTGGAAAGAATTGGTCCTTTGGCATATAAATTGGCTTTACCACCGCATCTATTTGAAGTACACAATGTGTTTCATGATTCTTAGTTGCGAAAATGTATATCAAATCCAGATGCTATTATAAATGCTAATCAACCAAATGTTTTGCCTAACTCGACAACAATTGAGAAGCCAATCAAGAACTTAGATAGAATTGACAAAGTGTTGAGAAGGAAGATCATTCCTTTCGTAAAAGTTCTATGGAGTGGACAAACAGATAGAGAAGCAACCTAGGAAATCGAGAGTGAGATCAAACAGAAATATGCAGCGCTTTTTGAACATTGAGGTAAGCTAAGTTTCAAGGATGAAACTTTTGAAAGGAGGGGAGAATGAAATAGCCATAATTCCAAAATTCATATATTACATATGTGTGTTAATGCATTGTGCATGATTTTGAAACATGATATATATAATTTATGTTAGTATGTGGTTTATGTGTTGTATTAATGTATTTGAATATTGATATATCTTAGTGTGAATAAATATTGCATTTCTGAATTTGTTAGTGTAATAAAGTGTATAAAAATTTGTTTAAAATAAGTTAAACATGCTCAATAAATTTACCAAACATAGCAGAAATTTTAGACATAAAAACAAGCCCAAACATATTGATTTTTGGCACAAAATAAGCTTAAAACCTATGCCAAAGAAAGCCCCTATCCTAGCAGCCCCAAAAGTCAACGAAATGGATAAATATCAAGTGTAAACTTTTTTAAAATTCGTGTAAAAAGTCAAACTAACCAAAATAACCCTCTAAAGAAGCAAAAAATCACCATTTTCATCGTCCAAAACCTCTCCTTCAACAAGTCAAAGTATCACCTATGTTTTTCTCAAGTAAAACCATTAAAAACTTGTGGCAAAACCATAAAACCAGGCTCAAGTTTCTCAAGTTATGTATTTGTTATACTAAGTGTATATTTGTTAATTTGAAGTATTGCTATAATATGAGTTTTTATGTTAAAATGAGTTTTGATGATTTATTTGTGTTAGTTATGTTTTGAAAGATATCTTGATGATTTATAAGTTTGTTGTTTGTGCTAAGTAAGTGTTAAGTAGTGTTAGAGTGAATGAAGTTGGGAATGAGTAGTGTTGAGATGGTTTTGGGAAGTTGAATTTGCTAAATGAAGTGTTGAATGTAGATTTATGTTTAAAATGGTAGATATAAATATTTGATGAGTTAGAAGTGAAGAACATGTATGTTAAAAGATGTTAGAATACATACAGATTGAAGCTTGATGTCGGAAGTGTGTTTGAAGGAAGTTTGGAAATGTAAAACTTAATGATAAGATCATATTTTATACAACTTGTTATTGTTCCAAATTTCATGTTATTAGATAATTTAAGCTAGACCAATTGAGTTGATTTAACTTGATAATATTCAATCTATGTGAATATAATAAGATGTTGAACCTGTGTAGTTGTATATGTATATGTATAATACTTGATTTGTAAAGACCTGGTATGCTTAATTCTCAAATTAAGCACACCAAGTCCCCAACCACGTATAACCCTCACGAATTATACGTAAGCTTGTCTTTAAAGAAGGGGTTTATGTTGAAAATTGCTATTTGATTTTAGGTTGTGAAATCGTTTAGTTAGATTTTCAGATAACTGGATTTAGCAACGGAAAAATAAACTTTAATAAAAACGTTTCTATATAAAAGCATTTCAAACTTCCCCTATTACAAGTGGAAAAACTTTCACTTTGATAAATATTTACAAAAGCTTATTTACAAAACATGGGCGCTAACAAGCCCTTAAATGAAAATACAAATTTATAAATGAATCCTGTTTTTATAAAACAAACAAAAGGAAAAACAAAACAACTAAACTACTCATTGCTCCTGACTCACATCACTTATCCACAATCCTTCCTGAGTCAATAGAAGCATCCAAAAACTCAAGACAACATCATCAACAACAACAACATCATCATATCATCATCTCATCATCCATCATTACCAACATCAACAAGAACTCATCATCATCAACTTCATCAACATCATCTTTATCAACAACAAAACCTGTAAAAAGAATAACAACAATAAGAATGAGCCGAAGCCCAGTACACAGCAATACAATCACACGCGGAGTGACATACGAGCTTAACTAAATACAAAAGCGACAATCAGAAGTTATTATCTATCTTTAAAGTAAACAAATCAATACGGGAGTATTCAAACTCCGGGCATCAAGGATCTAGTATCACGTTCGCCTCCCTAAGCGGCCCCTACTGTTCATACAGACTAGGCAGCCTCATATTCCAGCGTAGCTCGTAATACTAGAGGATCCTGAGTAACGCATCACGACACTCAGGGGGTTGATATACGCAGCTTGAATACTTATATCTCCTAGATAAATCTATCCAATAACGAAAAAGTACCATGCCCCCAATCTGAGCAAGGTCTCGCTCTCCGAACCAAATTCAACGGCGTAAAAGACAATCAACACTCATCAATTATTAAGTCAAGTTTAAGTTCTTAATTCATTTTAAATGCCTATCTTAACATCCAACACGCAAGTTACTGCATACCTTGAATATGAAATCTAAACAGAGGCAGAAGCTATCTTAGAAGATATGTTAGATATCTATCACGGTTTAAGGAAAGAACTCATATAAGAAATTAAACTAATATCCACTTATATCAAATTCATATAAGAACTTATATCAAACTTTTATTAAACTCTATTTGATCAGACACTAGTGTGGAACCCCACTATGGCTGCGAATATTGTCCCGTCAAAATATAGACAGTTCTCCTTTGTCTGGCAAAGTAATTCTTTTCACTTTAATCATAGTTTCTTATCACAAAACATAACATATATAAAGCATTCATACATAAAAGCATTCATATTCAAAGAAAATAAACATTTGAAACAATATATTGCTCATGTTATTCAAAGACCATCATAACACATTCATCTAAGCAAATTATTAGCTATTAACCCATTTTAGCTTAACCTTAGCCAAATTGTTTAGAATTAGTCATTTAATCTAATACTAGTTCAAGTTGATTAAACTTAAGTAATCTAATTCCTTTTAGCTAATTCAAGCTCATTTAGTCAAGTTGAACTTAGATTCATTACTAATTCATTATACATGTGGGATCTATGTCAACTTAAGCTCGTATTAACTTAAACTTAGCTAAGTTAATTAACCTTAATCATTTAATTCAAAAACTAAGTCAAAGATGGTTAAACTAACTCAATCTAATTCATTTTAGCTCATTCAAGTCTATTTAATCAAGTTGAACATAAGTTGTTAGCTAAATTCATTTAAGTTCAATAGCTAATCATAAGAACAAATGTAATCCCCCTAACTTTACGCAATCTAATTATAATAAATACTATAAATGTAATATGGACTTACATAGAATATTTGGAACAAGTAGTAAAAATCACTCCAAATTTTTCTCGATTTAAAAATGTCAAAGTATGAATGAATTTGATTAAAATCTTTACTCATAAAAATTTTTCGAAATACAAAACTGTAACTTTTATAATCTCAAATAATTTATAAAACAACAACAAATTAATCGTTAATATAAATCCCTGAATCATTTTTTTTCTTAAGTTTAATATTCAGGAAACAAATCATACGCTAATTAAATAATGAAGTAATGGTGTTTAAACTATTTTAACACTATTAAGTAACCTAGATAGAATATTTTGTTATTAACGAATTAGTAGGAATAACTCTTATACTTTAAAAAATAATGTTTGGTAAAATAAATGAATATCTAAGAATTTAGATCTTAAATAAATATTTAAATTACATTAACACTCTAATTAATAGATCTACATATTTTAGAAATTAAAATTCCGAATTGTCAACGTAACCTTTAATAATTTTCACAACTAGAAAATGAACAAATTAGCAAATGTGAAACTAATACAAAATATATGATTCAACGAAAATCTTAGAATAGATCTATGAATAGTAATAAACTCACTCCTAGTAAAAAAAGAAAAAAAAACCCAAATACAAATTTCCGTGACCTTAATAGATACTAAAAACAAGATTTCGTATAATGAATTGATAGTTCACGATATAATCAAAAGTAACTCCAAATTTCAAAACCGATAAGATACTGTTTAATAATAAAGCTTATCGGTATAGAACAACAACTCAAAGAGGAAATATTAAGATTATAAATACATAATAAAAAACCAGTACCTATCAATAATTACTAATGTAAATCTGAAATAAAAATTTCAATCCCGCTGTTTTACTTTTTAGGAATTCTGAATTTATTAATACTTAGTTCCTAAATCAATTTATTGAACTTGAAAAAATGTAAATTTAAGTACTTAAAACAATTAATTATGTAAATTCGAAACTAAAAATTTGTACGAACAAATAACTTAGAGTTTCGTAGTAACTTAGGAAAATTCTATTCTGATAAAACTCTTATGTAATCGTTATAGATATTTGTTTATAAATTAATATTAGTGAAAACATTATTTTCAAATTAATTCTTATTAATCAAATGATAAACAAATATATATATATATATATTTATATATTTATATATATATATATATAAAATGATGAAAATGAAAGCTGAATGTAGCACCACGCACGGAATATGAACTCACGAACTGTAGACTCGACGTTGTAATACCCACGCGCAGAGGAGCTTCGGCAATGGACACACTCCAAGCAAAATTTCCACGTGCAATGGGGAATTCACGAAGCTGGAATTGGAATCACGCCGAGAACAGAGGAACCAAACATGCAGAATTGAATGCACGCTGAAATGGAAGCCACTGGAATTTGAATTCCACTCTGGGAAGAACAGAGCAGGTGTCGGCTGATTATGCTACAACGCAAATATTGAACGAGCAGGGGATAATGCGGTTTAAATGAACACACGAAACGCTGGAACAAAAGCCATTTTCCACGCACAACAAGCTTCCACGTTGAACTGAAGCCGCTGGAAACTGCACTGGAACAGAGGAGTCGACAGCCACAATTGTTTCACGCACAGAATATTCTCACGCACGCTTGAACAGCTGGGGCAAATGGGCTATCGACTGCAGCATTTGACTCATGACCAACCAATTTAACAACTCCCAGCTGGATTCATGCAGTACAGAATTTGTCACGGAAGCAACAGATTGGAATCTTCAATTGCAGTTCACGTGCAAAAGCTGCTGGAAAATTCTTTCATTCTTCACGCGGAAATAGGGACGGTGGCAGTTGGAAGTCACAGCTGCAGTATCCATATTGAAACAAGTCCTTCTCGCAGCAGGGGAGGATGAAGTTTTTCAATTTTCACGGCTGTTGATCCAAAATTAGAGCCTCCTATTCGACCTGAAAATGACACACAACCCAATCTAAATACTCCACATGTGAACAACATTTAATGTTAAGAATTTCAACTCCAACATACAAACAAAACAGCTCCAATTGGCTCAGAAAAATCCACTGAACAGCAGCTGCAGAGGAGGATATCCATACAAAAATACTGCAGCATTCACATCTAAGTTGCCTAATTTAAACACAAAATTTCAACAAGAAAATAACATCCAAACCAACCACAAAATAACAGCTAAGATCTTCATTAAATAAAGAAGAGATCCAACTCAAATTAAAGTCAAACTTAGCTCTAAAACATTGTCCAAAGTCTTGTTGAAAAAGCTGCAGCAGAGGTGGGAAAACAACTACAAAAACCACAGCAGGAATTCCAAATTCAACCCCAGTTTTAGTTCAATTTGTTATCCGATTTTTTTTGTACAGCTTGAGCCCTATTTTACACACATAAATGGACTTAATTAACTAACAAACAAACCCAATTAATGCCCTTAGAAATTAGCCACAAATTTCACACAAATTCATCCAAAATTCGTCCTAAAATTCGCATTACATTTCTACCCGAGAAACATCAACAGAAATTTGTATTTTTCAAGCTCAAAAACCCTCTCTTTAGCCTCCTAAACTTAGCCTAACATTAGTACATATATATAGCCTTAAGTTACACATTAACTTAGCTCAAAATCTCCCAAACACAATTCAAAAATCCTCTCAAAACAACTACTACGAATTTACAAAATTCCTCTCCCATGCTCACTTGTGCAAACTTATTTCAACACTTCAAAAATAAAAGAGTATCCCTTGTTTAGATCCTATAACACTACCCAAGCATCAATACTCATCAACACAATTGAAACCCCACTTTAGCTATTCCAAACAACATCCAAAACCGAGATAAATAGCCTTTGGTATATCATCAATTCAAGTTGAATCTAAGCTCAATAAGGTAAAAATGTGTACATATATAAGCTAGTTTAGCTAGATTAATTTTTCCTTAGATACTCATTTCCTTACTATCCTCTTTAGATCATCACTTTCATCAAGGAGGAACTAAACCCCATCTATCATCCAAACAAGGTAAGAATCATATTAATTCAAGTGTTCATTTTGTTTTATCTTTAGAAATTATTTTATAAACTTACCAAAATAGATCTAACCATATATTTATGTTATTTAGACTATTTAGTATATAAATACATCAACTTGAAGATTTTTAAGTGTAGAAATTCAAGTCTTAGAAAGGAAAAACCAAAACCATGCTTCAATTACAACAAACTAAATTGAACTTGAAATAACTCATGTAGACCGTTGGAAAGAATGAATAAACTGTATTGATATGTTTGTTTAAAGCCAAAAACGACCTATCCAATGGAGAGAACACGAAAAATCCTATGAAATCGACTACTCATTTGTTAAAAACGGATAAGAAACGAATTAGATATTGCACAAACAAAATTTAAATTTCTGCTGCCAGACTTGTGCGAACAGAGCAGACTGTTCTTGCCTTTTTCATGTCCTTAATGACTTTGTTTGATAAAAATAACACCACTAATGGATTGTACTCGGAAAATACTATGAAAACGACTGTTTATTCGTCAAAAACGGATTAGAAATGAGTTAGATATGATCAAAACAAGTTTTGACTACAATTGTTAAAATTTACTTGAAGTCTATGCATGTGTTGCATAAATTTAAAAATTGTACATATGTTTTTCCTTGAAAAAATTTCACTACTACAAAGTACTCTTCGAGTACTACCAAATCAACTATTTATGCAACGAAATCGATTTAAAACAAATAAGAAATCGCAAATAAAAGTTCATTCAGTTTTCAACCAACATAAATGCTATTATTGTTTCTATTAATATAGTTATGATTATTATCATTACTATTACCACTGTTTATAGTATTCTGTATTATTGATACTTTCATTAGAATTATCAATACTGTTATTTTTACATTAAGGTCATTATATTTATATTAACAATAATTCTATTATTATTTTTGTCACTAATGTTATTATTTACTAATGGTATGAAGATAGTTGCTATTATTGTACTTGTATTACTACTAATATTGATATTAATGTTTCAAAACTAATATTACTAATAATATTGTAGTATTAAACTTAGCTTGTTTTGCAGTAAAAATAAAACTAAAGTACAATAGAAATTTGATATATCTACATACGATTTTTATAACTTTTGAAAGATGCAGATACTAAAACGTACCCTTAAATAAATAAAAATACTAATTTAAGAGACAGATAAGGTTGACGGGCAAAGAATTAATAAATAAAAATCTTCTATTAAAAGCAGAAGAACTTAAGAAAAGACAAACCACTTGAATAAAAATATAGATAGCAATTAATAAAAACTATACCAAATACCGATACGGAATAGTTAGGCACCTATAAGGATTCAATTAAATTATTTAAAGATACAGTAATTAATATGATAGACTTAGTCTAATATCCGACGATAGAGATCAGCTCCTTTAAATTATAGGAAGACTTCTCTTACAGAAATAATCCAATAATAAATCTCTGCTATTTCCTTTCATAGGAAAATAGATCAATTCCCGGATTTCCGGTAGCTTATACAACAACTTAGCGAGGACCACAGGTGAGTGACTTAGACTTGTTACATTGTTTGTGCTTGTAGTATAGTTGCAATTGAAATAATATGTATATATTTAATTGATATGCATGCGGGATGGGAATACAACGTGATGCGTGGTGTATGATTGCATGGCAAACTATCATAATATAAGCGATAATCCTATTGTATGATAAATATTGTATGAAATATGTTGACGATTGTTTGTAAATTGTGTGATCGCCTTAAACTTGATTAACAACTGTCGGTACTATAAATGAAACGGACATGCATTGCACGATTTGCATAAACTGCATTATATTTTTACGAACACCTATCACGTGTTAGAATTTCGGTTCTTAGTAATACTTGGTTTTTCTAGGCAATGGGCTATTAGTTCTACGCAAGTTTACCTTGTTCTGTCGGTTCCATGGGAACTAACTGGTAACGAAGGACGCCGCTCATGGTATCGCTGTGAAATGGCTAACACTTAGTGGAGTTTCTAAGGTACAAGACAGGAACTGAGTGTTTAAAACTTCGTTAACATAAAGAGATAATAACTGTGAGGATTATGGATTCCTGTGTACTTAGTTTCTCCTGGGTAGGTGATTCAGGTATCGGTTCCTTCAACCCCGATGAGAGGGCGTAAATCTCCATCCTGTTTGGATTCCGGATTGTCCAAGCTTGTAATTGTTCATGTGTTTGATTGATGCATTACATATGATTGATAATAACTTGCTTGTTGTGATAAGTCTGGTTATTCACTGAGCCCGTGGTTCGCTCACCCCCCTACAGTTTTTGTGCAGGAATATTACTAGCTGGGATTGGGCTAGGAATGTGTGAAGAGAGCTTCTCCAACAAACTTTATTGAAGATAGAAACATAGGATATGGAAACTTAGTATGTAAATTAGATGAATTTTAAATTTTATATGTTATAGTTTGGAAACCTAATTTCACTATTTGGTGGGGGATACCGATTCTCTGCGATCTTGGTGGAAATTGGAAAATCAAATTCCATAGTTGAAATACTGTAATATATTATATCATTTGTATGATAAACATTTATAAATAAATAGAGTCTTGTATACTCTGACATACAAGACGGCTCTCATGTTACGGGTGCACACGTGATATGATGGCTTTAGATAAATCCTGTTAGGCCCCCATATTAGAGTCGTGACAACAAATAATAAACAAGGAAAAACAATTGAAGAAAAATACCACTTAAAAAATACTAAATCTTAAACTTAGCATCAAGGAAATTTAAAAAAAAAAATCATATAAATATATAACTCATCATTTATATACTTACCAAGATCATTTAATTTCACTAAATAGTCACAAGATCATAAAACAAGCAATGAAAATCATATATACAACATAACTACTTTTAGTTTAATATTTCTGGAAATTCAATTATTTGATAAATTTACAAATATACTTAAATCATGCTTCATTATATCCCTCAATTATCATTACACATCAAATATCATTAATCTATCTCATTTTAGCTCAAAAAGATCCATTTACACTTAACAATAAACATTTAGAAATAAAAAACAAGTTTTAATTTTGTTTAGGAAAACACAATAGCTGGAAAGAATCAAAATGTTTCAAATTTGTAAAAACTCAAAACATAAAAGTTTTAGATCTCTTTTCAAGCTTTTTATAGCAACTTGAATAACCTCAATCAGAGGTCGTATGAAAAAGTTACGGCCAAAATATGATCAAGCTGCAAAACAGGGCAATTGAGTAAAATGAACACCGACACTTCTACACCGGTGGCGTAAATTTCAAAGCCAGCAGCGTAGAGGTTCAACATCGGCAGCGTTGGAGGTAGCTTTAAGAAAATGCATTCTGTTCACTTCAACACTGCCTCAAAGCCGGCCACGTAGAAGTTCTAGGAGGCAGCGTTGATGACATAATAGGTTTACGAAAACATATTTTTTAAACTTTCCTTTTATCAAAACTTCTTCAAATCATCTACTAAGCTTCCTATATTAATTCTAACATCAAATAAACTCTGATAACAACTCATAACACTTCAATCTTCCTCCAACAACTTCAAACAACAATCAAATCATCACAAGCTACTATTCATCATCTCCTTCCTCCAACCAATCCCTAACTTCCATCAACCATTAAACCAACAAATACAAATGTAAACAGCACTTCCAACTCAATCCAACATCAATTCATCAATTAGATAAGCAAACAACAAATAAAACAAATATGAATTGAACTAGAAAACTTAGCTTTTTGGCTAAATCATGCAACTTCTTGTACTTCTACCTTTGATTTCCTTCTTCTATTCTCATATTCTACTTGATTCCTCCTTTTCTCTTATTGAAATTGAGATTCATGTCTTGAATTTGGAGAGAGAAAGAAGAAGAAGAAGAAAGAAAAGGGAAACGTAAATGAATGGGAAAGGCAAAAGGCAGCAAAAGAAAGAAAAAGAAAAGGAAAGGAAAGGATAAAATTAAATTTATATATTTTAGAAATAAGGTATAGGTTTAAAACTATCAGATTAATATCTATAGTTCCAGAAGTATTTAAAAAATGATTTCTGAACCGATAGATTATAAATTAAGATCTTAAAATAAGAACTTAATTTAGGAATTTATTTTAGATAAAAAGTTATTTAATTGGAGCTCGGGTTTAAAACTGATATTTTTATACAAACAAATGAACTCAAATTTTACTGAGATTTAGCAATTAGTGTTTAGACTAAGAATAAAGAGTTTAGGAATCCTCTAAACATTTTTAGAACATGTTTAGGGATTTTAAGAATTTGAAATCTCAAAACCAACTTAATTATTAGCTAATTAAATTGAGCCAACTTGTCTAATTAAATCATATAATTCATTTTATTCATTTAAGTCTATCTAAAATCAATTTCTATTTTAGGTGAAGATTTAGGATATTTCATGATTTATCTTGATTGATTCGGTGAATTTTATGTACATATGTATTGGCAATATATATATGTATATATAAATACGTGTGTAATTGATAAAACCATATTTAAGTAATAAAATGTTTATGGCGAATGTAATATGCATAGAAGTTTATTTGTTTTGATTTGGAAAAATTAAAAAAAAAAAAAGATTAAGAATCTGCGTGTGCATTGCCCAATATTCACGTAGATATGATTCTTGGGTTTGACTTGTTTTAAAATCAAACTATAAATTGGACTATCTTGTGACATATGTATATTATGTATATAAATGCATATGCCCAAAATAATTATAACAAGTTAATTAGATTAATGTTCTTATGCTGGAGTTGTAATATTGAGTTAGTATATTATATTATTGAAATTCGGAAAAAAATGCGAATTAGATGTGTAAATTCTAGAAATGTTGATTTAAAATTGGAAATACTTAACTTGAATTGAAAACTTAAAGTGAAATTGATGTTGTATGGTATTATATAAGCTACAAAATAATAACTTGACATAGAATTGTATTGTTATATGCTCGAATTATAATTATTGACCTGGAAATTGATTATTTGATGATATTTTAATTATATAAATTCTAAAAAATATTAATTTAACCTGTATTTGCATTGTCATTGGTTGAAATTATAATTATTGAGCTAGAAATCGATGATTTGATGATATCTTAATTAGATAAATCCTGGAAAATAATAATTCAATCTGGAAGCGTATTGTTTATGCTGGATGTACGCTGGACTTATATTTTAATCAAGAAATCATGCTAGATTAATTTAATTACAAGTATTTGATATTCGTTGATTGGATAATTTACACATGTATATATATATATATATATATATATGTATTCGGCCTGCATATAAACTAATGTATAGATGTGTTAATTCTTTGAATTTAATAAATTATACTAATTCTAATTTTATGAATATATAGGTGGATGTGTTAAATGTAATTAGAATAATATATTAACTAATCAAATTCTTGATTGAGTTCAACTTGGAAGTGTGTACGTTCGTGCCAAATTGGAATCATTTTGTTGATATGGACATGTGATGGTTGCAGAGCTAAACCAATTTTAATAAAATATGGCTTACATTAATTAAATTACAAAATTTTAATAATTGATTTATTAGAATTTTCAAAAACAAATATATACATATATATATAAATACTAGGTAAATGTAATTTTGGTTTAATTACCAAATTGAACTTAAATTAAATAATTCTAGGTCCATTAGCTTAATTTAGGCCCTAAACTAAATAAATGGACTCAAAGCAGGTTTAATTTATTAAATTGGGTAATTATGGGCTTTAAACTATAAAATTGGTTTATTCAATAAATTAGTGCCCAACATGATTTAAGTGAACTAAAATGAGTTTAATTAATAAATTAGACAATCCAGGCTATTAAAATTGTAAAATGGGTTTAGATGCTAATTTAGGTTCAACTTTGTTAAATAAATTAAAAATGGGCCAAACTACAACTAATATGGATTTAGTAAAATTTTTAGGGTCAATAACTTAATTTTAACTACTTGTGCCTATTTTAAATGGCCCTATTCCAATCAATAGGAAATCCTTATAGCTTTAGGCCCTCAAACGTCAATAATTACTAAATTACTCTTAATGGCTTAAATTTTCAAATATGGGTCCAATAACCCATATCTACTCTAATTTGGACTAATTTAAATTATTTATGTCAATTAATTATTTCTATGTATTGAAATACCTAATGGGCTCATGGAACACTTTTTGGGCCCAAAAGCCCTAAATATACTTAGTGTGCCTAAATAGGACATTGGAAGACCTAATAAACTTAATTAAATTTAAATTTATTTTAATTGTTTTACTCAACTCTTAAGCCCAATAAACCACATTACTTTAATTGGATATAAACCCAATAATAAAGCCTGATTCGATCTTAATTATAATTCATACTCTTTAATGGCTCCATTATAAAATCATTAAGCCTATTACCTTAAATATTAAAATACTTAGCTAAATTTTTATTGATCCTATTATAGGGCCCCTAAAAGCCTAAATGTTTTTGAATAAGAAATTGAATCTCTTATACCTGTGGGTTTAATCCAAATCACTTAAGTCTAATACCTTAAAATGACATCAACTTAAGATGTCAATGAAGGCATTATATATACAAACATATATAAGACTTTACCTTAAGATAAAATTGAAGCATAATTGAATAATCAATAGAAATTTGATAGTCAGTATTTTTATGAAATATATTTTATACAGCATTGTTGCATTTGGCTTAACTTCTAGTCTACCTTTTGACTTGTACCAAATTAGCAACTTATTAGGTATGTAATGAATTATGTGTTTCTTGAATATGATATACATTCTAAATGAATTAATGCCTAAAGATGACTAATAATAATTGGTGATTGATTTGCACATGGTCATTTCTTAAACTTGGGTCGATCGACAACAACCTTACTAGGTGATATCGGTATGGTAGTTAGATGCTTAAACCATCAAGGATGGCTCGGTAGGTAGCTAATAGGGAAATGGTAGTGAGATAACGTCTGCTTACGTTCGATGAGAAGTTGCATTGTACTATTTAGAATTGTGAGCTCCATTAAATTGAATAGTGTGATGGATTGAAATAAATAGAGAAGTGTAATAGCTGTAACCACTAGATGAAGCTATCACTTTAATAGAGATAAGAGATGTAGGTGTTCAATCTACCTATATCTACCTCCTGAATAGCTGTTGCTACTTAGAATTCATAGATTCCCAACGTGTTGTTGGAATGTGAGTACTCCACTATTGATTTGTCACACTTAAATTAAAAGATATAAATTGCTAATTGTTGCATTGTATTTAGACTACATGTGTGTGATCATCTTCATTTGTGCTTGTATTGCTATGTATTGAGCTTCGGCTCATTCATTTTTTTTTTCAAGTGTTGGTGATTTCAATTTTGATGCTTGTGTATTTTAGGTATGGGACAAATCTATATGTGATTGTTGATAAGTTGAGTAGTTAGGATCACTAGATTATGTATATTCTTTAATGAAAGCTGTTGTTTATCTTTTCCAATTTGTATATCTTTAGTGGGTCTAGTTTGTGCTTGTGATTGTAAAATCCTTTATTAGATACTTTATATTGATAATTATCTACCTTTGCTATTTTTGTTACTTTTTTGCTGCTTAATTAAATGTTTTCAAAACCTAATTAAATGATTTCAAAATTTGAAAGTGGTTAATGAATAATCACGTTAAACAAATAGTTTAAAGTAGTCTTAGCGTACAACACTTAAGTTTTATACATAGGAAAATTGAATAAGCCTTGACTCTATTTGCGAGGCGATTTTTTTTTTCATAATCTCAATATAAATAACACATGATAATGTTTTAAAAAAAAACTAAAAAAAAAGATAAATAAAGGGGATTCATTTCCACAAAAATTATGCTCATCGATTAAGCTATATACCAAAGGATCTAGATAAGGTCAATCGCAGTACATTGTTCCGTTCACGTAATGGGCACCCCTCTGGTCCTATATGTTAGGCTAAATTCAACATTGGTTGAATTAAATGCCACGGCACAACAATAGAAAAAAACAAAAATGGAAAAAAATGTATAAAGAAAAAAAAAAAAGAAAAATTTCCCCTTACATTTAGCTTTTTCTTTCCTGTTGTGGACTGTTATATTTATTAAATAATCATTTCTTGTCAAAGCCTTGCAATATAATTGCTAGAATATATCTTCCCAACTGGAATGCAATAGAATTGATCTTCTCCTCTTCATTCTCATCATCCTAGCATTTATTTTTTAAGATTCGGGTGCCTTAAACGGAAAACCATTTTCCATATAAGCTTCCACAAGTTTTCTAATTCTCGAAAAGTTATTTCTATTCGATCTTTGTTACTTGTTAGAATCGATCCATAAATTGTATCATAAAGATAGGAAACAATTTATTTAGGAAAAAAAAATTGAAATACTTGTTAAAATATTATAAATATAAGCTTAAGAGGCTATAAAGATTGAAAATTCATGAATATTTTATGGTTTTACTTAGGCATGACTACATTTTATATAAATTTCACTTCATACATCAAGAGAGTTATTTCGACAGTTTGTTATAATCATAACCAAGCACAATAAAAATATTTTGTTTTTGGAAAAACATTTCACTTTATCCTATCATTGTTTGGTACCCTTGGTAGAGTGTATGGATAATATATATATATATATATATATATATATTAATTAATTAAAGTAACATATTACAATGTGCCAAGCAAGCTAGAAATCCTCCTTGTTTGTATTTAAAAAATAAAAATAAAATCAATCTAGAGTCCTCAATGTTTTAAGGTAAATCGTTTTGAGATATATATATATATATATATATGTAGCAATATTCAATCAAGTTCTCCAAGCAAAAGTATCAATACATAAATTTAAATCACTCTCTTAATATATATACATATATATATATATATATATATATGTATGACTAAATTGGATTTTGATGCTAAGCTAGAGCATTCCTGGCCTCCTAGGTACGTATCCCCCATATAAAACTATAGGAGCAAGCTTTCTGGGACAGACACGGCAATGCTATTCCCTCTCTGAATACAAAGACACACAAAACATTTGAGTAAATCGAAGCCTACACTCTTGGTCTTTGTTTCCAGATAAAATATTCCCTTAAGGCTCACTGATTATCAATAGGTAAACGCGTCAAATCCTTTATTTCAGGGTTCCAGCTTGGAAAAATATAGCAATCAAAGGGATGCTTATGGCCCTTAAACCTAGCTCATAATAACAGAAACCAATATGACAAAAATGTTTGGCCATCTAGCACCATCTCAAGCTATGACTTAACAAACATTTGTATTTCAAAGCCAAATTCTGCCAAACAAAGGATATGGTTACTTTGACCAACCACAAATTACAATTAAATGTATCAGAACATAGTTGCAATAGTGATAATAATCTAGCAACAGCCCCTTGTTGTAAGTCAATAACCTTGCTGTATTTAAATAGTACTGCAAGCGTCATCATTTCGCATTACGCCAATAAGATCTTATTCACTCCTACTAGAATGTTGCATCCTTTATCAGATTTGCTTATCATAATATGGAGGCATTATTGAGATGTCAACTTCTTGTTGTGCTCGTTTTGCTCCTGGGTCTATTCAGTGAGATAGAGGCAAGTACCTATGACTATAAGGGTAAAAAAGATCGTGTCACATGCGGACATCGAGGAAGTAAATGTTTCCTGAAAACTATTACCTGTCCTGACCAATGCCCCAAGGTCAAACCTAAAGATCCTAATGCTAAATCATGCTTCTGTGATTGCTACTCGCCAAAATGTGAACCTGTATGCCGAAGTAAGGTTTTGCTAACTTATTTATTTATTTTTGAAAATATAACATTTATTGAATTTATTTCTTGATTAAATTTCAATTCTTCCTAATGCTCTATGCTTTCATGAGAATTATCACATAGTCATAAACAGGTGCATAAAACTGTATTTTACTAAAAGAAATATTCTATGAATTGGATATCCATGAACAATAAAATGGTATAGGGTGGATAAGATGTAATTGTATTTTTGAAATGATATATCAAACTTAATTGTCAATTTAGAAATACCAAATTCATTTTCCAACCCAATATTATCTATTGAAAGTGAGCATTACAAGGTATTGCAATGCCGGTTTAGAGGTTATGTCAAATATATAAATTGTTTAAAATATATATATGGGTTCATTGAGAATATAGCAAAACCCAAAGTCATCTTATTTAAATAGGGTTTTTCATCCAACAAGGCGCAGACCAAATTGTAGTGGCACAGGAGCAGCATGTTACGACCCTCGATTTATAGGTAGAGACAACATAGGATTCTACTTCCATGGCAAGAGTAACGACCACTACACCCTTCTATCGGATACCACTGTTCAGATCAATGGCCGATTCATTGGCCATCGTCCGGTAGACAGAAGCTGAGATTACACATGGATCCAAGCCATTGGCATAATCTATGGATCTCACAACTTCACCCTCGAAGCAACACGAGCTGAGAAATGGAATGATGAAATTGACCATCTAAAGTTTAACTTACGATGGTCAGACATTGGAATCACCCGAGGGACAATATTCTGGATTTAAATCCTCCCAAAACGATATAGTTGTCTTGAGAACAGCAACCGAGAACAGTATCGCAATCACCATAACCGATGAGTTGGAGCTATCAATCAACGTAGTACCTGTGACTGAAACAGACAATAGAATTCATAACTATCAAATACCAAGCAATGACAGTATTGCACACTTGCAGGTGCAGTTCAGATTCTTCAGCCTTTCCCCCGAAGTTGAGGGAAGTCTAGGGCGCACATATCAGCCGGATTTTGTGAATCCAGCGATAGAGATGAATATTTGCTGTCTCACGAATGGTGTTTTTAAATAAATACTTATTATTTGTTAAATAAATTTTAAAAATAAAAAATCCTTAAAATAGGACAAACAATTCTTATCATTTTATAAACGAGTGACAAGTATTTATTCATTGAAATAAGGTAGAGATAACATTTTTAGCAGGGCAAATTTTCATCCTCTCAAAAGTATTAAAGGAAATATGTACCAATACAAAAAGACAATGTTTCATGAATAATAATAATGCAAAAAAGTAAGAAAATTCTATAATCACATCATATTTTTTTCTTATAAAAGCGGTCTCTCTGGTTATTTGATGGCTCAGATTTATATCTAACTCTAATTACACCAAAATACTTAATATATCAATTATTGTAATTATTTTAATGCTTAAATGATTTACGGATTGGTCCGTCCATAAGACCATAAACATTCCTTGAAAGAGTAATATTGAAAAGGTAAAAACCAAAAATAATGAAATAAAAAAGGCTTCTGAAATATATTATGATAGATAAGTAGGTTTACAAAACATTAATTTAAGTCACAAATGTTTGAGTCGAATTACTAAGTTGATGTTATTGAGTTTTCGTGAATCAAGAATGAAGACCAGCAGTAACTCATCCGTGAGAGAGAAATGCAGAAAGGAAAAGAATCAGTAAAATGAAAATGAAGTTTGTTATTTTTCCATAACTAACTCAACTCTGTACAAGGCTATTTATACTAGTATACAAGGACTAAAACAAGCTACCTAATTTACAGCTCAGCAACTAAAATAAATACAAATATATTCTCAACACCCCCTTGTCAAGTTGGTGCTTCAACAAGCCCCAACTTGGAAATAGAACGAAGCAAATCATTGGTGGAAACAGATTTTGTGAGAAAATCTACCAGTTGATGATGAGAAGGAACATATCGAGTACTAACAAAGCCTTTAGAAATATGATCACGAACAAGATGAACATCAACCTCGATATGTTTGGTGCGGCCATGCTGACAGGGATTAGCAGCAATCATCAAAGCAGACTTGCTGTCAGAGTGCAGAAAAATGGGTAAAGAAAATGACACTTGCAAATCCTTAAGGATATAAGATATCCAAAGAAGTTCCTTAGTAACAAATGCTAAACTCCGATACTCAGCTTCAGCGGAAGAAGTAGCCACAGTACATTGTTTCTTGGATTTCCATGAAACCAAAGAATCACCAAGCTTAATGCAAAAGCCAGAAACTGATTTCCTGTCAAAAGGACAAGATGCCCAGTTGGCATCAGAGTAGGCAATGGGTTGTAAAGAGGAGTTGGCAGGGAAAGATAAGCCCAAAGAAGCAGAAGACTTCAAATACTTAAGTAAGTGAAACAAAGCATCCAAATGAGAAGAATGAGGCTGTGAAAGAAATTGACTCAGCCGATGAACTGGGAAAGAAAGATCTGGCCGTGTTAATCCCAGGTAGAGCAGACGACCAACCATTCGGCGGTAGAAACTTGGATCAGATAAGACATCACCAGATTCTCGATCAAGTTTGCAACCATAAGCAAAAGGAGTGGAAACAGGTTTACACGCTGTTAGACCAGCATCGAGAAGAAGATCCAAAATGTATTTGCATTGATGAAGAAGAATTCCATTGGAATCACGATAAATTTCTAATCCCAGAAAAAAACGAGCTTCCCCCATATCTTTAATAGTAAAAGTATCATCTAGCTGCGACTTAAGATCAGTAATGCATTTCAAATTACTTCCAGTTAAAAGAATATCATCAACATAGACTAAAACCACAAGAAAATCCACCCCATCATGTCTAGTAAACAAGGAATAGTCATGATAAGATTGTTGAAAACCCTGTTTCAACAAAAATTGAGAAAGTTCATAGTTCCATTGTCTTGATGCCTGTTTTAGGCCATATAGGACTTCTTAAGAAGGCACACTTGATTGGAAGCAGCTTTGACATATCCTTGTGGAGGTTTCATAAAAATTTCTTCATTAAGATGTCCATGGAGAAAAGCATTATTAACATCAACTTGATGAATTGGCCAACCTTTAGAACTTGCTAAAGCAAGAACAATACGAACCGTTCCCAACTTTGCAACAGGAGAAAATGTATCATGATAATCTTCCCCTTCCTTTTGAGTGTATCCTTTAGCTACTAAACGAGCTTTAAACCGATCCACACTACCATCTGGTTTATATTTTGTTTTATAAATCCATTTACACCCAATAGCCTTTTTCCCTTGAGGAAGAGTAGTGAGTTCCCATGTATCATTTTTCTCTAAAGCATCTAACTCTAATTGCATAGCATCAAACCCAAGATTGTTGTTCAATTGCTTGTGAATAAGAGTGTGGTTCCATGACAGTAAAAACATTAGCTAACGAATGCACAAAAGATGAAGAATAATTGGCAAAAGTCTTATGATCAAATAAGGAATGAACATTAGCTGCAACAGAGGCATTAAAAGAAGAATTATGTAAAGTATGTGCATAATCTTGTAACCAATTTGGTATACGAGTGGAACGTCTTGGTAAAGACACATCAGAAGGAGTAGATGTATGAGAAGAAGCTAAGGGCTGTTCAGAATTTGACAGAGAAGGAATAGAAGTACAAGACGAATCCAGAGGAGAATCAGACTGTGGAATATCTATATCATCTTCAATGACAGGGATATTTGGTGAAGTAGATACACTAGACTGTGGAGAAGGAACAGATGAATCTGTTTTAGCATCCAAAAACTCTTTAAACGGAAACATGTGTTCATAAAAGACCACATCTCTACTAACAAGAATTTGTGCATTCTCAATATCATAGAGTTTATATGCTTTTTGTCCTTGTTGATAACCCAAAAATATACATTTAAGCCCCCGTAGATCCAATTTGTCTCTCTTTGGTGAAGGAATGGTAGCATAGCAAAGACAGCCAACTACTTTGAGATGTGAATAATCTGGTGGATATCCAAATAACAACTCAAAAGGTGTTTTCCATCCTAACAAAGCCATAGGCATGCGATTAATAAGATAGGTAGCTGTCAAGAGATACTCACTCCAAAAAGATTTTGGTAGATTAGCATGTATTCTCAAGGCACGAGTAGTGTCCAAGAGATGTCTATGTTTCCTTTCAACCCTACCATTTTGTTGGGGTGTGTAAGTAGTGGTTCTTTGATGTACTATACCAAGGTTATCAAACAAGGATTGAGTAGCATAAGACAAAAACTCTGATCCATTATCAGTCCGCACAAATTTTGGAATAACATTGAAGTGATTTTGAACATACAAAAAGAATTTATGCAAGAAATGAGAGACTTGAAACTTATTCCTCAGAAGAAATGTCCATGTGTACCTACTATAATCATCTAGTATTGTTAAAAAGTAATGTGCACCAGTAATAGACATGACCTTATAAGGACCTCAAAGATCAATGTGGAGTAAGTGAAAGGCAAATGGAGCTTTATTAAGACTGGTTTCAAAAGGCAATCGATTAAGTTTTGCCTTATTACAAGCATCACAAATGACATCAGTAGAAATAAAAAACTCACAACCAGGTAAGTGTTTAAGCTTGGTGAATGAAGTATGTCCCAATCTTGCATGTAATAACAGGACAGAGGAATTGTTTTTACAAAGGGAAACTGAACTGAAAGTTTTACATGGAAAAGAAACATCAAATCTGTTACAAGATTGTAGCACATACAAACCGAATACTCCTTTAGCCTTTGCAACAATTGCATTAGAGTTCGGGTCCTGAAATAGACAAGATGTTTGGTTAAATGTGACTTGCAGCGGATTATGGTTAAATAATTTGCTAACAGATAGCAAATTATGAGTAAAATCAGGTATAAAGAACACATCATGTAGGGTTAAATTGGCATTTAGTTGTATACGGCCTGTGATGTGAGCAGATTTCACACCACCATCAGGTAAACGAATTGAGATAGGGTTTTGTAAAGTGACTTTGTGTGTGAGAAGTTGTAAATATGGTGTCATGTGATCCGTAGCTCCCGAATCTACTATCCAAGAACCCATACTCAGATTCACTACATTTGAACAATTATTCAAATTGAAAGCCATACCTGCAGATTCCATCGAATAAATGGCATTGACTGAACCAGATCCCCCAACCTGATCTGAAACACATTTTGTCTGGATTAGCTTCATCATCTGCTGACAGAAGCTTTGAAACATATGCGAATCAACATTCATGGAACCTGCCATAGGATCTGATCCATGATCGAAAGGACTGTCCATATTCATTCCTGCACTATGTACGTTAGAAACTGAAGAATGCATATTTTTAGAACCTTTAACCTTCCTCCCTTTGTACCACTCCGGGTAACCAACAATCTGAAAGCAATTTTCAATTGAATGTCCCTCTGCTTTACAATGTTTACAGATAATCTTTCCCTTCAACCTCCTTTTATCACTCACAAATTTAGATCCTTTCTTTGTAGCAATAAAGGCAGTGCTATTTGTATCCATAAACATCGTAACCGCTCTTTGCTTTTCTATCTGCTGTACTAAGTAAAACGCCCGACTAACCGAAGGGAGTGGCTCCATAGATAGAATCTGGTTTCTCACATGTTCGTAGGAGTCACATAAACCCATCAAAAACTGCATTAATTTGGTCTGTGCCTCAAATTCTAACAGACGTTCCTTCAAACAACAGGTACAGTATTCCAAATGACCACATGTGCAAACAGGATAAGCATTTAAAGCTTGTAATTCATCCCATGCCTTTTTAAGTCGATTGTAATACTGACTAACAGATAATGATCCTTGTTTTATATTACAAATCTCATGTTGTAATTGATATACCATAGGACCATTCGATTGACCATATTGTTCAATTAATTGATCCAGATTTCCTTAGAAGATTGATAATACAAGAAATTCTGAGATATTTCAGGCGTCATTGAACTTAAGAGCCAACATTGAACCATATAATCGCACTTATTCCATTTCTCTAATGCAACCGAATTATCCTTAGGTTTTGAAACTGTTCCTTCAACAAAACCTAATTTCGATTTAGCACCTAGAGCCATTTTAACTGATCTGTGCCAAGAAACAAAGTTTGATCCACTAAAAATGATATTTCCAAGACTCATATTCGGATTTTCAGCAGCAGAAAGATACAACGGATCACACATGTTTGAATCGGTTGTAGCCATGACAGAGAGGTAAGAAGAACTTACAAGATGTATTCAAGGAACCTGCTCTGATACCATATTGAGTTTTCGTGAATCAAGAATGAAGACCAGCAGTAACTCATCCGTGAGAGAGAAATGCAGAAAGGAAAGAATCAGTAAAATGAAAATGAAGTTTGTTATTTTTCCATAACTAACTCAACTCTGTACAAGGCTATTTATACTAGTATACAAGGACTAAAACAAGCTATCTAATTTACAGCTCAGCAACTAAAATAAATACAAATATATTCTCAACAGATGTCAATTTACCCAACACATGGTGTTTTACAAATTTCTTACTAGAGGTAGGAAATCAAAAAGCATTTGCAAAAGTTAAAGTCATTTTACGAAATTACGTGAAATTATAAAGTTTAGAAGAGATTTTAATTATGAAAAAATAAATGTAAAAAAATCTAAGTATTAATTAATTTTACGGTTATTTAAGATAGCTTACGAATGTTGCAGATTCTTACAAACTTAAGCGGATTAATGAATTTGAAGATATTTTACGTTCTATTGCACGGAATTATAAATTAAAAGATATTTTGATGAAAGCATGCAATGTCATATATAACTTTTATGAAAAGCTTTTAATTATTGAGCAATGTTTAATTATGAAAAGCTTTTAATCATTGAGCAATATTCGTAACAAAGTTACAATTTTATAGTAAAATTACAAACATTTTTTTATGTAAATTAAAATAAAAATAAAAAGGGACGATATAAAAACTTCAAATAGATAAATTTTATGGCCAAATAAAAGAAAGAAAGATAAATTTGTTGCTGACCATTCCAACTCGTGTCGTGTGGGTGGCCGGAAAATGGCCACCAACTCTTGGAAAGGGTCACGTGGCAATCTTAAGGCCTAGACGTTTGAGTACAGTTCTTTACCTATGAAATAAGGAATATAGATTTCAAGTGAAATAAAGGATCCAGCAATCGAATCATATAATATCAATGACCTATCGGACAAATATAAGTTCAAACTTAGAATATATTTGATTATCTTTTCTCCTTTTCTCTACAAAATATATAGCGTTGCAAGAAAAAGAAGAAAAATGAAAAAAATTGCTTTCCTTCTTAGATGCATCTAATGATAAATCAGTCATATTTTTCTTAAGGATTCCGTCCTATTTAATAGTAATTTCATAAATTAAATTACATCATTTTAGTAATATACTTTCACTAACCTGCTCGGTTATTGTAGCTGTTTTCATGTTAATTATATAACCATTTGAGAATTCTTAAATAAGGATGGAAATTTGCTGTCAAGAAATGTTATCTTCATCTTGTTCTGACGAATAAATACTTGCCACGTGTATATAAAATGATAATAGTTATTTACTTTATTTTAGATATTTATTTTTTTTAAATTTATTTAACACGTGACAAGTATTTATTTATTGAGACAAGATCAAGACATTATTCCTGAGATAGTAAATATTATATGCAAATTTACTGTTCTAGAAATATTATGTTCATCCTATCCCAATAAATAAATATTTGCCATATGTTTATAAAATCATAATGATTATTTATTTTATTTTAAGATTTTTATTATTTTTCAAATTTATTTAACACGTGTTAAGTGTTTATTTGATGGAATGAAATGAAGACCTCATTCCTAGAACGGCAAATATTCTTCCATGGATACCCAGTTTATTTATTTCCTCGAAAGATCAGAGAAAACTATAACATTTGACTAAACCTAAACTCACTCTTGGTCCTTTTTTCCAATTTTATTTTCCTTTAGTGCTCATTGAATAGTAAAAGAAAAAACGTCAAACCTTTGTTTCTACTTCTAGCTTAGAAAATAGCGTACATAAGCATGCTGTATCCGTCGTACTTAGCATGACTAACAACTATCATTTTTAAACAGTGTTTCGGTAATATACCAATCAATCGCACGAACCGAGTATGAAAAATATTAATATATGTTCATTTTTTCATTTTTTATTCGTATACATAACAATATGGAATTGGATTGGATGAGGCATGGAAATATGGTTTACAGTTTGAAAATGGGAAAAAATTTATACACGTCTACATTATAATAATGAGTAAACTGATCCAGCACCGTCTCAAGCAATGGCTCATTACATAAAAATTCCAAACTAAGGATCTGGATGATTTGACCGACCAGAAATTCATACGACTTGTACATATAGACAGTGCAAGCTGATACTTCATCAATATTACAACAATATAAAATTTCACCAACTCCCATTGTCCAATTGCGTCCTTCAACAGACACCTCACAATAAAATAAAGGCATTGAGATTTCAATATAAAACTTAAAACTTGAGCTTAAACTCGATCCCCAACTAGCTTTATTTCTTAAGCTCGAACTTGAGTATTTCTTAAGTTCAAACTTAATTCGGTTAAGACCGAGTAGCTTTATTTTTTAAGTTTGAATTTGACTTGAACTAGTTCTCCATAAGCTCAAGCTCAATTAGGTTAGGTTTGGTTATTTCTATAAAAATTAATTAGGTTAAAAAAAAATTTGGAAATAGAATATGATTTTTAGTTGACTTGGTTTTAAATATAGTCAACATGGATCATTGAATATAAAGAGGGAAAAAAAAAAAACATGGAAATAGGCTTTGAAAATGAGAAAAACACAAAGTTTATAATTTTCTTTTTTATAAAAAATATAAAGCTAGAACAGCCTCATGAGCTACTTGAATCGAATATATTAAAACTTGAACTCGATAGCTTGAACTCGAGCTCAACTTAGTTACGGTTGAGTCGACTTCGAGTCATCATTGCATCGGACTTGAGTAACTTACAAGTTGTCTCGACTCATTTACAACACTGGAGTTGGAATAACATAGTATTATACTTGCATGGTAAGAGTAACGAACGTTATATTATTCTTTCAGATACTGATCTCCATATCAATACACGATTAGGCCATCGGTTGGTCGATAGAACCCGGGATTATACATGGATCCAGGCCATTGGCATAATCTATGGATCTCACACCTTCTCTCTTGAAGCAATACGAGTTAAGAAATGGAATGATGAGATTCACCATGTAAGTTTTACTTATGATGGTCAAGCATTCGAATTACTTCAGAGACAATATTTTGAATTTTAAATCCTCCCAAAATGAAATAATTATGTTAAGAACAGTGACCAAGAATAGCATCAGAATTACTATTACAGATGTGTTAAAACTATCAATTAAGGTTGGACCTATGACTGAAGCAAACAATAGGATTCATAACTACCAAATACCAAGCAATGACAGTTTTGCACATTTAGAGGTGCAATTCAGATTCTTCAGCCTTTCCCCCAAAGTGAAGGGAATTTTAGGGGCCGACGAACATACTGGCTAGATTTTGTACTTCCGGCCAAACTTGGTGTCGAAATGCTTGTTGTTGGAGGTGAAGATAAGTATTGGACCAGTTCTTTGCTTTCATTAGATTATTCTTCTTGAGTGTTCAATAAGAACAGTATGCTTAAGGAGGCGTCATCTTTGATGGAGTATGGTATCATGGATTACAAAAGTGTGTCCAAACGAGGTTTGGAATGGTGTGCAAAAGATGATTATCACGATATCTTAATTATGTTAAGATATAGTTACTGCTGTTGTTATTACCAATTAATGTTATTAAATAATGAGATTCCAACTCCAAGTTATAAAGTGGTCTTTTGTAGGTTGTTTATGAAATTATAATGTTTTTCTATGAAGTGCATGATGCCAATATTTTGGCTAAATTATCCAGTTTATTATGGTACTAATAAATTCGAAAGCATTTTCAACTTTGTAAATGCTAGAGATACTTCTTTAGTAGTCACTATTGTAGTGTTCAGTTGCACGAGGACAGTGGTAGTCATTTCTATAGTATTCAATGACTTTTGTCATTCTATTTAGGGAAAGGCTTTTATATATATATATGGATATGAGTATAATTTTCCATTGGGAAAAGGCATGTTAAATATCCACTTAGTTTTTTGCGGGGGGAAAAAGTATAAAGTTAATGAGGTCTCACATATTTTAAATAAGTTGCTTTAGTCATCTTGCTTATGATAACATTTATTCATCTTTTGTTAATTGGGTAAGACATTTAAATTCTTTATCCCCCAGACCAACTAATTTTCTACTTTAGATATTTTTATAATGTATAAAGGACTTTCAGATGTTGTATAAAAATAAACATGGTAGGTGAAAATGACTCACTTAATAACTCCATTACATTCTAGTATAGAATAGATCGAAAATACTTAAATAGTTGACTTAAAACTTAAGAAACTCAATTGAATTCTCTTAAAGATAAAGGCCTTTTAGTGTGCTTGCCCATTCTATTAATTTTATTTCATGTTAGTTCATATTGCCAACATACAAAAACAAAGGAAAAAAGATGATGAAGAAACTGAAAGGAAGCATAGAAACAAAATGATGCCTTGTATATTGAAAATTATATTTATAAATCAATCAGTGATAAAGCGAAAGAAATGATAAACAGGTACATGAGAAAATAGAGTAAAGACTAGCTAGTGATAATTTCATAATTGCAAGTCCTTATCTTGAAGGAAACGGGCCAACTCCAAGAAATCACAACCTTCGGTTTTTGGCCACATTCCTTCTTTTAGGGTCTCAAACGGTCATTTTTAATATTTTTGGCAGGTTTTATTTTTTTTTTTATAACTTTTTATAGGAGTATCGGTTTTGTATGCGTCTGTGGCATTTTACTTGTCTTTGTATGTACTTTATTTTAAGACCCTTTTAATTTGGCAATTTTGGTTTTATTTTGGAAAGTTTTCAAGCTAGCCTATGAATTGTATGCCCTAGGGCAAACGAATGGTCATATGTCATATTTTTTAGAAAAAAGTTTTAGAGCCATCATTGCTTTTTTCCTAAAATTTCGAATTCTTGCATAAGTTTCAAATTTTGATGCCAACAACCTAAGAATTCTCAGAATCAATAGGTGCTGAAGATTACAAGTCGAATATCCATGTGTGGATCAATATCTAGCCATAAACCCTAACTCAATTTCACGTCAATCACTGCATGAATCAGCATATGCATACTATTAATCCATCACAATAAATAAATTCATAAAACATATCCTTTATAGGAAATTCAGTTGTGTTATCTAAACCTAGCTGACGATATATAATAGAAGTTGTAAAGTAAATATAAATCCTGCAATGATTGTAACATTATTAACTAAACAGAGTATCTCCTCCAATTGTTGGAATTAAATCATTTATCCTAACCTAAACAATTTTGAATAGGTCATAGATTATGTAAAAATTCAAATACTCTGCTACACCGCCCAATCTACAACATGGTCAGCAAATACAAACATATATTATGGGGCTCGATTTATCACCACATGGGCAGTAGCTATACAATAAGATTAGCATTTTTTTTCCTTTTTCTAAATCATACATTATTTATAATGTAAATTCAATTTTATTGCCAATTATGAAATATTGATACTCCAGTTACCTAATTATTGAAGAAGTAAAAGAATATATATATATATATATATATAAAGACTGAAATCATTAACTGAGGTACGTATTAGAACAATCAAACACAATTAATTAACACATCAACAAATCAATCGAAGTCCAACAAGAAGATAACAAAATAGAATCACCATGATTGTAGGACTGAGATGGCATGAAAGGAAAAAGGGGAAAAAAAAAAAAAAAAGGATCTACCTCGATGATAGTGAAGCAAGCTTTTCCATCATGATTCCGATTGTGAGCTCGTTGTTGGGAATTAGTACTAATATTCATGGGCAGCATATTAATACATATCGGAACATAGAATCTTTACTTTACCTATATATTATAAGAAAATTGATTAAACATATAAATAATCATTGATAAGGTAGTATGATGAAAGAAAGCAGGAAATAATGATCTAATTGCTACTTTGTCGCTTTTTCGATGAAAAATGATAAGAAAACAGATAAAAAAAGGTGCAAAATCAAAAGAAAATAGAAAAAACAATGGATCACTTACAAAGATAAGGGAAAATTCTCTCTTCAAAACTAGAGAGGGAAACTCTAGAACAGTTAGGTAGAATTTGGTTTTGCTAAATTTTCATGGTGTTGGGCTAAACAAGGTTTACTAAATTAAATTGGTTATGTGAAATGAAATTGGTACTGCACACAACTCTCCTCATGATATTAGAATAAATTCAAGATTTTTATTTATTGTATTTGATGGTACAAAAATATTAAAATATGAGAAAATAAAATCTCTCAACAAACGCATCTAATTAATATAACCACTATTGCTTCATTTTTACCATTTCAACCTTAATACCATTGCCTCAATCCCCATTGCCACCTTTGCCATCACTATAACAGTAACAAGTTATCACGGTCATTATATTATTATCACTACATCATTGCCACCATTTACACTATCACTACCACTAAGTGTAATACTGATGCAAAATAAGTAATATAAAAATCAAATAAAACAATAGTAATATACATCATCTTTAATATACTAAACATGATATAAGTAGTTGTATCCTTCTATTATTTTTCTATTGTACTTACTGTACTAATGTAAGTATAATAATTGTTCTATATTTATTAGAAATCAATGTTATTTTAGAGTTATAAGTATTAGTTTAACTTGTGATATTGCGACTGTAATTGATTAATGCATTGGTGGGATTTAATTTGATCCAAAAGTCACGAGTTTAAGTAGAAATGGTGGATTTTTGAGCATTGTGTTTATTTAAGTAGAAAAGGTAGAAAAGGTGGATTTTCTGTTATAAATGTTCTTTTATAAAAGAACTCTCATCCATTCTAAAAAACACGAACACAAGAGAACATCTTGGATATTCTAAATGTAGTTTAGAGGATTTGAGGTTGCATTATACTCCATTAGCAAACTTAAAGTGTGGCATAAGTTCCTCTTAGAATAGTTATCAAATAATGCTTTTTAAGTTGTGTACAAATTCATTTTTACATTTTAGATTAAATGTCCCCTTACCGTTTTATACAAGTGAACCTGCTTCTTAACAAATTTAATATGTAAGGTACGAATCTCTTCAAGTACCATGATCAAGTTATACTTTCGATTCAATTCCAATTTTTTTTTTTAATACATATTATTTATAAAGCTCCACTTACTCTAAGGGTCATGTTCAATTAATTTGGGTTTGTTTGTTTCATCTTATCCAAGTCGTTTTTGTTAAAAAAAGATCGCTCCTTTACCACTTTATTAAGAAAAGATCGCTCTTTTTCTTCTTGTCTAATTAATTAACAAATACAATGAAATCAAATAGACGATAAACACCAAGATTTACCGTGGAAAACCCCAATATGGAGAAAAACCACGAGACCGCCGTTGCACGAAAAAAAACTCCACTAACACAATAATGGAATACAAACACAATCTGCACTAGTTTGTACTAGTGGCTCTCTCAATCACACCACAACCCGGTGGATACACAACAAATCCTCTCTCTAAATCTCTCTCTGAACTTAGGAGTGTGTATATTGTGTTTTTTCTCTCCTCTTTTTCTTGCCCAAAGACAACAATGAAAAAAGACTCTTTATATATCTAGGATTTTATTTTTTAGTATATTATGGACTCATATAAGTTGGACCCAAACCCAACAAACTCCCCCTCTAACTCATATGGGGAGAGTGACATGTGTACGGCTTCAGCAATCGATGTAGGCAACGATCCAACCCGTATATAACTCGATATCATCAAATCTTCTTGAATTACACACCCTTTCATCTAAGTATAAACCCTATACTTAGGATCTCCTTAGATATAGACCTATATATGTTAGATTTATACCCAATAAACTCCCCCTCCAACTCATATGGGGAGTTCCATCACTCCTGCAATCTTCCTGCAATAAGTGATCTTCTCTTTTGGTAGAGCTTTGGTTATCATATCTGATGCATTATCATCAGTATGGATCTTCTCAAGCTTCAACTGCTTGGACTCTATCACATCTTTAATCCAGTGATACCTCACATCAATATGTTTCGATCTGGAATGAAACATAGGATTCTTACTGAGATAGATAGCACTCTGACTGTCGCAATATAGCTTCAAGTCTTCCTGCTCTTGACCTAGTTCTTCTAACAACTTCTTCATCCACAAGACTTCCTTGCAGGCTTCTGTCACAGCAACATACTCTGCCTCAGTGGTGGAAAGTGCAACATATTTTTGCAACTTTGATTGCCAAGACACTACTCCCCCTGCAAAAGTAATCAGATAACCTGAAGTGGACTTCCTGGAATCCAAATCGCCTGCCATATCAACACCTAAAAAACCCTCTAACATAGGCTTACTGCTACCACCAAATTGTAGACAAAACCTGGAAGTGCCTCTGAGATATCTGAGAATCCACTTCACTGCAGACTAGTGCACCTTTCCTAGATTTGAGAGATACCGGCTCACAACACCAATAGCATGAGCAATATCAAGTCTAGTGCATATCATAGCATACATTAGACTCCCCATAGTTGAAGCATATGGGACCCTTTTCATCTCCTCTTTGTCTGCCTCACTTTTAGGATACTGAAGTGAACTCAGTTTGAAATGTCCTGCAAGTGGAGAGAAAACAGGTTTTGCCTTGCTCATGTAGAATCTCTCTAGCATCTTCTCAATATACCTCTCCTGTGACAACCACAACTTGTGGCTCTTCCTGTCTCTAATGATCTTCATTCCCAGTATGTGGCCAGCAGGTCCTAAATCTTTCATGGAGAAAGATTTACTCATAATAGTCTCCAAATCTCTGATTTTCTTGGCATCCCTACCAATGATCAATATACCATCAACATAAATCAAAAGTATGATGAACTCACCATTAGAAAACTGTTTGATGAAGACACAATGATTTGTGGCAGTCCTGGTGTAACCCTAATCAAGCATAAAGGAGTCAAACTTCTTGTACCACTGCCTTGGAGCTTGTTTCAGCCCATGCAAACTTTTCTTCAACTTACATACAAGATTCTCCTTCCCCTTGATCTTGAAACCCTCAAGTTGCTCCATGTAGATCTCCTCCTCCAAATCACCATGGAGGAATGTTGTCTTCACATCCATCTGCTCTATCTCCAGATCCAGACTAGCTGCAATACCAAGCACTACTCTGATGGATGACATCTTCACCATAGGTGAGAATATCTCTTCAAAATCAACCCCCTTCATCTGATCGAACCCTTTCACAACCAATCTTGCCTTGTACCTTGGCTGTGAGCTATTCTCATCTATTTTCAGTCTATAAACCCATTTGTTACTCAGGGGTCTCTTGCCCTTAGGCAACTGAACTAACTCATAAGTCTTATTCTCATGCAAGGAATTGATTTCCTCTTGCAAGGCTTCAACCTATTCTTTCTTCTTGTTATGAGTCATTGCTTCCTCATAACATTCAGGCTCTCCCCCATCAGTGAGCATCACATACACACCTGAACCATACCTAACAGATGGTCTTCTGTCTCTTAAAGATCTCCTCAACTCAACCTGCTGCTGAGGCTCCTAGATCTCTTCCACCGTGTCTTTTACAGTCCTCTCATCTGTTGTATCTATAGAAGGTGCAGGATCTACATTTGTGGGAATCTAGCCTGAGGATGATGACGCATCAGCCTTCTTGATGTCTTCAACTGTCTGGTCTTCCAAAAAGACTACATCTCTGCTTCTGATGACCTTCCTATCAACAGGATCCCACAACCTGTACCCATACTCATCATGTGCATACCCAAGAAAAATGCATTACTTGGAGTTAGCATCAAGCTTTGCCCTCTCATCCTTTGGTATATTCACAAAGGCCCTATAACTAAAGACATGTAAATGATTATATGAAATGTCTTTACCTGTCCATACCTTTTCTAGTATATCTCCATCCAAAGCATATGAGGGAGATAGATTTATCACATCCACAACTATCCTTATGGCCTTGCCCTAGAATGACTTAGGTAGCTTGGCATGAGATAACATGCACTTCACTCTCTCAGTGATGGTGCGATTCATCCTCTCTGCAACACCATTCTGCTATGGGGTCTTGGGAATTGTCTTCTCCAGTTTTATCCCATGATCTGTACAATATTGTTCAAATGGCCTTCTGTACTCTATCCCTCTCTACTCTAGAATGAAAATGTTTAAAAACAGACAACACCTGATCTTTGGACTTCAAGGCATAAGTCCAAAGCTTCCTAGAGCAATCATCAATGAATGTAACAAAATACATGGAACCCCCTATAGTCAAATGCTTCATATAACACACATTAGTGTGAACCAAATCTAGTATATGAGACCTCCTACTAAGTGGATTTCTCTGAAATGCAACTTTATATTGCTTACTAGCAAGATAGTCAGTGCAAGGTTTTAATGGAGAGAGGGAAACTGACAAGAAGCTTTTATCGAAACTAGAAAATATAAGGTGTTGTCTATTTTTAAATAGTTTCATTCTAGAGTAGAGAGGGAAACTGACACGAAGCTGATTTGTGTCAGGGCTGATAATGGTGGAGAGTACAGAGGGCCATTTGAGCAGTATTGTACAGATCATGGGATAAAACTGGAGAAGACAGTTCCCAAGACCCCACAGTAGAATGGTGTTGCAGAGATGATGAATTGCACCATCACTGAGAGAGTGAAGTGCATGTTATCTCATACCAAGCTACCTAAGTCATTCTAGGGTGAGGCCATGAGGACAGCTGTGGATGTGATAAATCTATCTCCCCCATATGCTTTGGATGGAGATATATTAGAGAAGGTATAGACAGGTACAGATCAATTCTTGTTGATCCAAATAAGCTTAAGTTTGAGTCGAGGTAAAATTTTTATCGAGTCTAATAAGCTTTTATCGAGCCTAAAATTAAAGCTTGAGCTTGACTTATTTAAATAGCCCATTTTCATTTTTTAAACCTAACAATAATATATAAGAGTTGCTAAATGTATATACATATATATTAAATATAAATTATCTTTGTTGTTCTAATTGTACATTAATATATCATAAATATAAAACATATAAATTTGCAAACGAGCTTGTTAATAAGTCTACTTGTAAGCTTGTCTATAAGCCTAAATAAGCCTATTCACAAACCGGTTTGCAGGCCTAAACTAAAGCTCGAGTTCAACTCATTTAGGTAAACGAGCTTCATCTCAAGCTTGAGTTCGAACCAAGTTAAGCCTGAAAAAAGCTAAGTTTGAGTAGCTCACAAGTAGTTCGGCTTGTTTGTAGGCTTAATTCATGCCATAGACCATACTCTCACTGAATTTTCATAATGAAGGCAAATAGAGAGCACAACAACATCGTTGTCCATTCTATAGCCTCATCATCAATATTAATAAATTTTTGGTCAAATCAATAATATATACACAAACATGTTACCTTATTAGTGGCCTGTCTCTTGTATTAAGTGATTATAATCTTTGATTTAGTAGCAATTGGCTTGTAGAAGATTTAGTCATATATGGCTTTGTTATAACCCAGGTATGAGCAGTAGAGAATAGCCAAAAATAATGAGTAACCATACAACTAATCAACAATTACAATAATTGATAAATAATATTTCCATTGTAATAGTTATAGGTTTAAATAGAAATTGTAATAGATTTGAACAGATACTTGTATAAATATTGAAAGAATGAGAAAAGAGGGATCATCCCTAATTTAGAGAAATCTAGAGTCTCTTGTAGAGATTAGGAGTTTGGGTGGCTTGAACAACTTAGAATAGTGTTCTCACTTCAATACCTGCATTATACATAAACACATTAGTCTAAAGTTAACATACATAGTAAAGCAAGCAAAGTAGGGTTTCGGATTACGTAACCCATGGAAGCATCGTGAGGGGTCAAAGAGGGGTAGAACAAGAGTATAGAAGATAGACTTTGATCTTGAGTTAAGGGTTAACATGTGGGAAGTATCTGACAAGGAGATGGGTTGAATGGAAAGTATAGTGGGCTTAACATTGGTGCTCTCATTCCCTGGACTCCATTGTAGCAAAACTTCATTGTGATTTCAGGTTTCTTAATTGGAATCTTGCATGTTCTTGAGCTTTATGGTAGAAAAGACAAGTAAATCACAGCAAACAAGTAATTTGGAGGAGATAAAGGAAATGTTAATGAACATTCAAAAAAATCTTGGAATGCAAGTATGAATAGAGTTGATAGGAATAAGACTCAAGTTGTTTCATCTTAGCAAATTTCAAGTGATTAGGAGTCATCATATTCCAATTTTCATGAGAAATCATCATTTACATCCATTTATCAAAGATAACATGATCAATATCAAAACTAACAAAAATATTCATCATCATCAGGCTCAAAGTTTCAATTTCGATCATCTGAATTAGAGGGTAGTCACACAATAGTAAGTGATACTGATTTATCATTACAATTTATAAGTTCTATACTAGATAAACTAAGACTCAATCAACATTGGTTTGAGATATTGCAAGCTACATCATTCCAATCACTTAATCCATCCATAGTAAATATAATTAATAGGGATATGCAAAAAAATCGATGAAATTGAAAACCGAACCAAAACTAAAAAACCAATTAGAAAAATATAGTTAACCGGTTCGTCGATTTTGGTTTAGGATTACGATTTTTATTTTTTCCGATTTTTGGTTTTGGTTTTGGTTTGTAACCACAAAAAACCGACGGTTAACGGTTAATTATTTTCAATATTTATAAATATATTATATATAATTTACATATACATATATTAATGTTCCTTAGATTTTGATTAAAGTACTATTATCCTATGTTTGATGGGAGTTAATGTGATAATTGATTTGACTTAACTTTTATTGATGATTATACATTCAAATTCTTGTTTTTCCCCTTTTCTTTAATTTGATTTTCATTTTTTTTTAGCTCTTATAATGTATATAATAATTTAAAGAAAAATTCTATGATAAAGGTTAAACAATAAGGTTTGTTGAAATTATCAATTTGATTTACCCAAAAACGAAAAAATTAACTGAACAAAATGGTTAACCAATAAGGTGGTTAACCGTTTATAATTGACCGATTAAGGATCAAAATATTAAAAACCGATCATTACAGTTAGGTTTGAAAAATATGGCCATAGACTGGTTAATTAATCCATAAACACCCCTATTAATCAAGCAAGATATCCCATGTTTTTCTCGTCAAGATCTTATTTCTTGAGTGTTAAAAGTGAAATTTTTCTTGGATCATTACCATGTAGATTAAACATATTATCTAACACCTCTAATTTTTGCTGTGCAAGATGCAGCTTCTTTTTGGTACAAGTGTATGGACAAATTCAATCATTTTAAAACATGAGATCATTTCATTAAGGCACTTTATCATATGATTTGGATTGTTTGAGTATTACTGGAAGTAAGAGAAGTTTTATTCTATCGATAATGAAGATAGGAAAGTTAATTTTGACGGAGAAGAGGATGCGCGGATTTTAGAGAAGCACACATGTAATTATTACACTATGAATATGGCCAACTCACAAGTGATATTTGCATATGATCATACAATAGCATAATGTGGAAACCAACATCACATTATAGTTAAAGAAACATGTGAACTTGATATACCAGGTCATATTGCTATTAAATCAGAAGTCACAGAGCATAATAATGGCACTTTAGCTACATTCGAATGCCATGGTTTGGACTCAAGTGACTTTAATGATAACATAAAGCTTAACATGAAAAGTGATGCTGACTGGACGGAGCAAGAAGGAAAAAGGGGTTAGTAGCATGTGAACATAACCACAGGAAGTTTTATAAAGGGTATTCCATTTGTTATTGCTGCTAGTTTGTGTTCTTTGTTGATACTATTCTTAAGGATGGCATACATTGTAAGAGATCCAGAGGGGATAAGGTGGCTGGATTGACTCAAAAGGATAATTTTCATCCAATTGTGATTATCGCTAGCAATTTTGCCTCTCAACACAAATTGGGTGGCCATCATCTATTATGTCCTATCTTCTCATCATTGCCATTATTGGAATATTTGATTTGGAATGGGACATGGATATTTAGTCCTACATTTAAATTTTTCAGCATCAAACACATTTTAAGCATCACAAATTTATTATACTTTGCTATTGACAATCAAAATTTGGTATGGTTTTAGTTGAGGGATAAGTTATTGAAGACCTAAGTTTGAAAGAATTCAGTAGACATGCATAGGACTGATTCTAATTTTCACCCTAGACATCTGGTGTTTGTAAAATCATCACTTTACAAACAAATATAGAACCTTGGGGTCAATTTTCACATTGGGAACACATTTTTCTATATTGGAAAAGTTGCATTTATGATTTCAACATCATAATTTTCATTTAGAGTTGCCAACAGAAGATTTAACACAACATAATTTCAAACTACATCAAAGTTTCCATATCTCAATCCTTATATGTACTATTGCATGGTCATGATAATTAGGTTTCCTTTTGGACATTTCTGCAAACATGAACAAAGCAAAAAAGTTTCAAACTTGAGGATAAGGTTGATTTCAAGGAGGGGAGAAATGTTACAATCCAGTTACAAGCAATAGAGAATAGCTAACAACAATGAGTAATCATACAACTAATCAACAATTGTAATAATCGATAAACAAAATTTCAATTGTAATAGTTATAGGTTTAAACAGAAATTGTAACAGATGTAAATAGATGTATAAATACCGAAAGAATGAGAAAAGAGGGATCATCCTTGATTTAGAGAAATCTAGAGTCCCTTGTAGAGATTAGAAGCGTTTTGAACAACCCAAAATAGTATTCTTACTTCAATACCTGCAATATACATGAACACATTAGTCTAGGTTTAATGTACATAGTTGAGCAAACAAAGTAGGGTTATGGATTACATAACCCATGGAAGTGTTGTGACAAGTCAAAGAGGGGTAGAAGAAGAGTGTAAAAGATAGGCTTTGGTCTTGAGTTTAGGGTCAACACAAGGGGCTCGGCTAAATAGAAAGTGTAGTGAGCTTAACAGGCTTTTTGAATTTCTTCATGATTGTCTTCTCATCAAAACCTCCTAGTATGGAGCCGTTTGCCAGACTTAAAGTGGATCGCCATTTGGGCCTTCTCACCAAGTTCTACCACTCTTTGTATTTCATGAACTCCAACTATTGATCCAAAGCCCTTTTCAGGCCTAATTGTAACATGACCCACCGCATTAACACTTATTACAATTCGAAATCATGCAACCATCAAACTTCTCAGTTTCATATATGGCATCCGTCATTCTATGTATTGATCACATAATCTCAAAAAATCCATAGTTTATGGACCTTGATTTATTATTAATTTGTTGGGACATATGATTCCGATATTTCGTTGTAGATCATTAAACACACAATCATATAGTTTATACATTGAATATACAGTTATCAACCATTATTTCCATTAAAAGAATGACTTACTTTATATTTCTGCCTAGGCGGTCAGAAATTTGTCGAGCAATATACATAAGACCATTGTTCCTGTTTTAATTATATACCATTAATTAAATAAAAAATTGCAGGACTAAGCATGTTTCCATGATTTTTTTTAATGATCAAGATTTTCATAAAAAAAGATGAAGTCAGGTCATGTATCTGGAAAAAAAAAAAAAAAGAAATTAAAAAATATAAGCAAGAATACAAGTTAGCAAAGTGAAAAGACATATTTAAAAAAAAAAATCGGTTACAGAACATAAATAAAAAAAAGGATATATATATATATATATATATATAACAAGAACTTTTAAAGAAAAAAGACGCGAAAACGCAGGCATCTATTCATATTATTATTGCTTCTTTGAATAAATTATAATTGGTAGAAATGTATAATTCTAAGATCCCGCATATGATGGCTTTTCTTCTTATACTACCGGATTTGATTCATTGCGTCATATTATTAGTGGACCCAATGATGACTTATTTTCTATACCTTTGCTTCTAATAGAAACACTCAAACATAAGCGTGAAATCGTCGGATGGAGAAATGTCTCCTTTTGGAGTTTTGGCAGACGAGAAGTATCCCAATAGAACTCCCACAGCTAGGAGTTCGGACCACAAAAATTTATGTAGAAAGGAACAATAAAATAAAACAAGTGGCTTTTAACTAAGAAGAGACCCAATATAGTTAATTACCAAGTATATTTAATCATAAATTATAGCTTTAGAAGGAGTACTTAAATTACTATATTTAAAATGTTGCTGATGATATTGATACCTTCTTATCCTCGAATATGCCCTTGTCTCTTGCTTGCTTGTTCCTGAAGTCAAAACCTCTTCCTAGGACACACACAACACACATGTATGCAATCCAATCTTACAAGCAATTATCATCATTACATACACTATAAATCAGTTGAAAGCAAGCCTTTCCTCGCATCATGTTTACAACTACCCATTCTTAAAGTCTCTCTCTATCTTGTTACATACATTGGGATTAGGGTTTGGAGATGGAAGATTCAAAAGATTCACGGACTGTGTTTTCTGCTTGTTTTCTAGCTTGGATTGGTGTTGCTTTTATTATGTTCCCTGGAACTTGGGGGTGGAGCAAGGAAGGGCATATCATGACTTGCCGGATAGCACAGGTGAAAAACTAAAAATTGGTATATATTAAAGGTTTTTGTTCTTTTCCTACTGTTCTAATAAAAATATATGCTATTCACATCGTAGTCTGCACCACCTTTCATCTTATTTTATCCAAGGTAACGGGAATAATTGTATCACATTCCTACGAAGAATAGTTGTTCCTCTACCTTTTTCATGGGATTTTTTCTTTCATTACTTTAAGACTATTTTTTCGCTTCTTCTTTTTTTTCCCTAACTTTTTTCCTCCAATCTTACCAAAACGCCACTATAAAAATTAATATTATAGCCGTCTACAATAGTGTATAGTTATAATGCTTTAGAATATCGAAATATTTATAAAAGGGTAAATAATTAATAATCTTATTCAAATGTAAACTAAAATTTTTTAGATATATTTTTTATAATTTAAATGGTAATAATAAATTAATAATAGAGTATGATATAAAGGAAAGAATAATATTAATTGCAAATTGAAAATTTTATAATTATCATAGTAGCAAATCAATGGATTCCATAAGGGTACTAACTAATTAAAAATTAATAACAATTATTACATGAAAAAACCGTAATTTAAGTTAATGATTATAGCAGGAAAAGCTCATATATCTGGTGAAAGTATAATACGTTAACAAAAACATAATTCTAGCCAGCAAGCGAATTACATGAACGCAGACTATATTATAGGAAGGTCCGAATATATTCGAATAGAAGTCGAACTCAAGCTATTTGATGGCTGTTAATCGAACCAATCTCAGATTTGAATCTATTCGATTCATCAATAAGTCCAAGATGCAATTTTAAATTTTAATTAAAAGGAATACATACCTTTCAAATAATTAAGCAAGACAAGATAACACGAGTTGAACCTGAGCTTGATAAGTAACTTTTTAACTTGATCCGACGTATTAACATCCGGAAAGCTTTTACGATCCCATTGACGGGATGATCTAATCAACCATCTAACAGTTAAAATAAATATAATAATTAAAATATTTACTATTTTAGTAAGTTGATTACAATTGAGTATGGTGTGAGTCGTTAAATAATGACGGGAGTATAAAATTTTCCTAACATCCAAAAATGATTAATAAAATGATTAATCTTTAGGATCATTTTTTTTTATTAATCTATTCTAGCAATTATTACTTGAATTATGATATTATATACATTAGAACCAAATGCATTTAGTGTCATAGAATTTTTAATTATCCAACAACACCCATTGATTAGGATATATTTGTATTAAATATATATGTAAAACAACTACCAAAGTTAGTTATCTAATAAACAATTGACTTACATAGCACTAGCAAGTTATAAAAACGCATGAGAGCTTCCAAAACATCTCAAAGTAACTAAATTTTGAGTCATTGTGTGATCCAATTACCCATCAGTCTCTGCTCAAGCCGGAGGTTGCGGAGGTCGTGAAGCACTTTCTACCGGCCTACGCCAAAGGTGACCTCTCCTCCCTGTGCACATGGCCTGATCAGATCAGACACTGGCACAAGTATAGTTGGACAAGCTCGCTTCACTTCATCGACACTCCGGACAATTTATGCACCTTTGATTATTCAAGTAAGCGTAGCTTCAATAATACTTTTATATTCAAATTCCTTTTGGATATTATTAAAAATGCTCTCTAAATTTTGCATGTTTTATCAACTTTACAACTGAAATTTAAAATTATTATGTACTTGTTCACTTTTGCTACAATAATAATTTCATTACAGTCTTATTTTTTATAAATAGTAATTACAATATTTTTCATTCAACCGTTAAAAATTTATGTTGACTCATCCTAGGATTATCAATTTCTTCAATTATTGGATCAGCATATTTTAAGAGAGGGTGTGCAAGAACATATTCTTTTTGGAGTTCGGACAATCAATCGCATGATATCAAAACTGGGGGCAAAATGCAAGTCCTACCACCACATTATCAGAAAAATTTTTTCCCCCTCCAATTTTGTCAACTACTATTATATCTAGAGAAGGAAAAATCGAACTTGATCCATTCACATATCTGTATTTATATCATTAGATTACAAAGATCTTGATTTACGTTATAATATATTGAATTAAAAAAAATCTGTGTGTTGTTGAAATAAAATTTATATTTTTAATAGTAATGATGCTTAAGTTGTTATTAATATGAAAAATTTTGATAAAGTTTGGTTGGTTTTTCCAGGGGATTGTCATGACACACATGGCTTGAAGAATATGTGTGTAGCTGGTGCTATACAAAACTTCACCTCCCAGCTTTTGCACTACAAAGAGGGAACTGCTGACCGTAGATGTGAGCGAGAAAGCTTCCAAATAAAGGGTGCCTTTTTATGTTTCTTTGCTTAGACGTAATAAAACTTGCTTAATTGTGGCAATTTCTTTGCTTCACAGATAACATGACTGAGGCATTATTGTTCTTATCTCACTTCATGGGCGATATCCATCAGGTCTGTATGCAGGCACTTTAAATAATTTGGTTTAAAAAAAAAAAAAAGGAAAACTACACGCCACCCAAATCGTCCTCCACTTTACCTTTTAATTCGGGAAAATTGCACTTGCCCTTTAAATTTAGGATAAATGTCACTTTACACAAAATTCAATTCAATTTGGTACTCGAACTTTGAAATGATCAATTTGATATCTAATCAAACTTTTTATGATTGTTTTTACTATCTTTTTAACACTGTTAACTCTATTTTCAAATGTAAAAGAGACATGCAGACATTGAATTTTTACTACCTTTCCTAATATCGTCCGACACTAATAAACCGTATATTCCACGTACATCAAAAAGTAAAGTAAATAGTATTAAAAAGATAGTAAAATTAGTAATAAAAAGTTTGATTATATATTAAATTGATCACGGCACCAAATAGAATTTTCATGAAAATCTTAGGTTTTCAATTTTGACATTTTCCCTTAAGTTTATTTCGGTGTGGATACACCCTCTCAATTGACAAACTGTAATTAACATCCGAAAATTCTCTCAAATTAGTGATCCTAGAAGGTATTTGTGTTCTCTTCTGATGGAAATATAGCAAGGTTAAAATTTAAGAATGTTAATTTATTGTTTAACATATTGAAGGAAATATTTCCGTATCAAAGGTGAAATTTCGGGTTTTTCCTTTTTTTTTTTTTCCTTTTTACGATTGTCATGGGTTATTTATTGATTTAACAGAATTTATAAGTACTAAAATATGTCGTGTGAGTTTAAGAATCCATTTGTATGGGAGTTTAAGAATTTATAAGTACAAACTCTACCTGTTGCTGTTCTCGTTCTTTAATCCCTAGTTTCTCACGACAAATTTGTCGGTAATGTTAGCTAATGATTCCATTAAAATTTCTTTATGTGAATTTTTCTACTGAGTAATAGATACATATCAAGAAGTATAATGCACTATCATGCACGAATACCATCTGATCTGTTTTCGATTTTATTTTTTCGAGAAGTATAATGCCATATCATGCACGACTACTAACTAATCTGTTTTCAATTTTATTGTTATTATTATTTTTAATTGCCCATGACCTGGTGGTGAACTTAGAATAGTTTTATCCAGAAGAGGACAAATCACAAAATTTGATTATTAAAGATATAAGATCATTCCAGTAGATAAACTAGAACGTCACAAAACCATCATAACTGTGTATTAATTTATTTAGAGCGCTCAATATTTCACATTTGAAAGGAATTGATTCCGTAAAACTCCATCGCCCCATCGTGGCTTTTACGGACAGATTCCATATATTGAACATATCGATTTTTCTATACAAATTATCAAAATAATAATAGGGTTAATGTCATGAAGATAATTAAACTTTGATAAAATATATAATTAGATACATAAATTTTAAAATTAAACAATTTAATTAGTATCTAAATTTTAAAATTAATCAATTTAGTACATGGAACAACTATTCGTGTATGTTAATAGTACCTTATTAAGTTCTTTCAAATACTATTTTGAAATTTAGAAAGTAAATTTATCAATTTCAAAGTTCAAATATCATTTATGATATTATCTTGCAATAATAATATTAATTAATATATTTATTTTAATAGTGAGACCAATATCATGATTGGTAAAAGTTCTTATTCATTTCACACTTTTGTTTTCTATCTGTCTCTCTGTTTTTTTCTTTTTTTTTTTTTTTTTTCAGCCATTGCATTGTGGATTTACCAGCGACGAAGGAGGAAACACCATAGATCTGCGTTGGTTTAGGCACAAGTCCAATCTTCACCACGTAACATCATCAACTAAGCTTTCACTGATATTTATCTCTTATTTTATCTTTAATACTTTCAACTTAGAACATTTATATAGCCTTTCATGTATTGAATTAATTAATATATTAAATCTTTTTTTAAAAATTTCAATAAATTAACAGGTCTGGGACAGGGAAATCATTCTAACAGCAGCTGCAGATTACTATGAGAAGGACATGAATCTACTTCTACAAGACATAGAGGGCAATTATACCGACGTATGGCCAATCCTTAATGAGCATTTTCGTTCTTTGTTTCTGTCCATTTCAATTTAGTTGTTCATATATAAAAGTAATCTTTCCAAATTTTATTGTTTATATGTTAGGGAGATTGGTCTACCGACACCGCTTTATGGACCGATTGTGATGATCTCCATTCATGCCCCATTACGTAAGTCATACTTTTGTATTACATAACCTACTTAAACAATTCGAGTTTAAGCTCTGCAACCAGACCAATCCTATTTGAGATAGTTTGAAAAAAATTTTCAGAAGCATAGAAAAGTTATGAAAATGGAATTAACAGAGATTCTTTCAGAAGCATAGAAAACTAGCAAGCAATGCTAGTTCTTCGTCAATCATAATAAACTTTTCGATTTCTTTACTATTATAGAATGGAAATTGATTATTGGATCAATCTTGTGTAGCTCTCCAATACATTAAACTCATTTATAACTTTATGAAATTAATTATTGGATCAGTCATGAGTAGTTCTCCGATAAATTTATGGGCATGCACAATAAACTCCCATTTTTGAATATTCATGTAGGTATGCAACTGAGAGCATCAACATCGCGTGTAAATGGGGCTACAAAGGCGTCGAGTCCGGTATGACATTAGCAGGTATGCTAATCCAAAAGACGAATTATCCATTTAATTTCACATAAATTATGGGGTCACGTTTTATACTGTGTAAAATAAATAAATAAATAAATGGGTAATATTATAACATTCCTATTTTTTAAAGTAAATCTATAGAAAATAAGTGATCAATTTTTCAACGAACAGATAAGAGAAACGATCCTACTTTGACAAAAACCTAGAATAACCTATCAATTTAAATATTCATTGAGTTATGAGTTCCTGAAAATTAACATTTGTCTTGAGGTAATATATTGATACAACCAAATTCAGCACCTTTAAATTTCCTAAGAAAACAAACTTAATTGATCAAAAAGAAAATTTGGATGTAACTTTATGTCATAATTTAAATAATTTGGATGCTGTATCAGCGAGTTAATAACTATTAAAAGAAAGACAAAAAAAAAAAAAAGGGATTAGCCTGGCTTCCATTGTCTCTACAAAATCTAATAACTTATTATGTTCATAATTAACCCACTTTATCAGTGCATCTGATTTTTTTTTTTTTTGGAAAATGTCTAATTTAATACCTAAACTTTGATAAAAATGCCAATTAGGTACTTAAACTTAAAAAAAATTCTAATTTCATAACCAATTGAAAATTTTTGTGCCCTTAAATCATTATCCGACACATGTCTATTACTTCAAGAGACAATAAAAGAGAAGAATAGTATTTAGGGGGCACGAAAAATTTAATTAGGTATGATATTGAAAGTTCTAAAATTCAAGTGCGTAATTAACCATTTCGTCAAAATTCTAGTATTAAATAAGACATTATCTTTTTTTATGTTTTTTTAGTTTGATCAAACTACTTATAAGACATCCTATATGTCAAATACAATAATTTTTATTTGTGTTGGCAGATGATTATTTTAATTCGAGGATGCCATTAGTCATGAAGCGGATTGCACAGGGAGGGATCCGACTGGCAATGTTTTTGAATCGTGCTCTGGGTGATGACGAAGAAGGGCTTGCCACACCAACTTAATTGCAGATTATTATAAGATGCTCGACCTCGACATGACAGTACCCTGACAAAAACTGAACTAATTTACTTACAAGGATGCATTTTATAAATTAAGGCACTGTCGTGTGCGCACGTACCTAAACTTCATTTAATGATTTAGAAATTATTTTAGTAACTCTGATGTAATTTTGCAATTTCTTTGGAGACGTTAAGACTCAACAGTACTTGTTAATTATTGAATAACTGATTCACCCCTGCCAATTGAGCCATCTGTTATGTTCCGTTTTTCAGTTTGTAATATCATCTGATGATGCATGTTCGAGTTTGAATTTTTCTTTTTTTAATGTTTCTAATTCTCCTAAAAATTTCAGTGGATATAGTAAGTGTTCACTTAAACATAATCCTCTAAAGCTCCGGTTAATAAAACCTTAAAAAAGGATAAAGAAATAAAAAGTTTTTCACCTTAGTAATATTGAAGAGAATAGGTACGAAGAAAATGTGTTTTCTGTTTTTAGCACACAAACTTTGCATATGAGGACCTATTTATAGGAACCTCTAATAAACACTTTATAGAAGGAAGTGACAACTAATATATCAAAAATATTTTAACTTAAAATTCTATTCTCTCACTCTATTACATGTTTTCTAGGCTAAGGTTTTCTAGATAAATCCAAGATACCTGAAGTTTGGTTTTGAAAATAGTACTTGAACTTTTGCAAAAAGTTCAATCAAGTACTTGAAGTTTGGTTTTAAACAATTCGATATATAAAGTAAGTTTTTTCATACATTTTTTTCTATCTGAAGTTTGGTTTTGAATAATTTGATACTTGAAATAAGTTTTCGCATATGTTTTTCCTATTTGAAGCAAATTCAATCAAAGAAAAAAAGTATATGCAAAAACTTACTTCAGGTATCAAATTATTCCAACCAAACTTCAGCTACCTAATTGAATTTTTTACAAAAATTCATGTACCATTTTTGACATTAACCCTTTTTATATTGATTGACACTAGATTCTTCTAGAACAAGAAAGCAAGCAGTGAAACTTCTCAACTCTCCCTCTCACTAACTACTCGTTTTCATGATTGATCTTGTAGTTATATCAAGTTGCATTCTAAATTCATCAACATTCTGCCAGTAAGTGCTTTGATCTCTTCTTTCACTACATCTCTCCACTCCCCCAATTAAGTTGCTTCTTCATAAATGCTTGGCTTCTCTACACCATCGTCCGCTACTAATGCTGCATTTTTAGATCTCCATCGTTGTAATTATGGAGCTTCCTTCACTATTTCTTCTATCTCACTTTGCCTTTCTTTTTAAGATTTAATGTGTGTTATCCTATTTGCTAAGGACTTTTTCTCCTTATTTGGTGATCTCTCTCCTGCTGGGTTAAACACTGGTTTAACTTCTATTACTGCTTCTTGTATAGGCTATTCTTTGTCCTCTTTTGGTCATGTCTCTATTTGCTTTTCTACTATTGCTTGTGGAGAACATCATGATAATGCTTAATCAAAAATTACATTTCTTGAATTATAGCACCTTCATGTTGTAGCATCATAACATTTCAATCCCTTTCTTTAATTATCATAACCAACAAAGATACATCTTATTGCTTTCTTATGAAATTTGCTTCGCAAATGATTAGAAACAAAAACATAACATATGAAACCAAAAACTCAAAAATGACAAATAATGAGTTTTGTGTTCCACAACTTTTCAAGGAGTAAGATGAATCTAAGTGGTGCTTATGGTAGTCGATTGATGACATGTGAAGCACTCTCCATACACCATACTTAAAATTAAGATGCAACATTCTCTAGATGTATCATACTTCTACATATTTCAGCAAGGTGTCTATTTTTCCTTTTGACTACTTTATTTTGTTGTGGAGTATTAAGGTTGGTCAGCTGGCGTTGTATCTTACAGTCTTGTAGATGCCTTGAGAATTCATGTGAGGTGTACTAACCTCTATAGTACGAAGCATCAAATCCTCTTATTAAGCTCTTTTTCAACAATCTGTTTGAATTCTTTGAACTTATTTAAGACTTCTAATTTCTCCTTCATAAAATACACTCATACATACCATGAAAAGTCATCAATAAAGGTTATCATTTACTGATAACCATTGATCGATGGTTGCTTTATACAACCAAATACATCATGTGCACTAACTCGAGGGGCACTCATACTCGGTACTTCAAGTCTTCATATGATGGTGATGTGCTTTCCCATACTTACAACCAGAACATACTACAACTCAAATGTCAAGTTGTAGAAGTCCTTTCAACATTGACTTCTTCATCATGACTTTCAACTTATGATAGCGTACACATCCTAAGCGTCTCATTTCCTTTAGTCTTGTCTTCATAAGTTATTTATGTAGACATCACATGGACAAACTCAACCATTTGTCCCTCCATGGGTGGTGTGCTTATTAGCTTCAAACCTCGATAAAGTTTCATGTCTTTTGGCTAAACTACTATATGGTTACTAGACCATGCCAATCATGACATTAAAATCAAGTTCTTCTTCATCCTTGGTACATAAAATACATTCTTAGCTGCATTTGTTTTGAATTGTGTAAAGGCACTACCATGACCTTACCAATATGACTAATAGGTAATCTAGAGTTGTTTGCAATAACAATTCGATCTCCTTCGTATTCTGACATGTTCGATTTTTTTTCTTTATCTTTCATCATATGATTAAAGCACCCAAAATCTACTAACGAATCATTACTATTGTTAATAGATGCATCACTCATCATGAGAAGTGTTTGCTCTTCATTTGGTTTTACTTTGGAGGGTATTAACAAATCACATTCACTTGACTTTGACTCTGTAATGGCACATAAGGCTTTGAAGTCCCATTCTTCTTCACTTCCAACTTAGAAGTGTGAGGATGTCATGATGTTTCCTTCTACTTTCTTGTATCAACAATCTTGAGCATAGTTATCTCCTTTTCCATGGACATGAATAACATTGGTTATTCTTGCATTTATGTGCTTTTCCCTCTACTAGATGAGGATTGTGGTGAGCTTCCCCTTGTTTCCAAGTCCATCCTTGTTAGCTTTTCTAATCCTTCTTTTTTAGGCTTTCCTCTACTTCTTAATCTCACAACCTTTGAATCCTTACTGTTTTGCCTAAAATGAGCTTTCTCTTCCTCCTTGTTTTAGGTTTTAGATATTTATTTGTCTAGATCCTCTTAATTAACCAAAATATTTTCTAACATATTCAAGTTTGACTCTTTTGCCCATCCACAGGATGCTGTCATAAGTGCATTAAAGTCCGGACACAAACCACATATTATAATTCTTCTCATCCATGCCTCAATGATATTATTTTCAATATCCGATTTTTGAAATTTTTGTATATAAAGTTTTAACTTTAGTAAAACATTCACTCATTGTTATATCTTGTTGGGAGATTGATAATAACTTGTTCTCGGGTTGTTGAAGCTTGGCATCATTTGTTTGAGAAAGTAATGTGGCAAGAGTGTCCCATGCCTTCTTTAGAGTCTTTGCATCCTTAATGCATTGCAACAAGTCATCCTCTACCAAAATTGATAAAGTATACATTAGTTTAATTGCCTTAACCTTCCACTTTTTAAGGTCATCTTGTTTTCCTAGGGGTGATATACCTCCAACAATCTCCCATAAATCTTGACAGAACCAGTAAAATTGCATATGTTTGCTCTAAGTAATATAAATATAACTATTAATCTTTTCAAGAGTGCTTACCAAGTTTGACATATCTGCCATAGTAACTTGATACTGCGCAACAATTGATCAAGTAATCTTGATCTCAAAAAAATTAAATTTACAGTTCTAGGCTATGCACTAGTGGCACCTCATTGTATCACGATCCTAGATCGCAAACTCAAGAAGAACTTGAAATTTGATCCTTTACCACCTATTCAACTCCCCTTAATCATCTTGCTCCATTACCACTTGTTGAAGAGGAAAGGTATGGAAATGATATGTTTTTTGTTTTGAACACACAAACTTTGCACATATGAAGACCTATATATAAAAACCTCTAGCCATTGTGGCTGGAACTAACTTGTGTTACCATATTTCTAGATAAGTTTCATCTACTCTTTTAGAAACTACAATTGACACTTTCTAGAAGAAATTACAACTACTACATAAAAAATATCTAAACACATATTTTCTAGTATAAAACTTTTCTAAATAAATCCAAGATACTCTTTATATTGATTAACACTAACTTCTTCTATAATAAAAGAGTAAATAGTAAAACTTCTTCTATAATAAAAGAGTAGACGATAAAATTTTAACAAATAATTCTAATTTATACCTAACGAAAAAATTAAATACATATAACAATTACTAAAACCTTTTTTTTTTTTTAATCAACATTTGTATGTATCTATTATCTATTAAGAATTTAAGATACAACTGACATAAGGAAAGAACTAAAGGATGACATAAATGTCAAATGAAGAATAGATTGGATAGCAATAATGGTTAAGATGCTTTAAGATATAATTAACGGTAATCAATGAACGATATATCAGGTAATATAGTTGTAAAGGCTAAATCCAATTTTCAGCTTTGAGTCTAGTAATGGTATAGATTTGACTCTAGGAATTAACAAGACTCAAAGAGTCAAATCCATACATTATTTGGGATGATTAGAAAGATATTAATGTAGTAGGCTTGGAGTAGAATCCATTTTACTCAAACATATCTCAATAAGCCTCATATACTAAAAGAAACTATTGACTAGTGTGGGATTATGAGGGAGCTCACTTTTAAATCCATTAACAAAAATGGCTAATCCTAACCATCATGGTTATTAAACTCGCAATTCTACATGGAATTGCTAGAAGGTTAGTAGAATTGGAACGTAAAATCGAAATGTAGAAATGGAAGTTTATACGACCTACGTATAATAGCTTTCGAGAATTGGTGAGTTGCTAATATAATCTTAAAAAATTTGAAATAGATAGTAGAAACATAAAAAATCAACATACATTTCCATCATATGTCGCAATAAAATCTATAGAGCCAATAGCCATATCATAGTTCCGATAATCAATTACAAGTCCTCATGCTAACACATAAGAATACATAGTAGATAATAGTACCAATAAAAAGCACATTACAACATATATTATTATATCAAAATAATAAACTAAAACAAAATCATCATCATCTCTTCCATCTCTATCACTATCACCATCATCATCATCAACATCATTATCAATACTACTACCATTTTTATCCACGTCTTTTAATTCTAAATCTTTTGAAGGTTCATTCCCATTTTAGCTTCAATAGCATCAATATCATGAATCTCTAAATCATCTTGACCCTAGCTTTCATGACTCTTCAAATTCATGTATTCCTATGGTTAAGCACATTAGGCAGCAACTCACTAGCTCTATAATTATTAATTACTAACTAAATGGACGATAAAGTTGCTTTCTGAGACTATGTTACTTCTCGTGAAAATATATTAATAGTTCCAAGTTGTAAATAATCAAAGTGTCCTGTTTTTAATGAATAGAAATAGAAATGCAAGGATGGAGTTTTAAGGAGCAAATGCTGCTAAATTGTTCATGACTTTCCTGGACAAAACTAACTTCACTCATTTTTGAATGACAATCAAAAGGCAACTCTTCATATGTTTTTGCATGTAAGTAAGGATATGTCTCTAGTAATTAATGTAAATCCACAATTCTCTATAATCAATTCATCAGTCTTTACTTAGAACATTTAACATAAGCCATCTAGGAATTATCTTTCAAATTCAATGGCAACTAGTTTTATGTTTTGTTGGTAAGGCTCTGAAACTCCAACACGCAGCATTATATATAATTTATATAAGTATATATAATATACATATATATTTATTTAAATATTAGGATTGAAAGAAAGAAGGAAATGGAAAAATGATTGACACAAAACAGAATCCTACCATAGAAAATATATATTATTATGTATTGGATTATTAACATAACAAAATATATATTATGCCATAATAGAACTAGCCGTAAAAATTTAAAGTCAAATTCGTGACTAGTTCTTTATTATGCTTCCGCTGCAAATGATCTCCAAAACTTGAATTGAATTTGCCTTTTCACATTTAAAGTTGTGTGGGTATGATTCTGAATACAACGATCACATGAATGCCACGTGACTATCACACCACACGTGACCTAGGGAAACAATACGTGCAACGGTGATCAAGAGAGAATCGTGTAGGGAAGAGGAGTAGGCAGTCTCAATAGACTCTAACACACGTGTGACAGGTGAGGGAGCTAAAGAGCATCGACCTCACTAAGTACTATGAATTCGTATATGTTCTTGAGTAAATTAAGTATTTGATTCACCAGGGCAGAAATCCGATAGCACGACGGCGTTTGTCCAAGATTTCACCCTTTTTAAATGAGGTAAGGACTAAAGGCATTTATAGAGAATCTAGCTGTCGATGTCGTCCGTCAGATGAGACAGACGACCAATAGCTAAGATGAGTCATTCTCAAAGTAGATATGGATATGGGCTCCCTTCAGAACCCAGGCCTAATAAGGTCTTCATTTACAATGTGTGTGAGCCAATTTGAGAAAAGTTAGAATTAGGCAAACCAATTCCAACGGGCCCTATTCCAAGCTTTCCATGCCAATTCTCCCATGATCATCCCAATATAATTGGGCTTAACTCTTTAAGTTTTGTTACTTTATCCCAGAGAGTTAAGTCCAAATAATAAATAGGCATAAAGCCTTTATAATGAAATCCATACGTCTACAAAAGTTATTAAACTAGATTTAGATTAACTAAAATTATTAGTTAGAGACAAAAAAAGAGATTAACTAAAATTGATTTTAGTAATGAACAGCAGTATCGCATAGCTATGAATTGTTCTATTATGTTAATCTTGCAATCGCAGGACGTAAGCAGAGCTCAGCTCACCGAACAAGATTCAAAACAAGCTAATCAAATACATAACAAAATATAATTTATTTTACTTTTTTATTATGACATGACATAACATAACAACGATACTCAATAAACAAATAGAAGCTAAATCATTAAAATTCAATATAAACCCACTTTATATTCACCTAAAAACCATAAAAAATCACAACTTTTTGTTTTTAAAATGTAAAAAAAAAAAAATAGTAAAAAAAGATGATTAAGGGATAGAAAGAGAAAGAGGGTTTACCATTGAATTTGAGCTCGTTAGGATGAAGAGAGATCAAAGCATGGCCATTCGAAGTCATATTCTTCTACTTTTCAATCTTAACACAGTACCATTGCATCAAAAAAAAAAAATAATAATAATAATAACGGAGAAAAAAAAATAAAAATTTGAAATTGGTTTTTCAAGTAAAAAAAGAAATGATTTTTTTTTTTTTAATTTGGTGAAAAGGGTATTCCCTTTTCTTTTTTAAGTCAAGTAGGTGAGAAAAATGACAATGTTCGCTAGGGAAAATAAAAAGGATAAAAATGAGTATGGGCTAGCAACAATTTAACAAAGAGACAAAAGGCCTAAGTAAACTAGCTAAAAATGAACTTGGTGTTAAAGTCGGTAGAAACACTTATACAATTGCATTTTTATGATTCTTCTCCACAAAATCGCGATTCCATAACGATTTTAATAGAGAACCGATTTTGTAACAAGTTGACTAAGGAATACTATCTAAAAAAGTAAAATCATATGATTCTACGCCTTGACTTGCGATTTTGATAACATTGCTAACCATCGATTGTCACCATGATCAATCAAATGATATCAATAGCCAAATTTTATAAATAATGTCAATCTTTCTTCATTTGAATAATTTGCAAATTCTTCAAAAATACCATCGTGTTGCCATATTTCCGACTCAAAAGATCAATCAATAGTATTATAAGAAAGAATACACTTTATTTCATCAATTATAATAAGGTATGATGCCTCTTGCTCACTAGTTATCAGTGCATACGAGTGTATTGACACTGGCTAATCCTCTTTTCTATCTTCATCTCTCACCTTTTATAACTCCCAAACAGCATCTAATGTGGCATGCACATAATACACATGTGACCCTTCCATTTGAAACTATACACCATACACGCACATCAGTGGATTTGGCTGCTCATGCAACAATTTTACGTAGTCCCACCCTAACATTGAGAATGAAAATCCTCTTTCAGGGGAACATGAGATGCTAATTTATTGGTCCAAATGAATTAAATCAATCTAAGGCACTGAAAGACCACAGCGCCACTTTGATCAATCGACACACACTAATATATGATTAAAAAACTGGTCGAACTCTCACTAGGCCCTTCCAACTTTGATTAGTTTAAAGAATACTAATTTCTCTCTATTCTTGAGGTTATCTTCCTAAAAAAATTAGGGGTGGCAACTATCACATTTTGGCCGTCCACTCAAACTCGATCGATGCTTCTGTATTTTTCGTTGTGTGATTACTTCAATAATAGAACATTTTGATTCACATCTAAAAGTTTGTATTTGGTTCATAAAATATGAATAAAAATCACACAAAATCATTTTCATATCTAGATTTTCTTTCAATTGTTTTATTTTTTGTTTGTTTCTTTTGTTTCCCAATATGTGATCTTTTCCAGTTAGAGTGTTGGATTTCATTCCGCAATTACATTGGAATTTTTTTAAGTCATTATAACACATTTTTATTTAAAAAATGTGTATTATATTGAATTGGATCAAGACTTGTATTTCGATTTATGCTTCAATAAATAAATTTTATTTCTCTGGCAATATACATATATATATGCTCGAAAAATATTTTAACGCTTTACAAAAATTACTAAATGTAGTAATTAGCAATCTATACTGCAATATTTTAACGCATTAACATTAGTGAGAACATTAATAAATATTAAGAACATGCACCAACACTTCTGGTCAAAGTCATCAATTATCTATTTTCGAACTTTGATTGACAGCAATTTCCAGGTTACTTTCGTTTATGTGTTTGGTAAAAGCACAGATAATACCATCTATAATTTTTATCCGGCACCGGACAAAACTTCTTATACCAAGAGCATGCCAACTTGAAACAACAAACATAAATGATAAAGAATATTTCGTACTATTCGGAAGAATGCACTCCATATAAATTTATTTTCATGTATCCGTTTCCCCATAGGATCTCCTGAAATATAAACAAATCGATTTCCATAAACATTTTCATTTGTTTATTTTCATATAAACTTGATTTCAATTTCTTTACAATCAAATGCTTTGATCCTCAAATCCTAAGAGGATATGCACTTATATATTTCTTGCGGTTTATTTACATCATTTTTGTTGGGTTAACCCACGTGGATCTATAATTAATGATATTCTAAGTAGAGGACATGGAAATAAGGAGATTTTCCAAAACAAAAAAGCTAAAACATGTAAGCTGACAATACAAGACTGTACACCACTAGCTTTCATGAAATAAAAGCCGGCCTTCAAATTTGACAATTTTTGCCGAGAGTTGCAAATGTGCAAGGTTGGCGTCAAAGCCTTCGTCCTTGGGTGGCTACACGACCAGCGTAGCAAGGTAGGCCGCTAGCATACTGCGGGCATTCCTGCAATGACATTCCTATGCTAGTCCAAAGTTGCCAGCCTTCTTTTTATCTCTTGCAAGCCTATGTTTGCAACGTGTTTTTCCCTTTGTTTTCATATATATAATCTAAGTTTTACTCTAGGGTTTGTATGTGAGGCTATCCTAGATCCTAGAGAGAGAGAGGTCTATTGTTGTTGAAATCTACCAATTGTGGTGAAGATCCGTATGATCCACTAGTGTTATGTAATGAAGATCAAAACTTCTCATCCCATTATTGTTGATAGTGAAGGAAATTTGTGCAGCGGTTTCATGGTTTTTCCCTAAATTGGGGTTTTCCATATAAATCCTGGTGTTATTGTTTTCTTTGATTCAATTTGTTATTTTGATTGTTGTTATTACATTGACAAGAGGAAAAATTTGCTTTTTGCCTCTAGGTTATTAGTTGATTTTTCTTAACAATTTTTTATGTTATCATAAAAAATATTTATTTATCAATGGTAAGATGGACAATTTGGAGTCGGAAATTACAATATTCATGGCTTAGGGATTAATTCAAAATAAGTAGAGGACTGAACACATATAAATAAATATAGAGGGATGTTTCCAATTTCTACCTTGAATTAAATAAGACCAAAATTTTATGTTAAGATTGTCATTTTCTATTATCTATTATATTAAAATGAATAAGGGATATTGGTGCCATATATATTGTAACGATCCGGAATTCTACCCACTGAGGTATTGTCCGCTTTGGCAAATATAGCATGGTTTTGTCCTTGGTGTTATCTACTTTCTAAGAGGTTACCCATTCTGATAGTGCTCTTCATTGAGTACACTTAACTTTACAATTTTGATTAATTCCGAGCCATTAAACCAATATTTCACCACGTTATATTTAAAGGATATCATATTCTCCCCTACTTATAGAACTGATATGTTCTCATCACTTTTATTACGTAGGTCCAAGACTACACCAGACAGGAGTATACTAAAGGTGATGCTCTACACATGTTTAAGAGGTGCCCTGACTCTAAGACACTTTGTCATGTATAATACTTCACTCTCTCACTTCTGGCTAGAAAACTAGTTTAATATCACCTATAACGACCCGAAACCCCACATATAGAGTTATTGTCTGCTTTGACAAGTGTCGCATAGTTTTATTCTTGAAATCAACTACTTTTGAGGATATTACTCGTCTTGAGAGTGTTCTCTACTGAACAAGATTATTTAGAGTTCTGATGAATTCCAAGTCATTATGCCAAAAGACATCTCGATGATTAGAGTTTCACTATTTTATATTTAAGGGATATCACATATATAAGAAATCATTTCATTTAAATAAACTTTAAAACTTAAGGGATATCACATATCTGTTATTTAAATAAACTTTAAAAAAAATTAACTAATGTTGGAGAGAAATTATTTTAGGTGATTAGAAAGAAACGTGCTTTCATGCTTATGTTATTTTAGTAATCTCATTTTTAATTTATTTGCTTAATTATTGTAGTGTTTGTATATATAAAAACATGTATACGTTTGTTAACCCTTTCCATCGATGCTCAAAATATTTTGCTTTTTGATTTGTTTCACCGTCAAAGGAAGGAGCGCTAAATGATTGAAAGTAGAGGATTGTAAATTATAACCATCATGTTTTCCTAGTAGGTAAAACCGGATATATCCGCACGAAGCTGCTCAACAATATTACATAGGGGAATAGTAAACGCATATTCCTAGTACTAGTTCATTGCGTTTAACTCTAGTTTCATATATTTTTATCCTGAAACCTTGAAAATACCATAGTTTTAAACTTTTAGATAGCAATTCATTTCTTAATGAAAATAATATAACAATAAAAAAAAGAAAAGATAGTTTGAATTTTGAGCTATAATAAAATATTTATTAAAAAAAAGAAGAAGAAAGGAGAGTTGTCTATCTCTTTCGTGATTTCACATTTTTTTTTTAAATTTTCACAAATATTATATATTTAATGTTGAATTGGACATTTAGGATCTAAAGTACATCCTTTACGATTTTTTTTCCCCCTTTCTTTCTCCCGGTGAATATGTGCATAAGTTTAGGACATTAAGTCCAAAACAGCAAAGTCATACATAAGTAGCCATACTTGGCGGCAAAACAAAGCCAACTAGGGAGTCTAAATATTTCCATAAGGCCAAAGATCCTTGTGCTTCAAAGGAATTACAAAATCCATGCACGATCCTTCCACCGAGGAGAGAGCATCCATGATGATGCTAGGCGATCTGCCACAAAATTTGACTCCCTTGAAGCATATAGGAGCTGCACATTTTCAAGGGCTTGGCAGCTTTGCCAGTAAGAATAGATGAAAGAAAAATCTTTAATCATCCTTTACGGATTTACTATTTAAACATTCAATTTTAAAGATAAATGAGTTGAACACACATAGAACAATTATAAAGAAATATATCTTTAATTTACCATTTTACTTATTTATTTATTTTATTTTTGGCCATTCAATTTACCATATTATATTCATCAAAACTAAAACTTTTTGTCAGGTTCTGGTCTTTAAAAATTATTTGTCTTTTTGTATAAGGAAGAATTAGACGAGCAAAGATACTTGCAGATTCATATTAGATTTGATTATATATTCAATGCAAAATGAACAAGCAAGCAGACGATTACAAATTCATATTCGATTTGATTATTTATTCAATGCAAAATGAACAACCGAGAAGATGATTAAAATAAATAAATAATTGAACCCGTGAATGCACATTCAGTCATCAATGCTTCGAAATCGCAATTTTTCCCTTTCAGCGTAGTAAATTATTGATGCAAACGGTATCACAATGGACTTCATGGAAAAAATGGACGCGAGGAAGGATGCGAGGAAGGATGCGGAGTTCACATGGATGAAGACCGGTCAAAGAACATTTATTACGCGAGGAAGGATGCGAGGAAGATGCGGAGTTCACATGGATGAAGACTGGTCAAAGGCATTTATTACTTTCCGTATTTTCACATCCATTCCTTAAGATTATAAATATGTGCTCTAGGGCTATGGATGGACTCATGACTTATTTTCTATTCAATATACATTTCTTTGAGAGGTTTTCTCTGAATTACAATTGTGCGCAATTGTGTTTTATCTTTAAGATCGTTCCGGTGTGAGTGGTCTTGTTTATTTACGCTATCACGCTGCGTCAGATTAGTATCAGAGCACGGTGAGATCCTGCAAGATGTCTTCTGACAATGACGTCGACGGCAGTCGCATTCATGACGGTGTTCATGATGCTGGAGTCCAAGAGGCTGGCCAACCGGTCCTAAGGGCGGAGATGGATGCCATGGATCGAAGGTTGAGGCGGGTAGAGCAACTCGTCAAAACTTTGGTCGATCGATTTGATGCCATGGAGGTTGCTAACAATAGGGGAAGGGTTGATGAAGGATGACGACCTAGGGCAAGAGATGGTTATGGTGGAGGCAGGAATCAAAGGGTACAGATCTTTGATGATGACTCAGAGGAAGAGAAGCAGGTGCATGAGAGGAGACAGCCACCTATGAGGGGTGCTATGGTGGAGGAAGGAACCGAAGCGGTTATCGGGACTATGATGATGATCAATTCGATGGAGGAGATTTCCACCTGAAGGTAGATCTGCCTTATTTCAATGGTACCTTCAATATCGAAGACTTCCTTGATTGGCTAGCAGAAGTGGAACGATTCTTTGATTATAAAGATGTCCCAGAAGAACGAAGAGTGAAGACGGTGGCATGTAGATTGAAAGGTGGTGCTTCCGCCTGGTGGGAGAGAGTACAAGCAGGCGGTGAGAGAAGGAAGAAATCCTGTGCGATCATGGATTCGCATGAAGCAATTACTGAAAGGTGAGTTTCTTCCTCCTGACTATGAACAGATACTCTTCCAGCAGTACCAAAGGTGTCGCCAAGGGTTGCGAACCGTTCATGAATACACTGCTGAGTTTATGAGATTAGCGGAGCGTAATGATTTGAGGGAAAGTGAAGGGCAACAAGTGGCTAGATATGTTGATGGCTTAAAGTTGCAGATCAGGGATAAAATTGGGGTGACGGTATTGAGGAGTATGTGTGAGGCGAAGAATATGGCATTGCGGGCTGAACTCATGCTAAATGATAAAAGCACCAGATTTGATGGTGGAGGGCGTAGATACGGAGTCGATAGGTTTGAGCGTAGTGGGACGAGTAAGGCGACGGATGACAAAGAAAAGGGCATAGTCGAGAAGTCGAGTAGTAGTGGTGAGAAAAAGAGCGAAAAGGCTATGGAAAAACGGCCTATTGAATCCAAAGAAGGTCAGAAACAATTCAACCCATATGCCAAACCCATCCTCGGTAAATGCTATCGTTGCAATCAACCTGGGCACCGATCCAATGAATGCCCAAATAGAAGAACTGTGAATATTGTAGAACGCGATGGAGATGAAGACATATATTGTGATCCTAATGAGGAGGAAGAATACTATGAGGAGGATGGTGAAGAGCATGAACCCTCATATGTTATCAGGAGGCTCATGCTAGCACCTAAACAGGAGGGTAACACCCAACGCCACCAGCTGTTTCGCACTAGGTGCACAATTGGGGAAGAGTCTTTAACCTAATTGTGGATAGTGGGAGTAGCGAAAACATTATTAGCAAGCAGGTGGTCAAGAATTTGCAGTTGCCAGTTGAAAAACATCCTAATCCATATACCATTGGATGGATTAAAGCTGCAGAACGGATTGACGTCCTCGAGAGATGTAGGGTGCCCTTTTCCATTGGAAAATATTGTGATGAGGTCTACTGTGACATAGTAGACATGGATGCTTGTCACATTCTTTTCGGGCGACCATGGCAGTTTGATGTGGATGCCCAACATGCTGGAAAAGAGAACCTTTACCGGTTAGAAAAGGATGGCAAAAGATACACATTACTTCCTCTTAAGGTGATGGCACGTCCCAAAGGCTTTAAGCTAGAGGGGCGTTCTTTTCTAACCATAGTGAATTCAGAGAAGGAGATGGAAGAGGTTATGAGAGAGACCAAGGAGGTACACGCCTTGGTGGTGAAGAATGTGCTAAAAGTAGAAGATGAGAGTGCTAGTGACATTCCTGAAGTGGTGAAGGAGATTTTAGAGGAGTTTAAAGAAGTGGTTCCAGATGATTTACCCGAGGGACTTCCACCCTTAAGGGATATCCAGCACCAGATTGACCTAGTACCTGGGGCGAGCCTTCCTAATTTACCTCATTATAGGATGAGTCCCAGGGAAACAGAAATCCTCCAGGAGAAAGTTCATGAATTACTAGCGAAAGGCTTCATCAGAGATAGCCTGAGTCCATGTGCTGTTCCAGCATTACTCACTCCTAAGAAAGATGGGAGTTGGAGGATGTGTGTTGATAGCAGGGCTATCAACAGGATCACAATTGGGTATAAGTTCCCTATACCCCGTATAGAAGACATGCTAGACAGGTTGAGTGGAGCCACCATCTTTTCTAAGATCGACTTGCGGAGCGGCTATCACCAAATCAGAGTTAGGCCAGGGGATGAATGGAAGACTGCCTTCAAGACAAAGGAAGGATTGTACGAGTGGCTAGTGATGCCATTCGGCCTCAGCAATGCCCCTAGCACATTTATGCGAGTCATGAATCAGGTACTTAAACCGTTTATTGGCAAGTTTGTAGTAGTGTACTTTGATGACATCCTAATTTATAGTAAGTCTGAAGGGGAGCATATAGATCACTTGAGAAGTGTATTGAATGTATTGAAGGAGAATAAGCTATATGCTAATTTAAAAAAATGCATTTTTATGTCAAAAAAGTTGTTATTTTTAGGATTTGTGGTAGGTGGTGAGGGGATCACCATGGATGATGGGAAGGTAAAGGCTATTAGAGAATGGCCAATTCCTAAGACTGTGACTGAGTTGAGGAGTTTCTTAGGACTAGCCAGTTTCTATAGACGCTTCATCAGGCACTTTAGTACTATTGCTGCTCCATTGACTGAGTGCCTGAAGAAGGGGAAATTTAGTTGGAGTGAGGAAGCTGAGGCTGGGTTTGCCCTATTGAAAGAAAAATTGTGTAGTGCTCCAGTATTAGCATTACCTGATTTTGACAAATTGTTTGAGGTGGATTGTGATGCTAGTGGAGTAGGCATTGGGGCAGTACTTTCACAGGAGAAGAGGCCAATAGCTTTTTACAGTGAGAAGCTGTGTGATGCTAGAAAGAATTGGTCTACATATGACAAAGAATTCTATTCTGTGGTAAGAGCTTTAAGGGTATGGGAGCATTACCTTGTAGGGAAAGAGTTTGTGTTGTATTCTGATTGTGGGGCTCTAAAACACTTAAGCAGTCAAAATAGGATCAGCAAAGACATGCATGCTAGGTGGATCCAGTATTTGCAGAGGTTTCCTTTTAAACTCATGCACAAGTCTGGAGTCCAAAACAAAGTGGCGGATGCCTTGAGCAGGAGAGCCGATGTCTTAGCTATGATGAGTGTTGAAGTTGTAGGATTTGAGCAGATGAAAGAACTCTATGATAAGGATGAGGACTTTAGTGAGGTTTGGGGCATGTGTAGTAGTCAAAGACCCTGTGATGATTATCATGTGCATGATGGATATCTCATGAAGGGTAATCAACTATGCATCCCACGGTCATCCTTGCGGGAAAAGTTAATTAGAGATCTCCATGGAGGGGTCTAGCAGGTCACTTGGGAGAGACAAGACCATTGCAGCTGTTGCTGATCGGTATTTTTGGCCCCAATTGAGGAGGGATGTAGGGAAGATTGTCCAAAGATGTTACAGCAGACTAAGGGGCATTCTCAAAGTACTGGGTTATATACTCCCTTGCCCGTACCTGAGAATATCTGGGAGGATCTCTCCATGGATTTTGTTCTTGGTTTGCCTCGTACCCAACGAGGTGCTGACTCTGTTTTTGTAGTGGTTGACAGGTTTTCTAAGATGGCTCATTTTATCCCTTGTAAGAAGACCTCAGATGCCCATGCCATTGCCAAACTATTTTTCAAGGAGGTAGTGAGACTACATGGGGTGCCTAAATCCATCACATCTGACAGGGACAGCAAATTCCTCAGCTACTTCTGGAAGACGTTATGGTATATGTTTGATTCCACTTTGAAATACAGCAGCACTGCTCATCCACAAACGGATGGACAAACAGAAGTTACCAACCGAACTCTAGGTAATCTTATCAGAAGTATTTGTGGAGAGAAACCAAGACAATGGGATTTGTGTTTAGCTCAAGCGGAGTTTGCATATAACAACTCCATCCATCGCACAACAGGGAGGTCTCCATTTTCTATTGTATATACCAAAGTACCTCAACATGCTTTGGATCTTGTCAAGCTTCCAAAGATGGCTGAGTATAGTATACCAGCTAAACACATGGCGGAACACTGGCAGAACACCGCGGAAGAAGTCAGAACTAAGATTGAAAGGGCTAACGCTAAGTATAAGGAGACAGCTGACAAGCGACGGAAGCAACAATTATTTGAAGTTGGGGATCAAGTAATGGTTTTTCTACGAAAGGAGAGGATTCCCATGGGCACTTACAACAAGCTTCAGCCACGAAAGTATGGACCTTACAGGATCATTCAAAAGATTAATGATAACGCTTACATCGTTGATCTTCCAGCAAATATGGCTATTTCGAAGACTTTTAATGTGGCCGACTTATATCCTTTCCATCCCGATGACGAGGCGCTATATCCAGAAGAGAACTCGAGGTCGAGTTCTCCATCGGTGGGAGAGAATGATGCAAACGGTATCGCAATGGACTTCATGGAAAAAATGGACGCGAGGAAGGATGCGAGGAAGATGCGGAGTTCACATGGATGAAGACCGGTCAAAGGACATTTATTACCCGAGGAAGGATGCGAGGAAGATGCGGAGTTCACATGGATGAAGACCGGTCAAAGAACATTTATTACTTTCCGCGTTTTCACATTTATTACTTTCCGTATTTTCACATCCATTCCTTAAGATTATAAATATGTGCTCTAGGGCTATGGATGGACTCATGACTTATTTTCTATTCAATATACATTTCTTTGAGAGGTTTTCTCTGAATTACAATTGTGCGCAATTGTGTTTTATCTTTAAGATCGTTCCGGTGTGAGTGGTCTTGTTTATTTACACTATTACGCTGCGTCAATTATTGATACGCTAGTGCAAAGATAAGGCGAAAAAATCTTTAATAATTAAATTTATCTTCATTTAGACAACTTGTAAGAAGTGAATTTTTTTCTTTTTTTAACTAAGAGTGGACATAATTAGAGAGAAAAGGAAAAGGAGAGAAAAGTTTCTGTTTAGTGAAAGAAGTGGAGTAGGAAAGAGTTAATCATATATATTTATAAATATTTATTAAAAGTGTCCTTAAAATTTGAAATCATCTTTGCTAAATCATAGATCTAATTGAAACTTGTGTTATAAAAATCAATATTAATAGAAGAGATGAAAAAAGGAAAAAAAAAATTGAAAGAATGGACAAAATCATCTAAACACAATAATTTTTAAAATTTTATTTGTTTAAAGTTGTCAAACGATGATGACGACGTTGTATCCACGTCAACCCTCTATAAATTGGGTTCATTAGCCATTAAATTATGCATGTCCATTACCAATGTACTGGCAATTTTCTATCCTCCATAGGTTTCTTTCCCACACAGATCATGGAAAATGTTCCTCAGTACAACCGCAGTCTTTTGTTGATCTTTAGTTTCTTTGCTCTAGCGCAAAGTATCTCGGCTTTAAGTACTGATGGCAAAACCTCATTGTCACTCTTGCAACACTTCACTATAGTCCCTAACTCCATAATTTTGAGCTGAAATGCTTCTAGCCAACATCCTTGTAAACGGCTAGGAGTAGAATGTGGTGTTTCTTACAATGTGGTCTCTCTTGATCTGTCTGGATTAAGTGTATTTGGCCGACTTGAACACAAAATCGGTCAATTAGAGCACTTGGAGATCCTTGATATGAGCTTAACTAATCTAACCGGTAAGATACCTTCACAATTAAGCAATTGTAGTGCTCTTGTATACTTGGATCTATCAAACAATGCTCCCCATGGAGAAATTCCCGATGATTTGATGAACATGCAAAACTTGTCCTATTTAGATCTGTCTAAAAGCATCATAACAGGTCCAGTTCCTTCAAACATTGGAAGGTTAACTCAGTTGGTGGGTCTGTTTTTATCGTCCAATAGATTATTCGGTAAAGTAAGACCATTTCTTGGAAATTTGAGTATTGTAAAAACACTAGACCTGTCATTCAATACTTTCCAAGGAGGAATTCCTTTCGAATTAGGAAATTGTAGTGAACTTGTATTCTTAGGCATTGGATCGGCCAATTTAAGTGGTTCTAGACCCTCTTCTTTTGGCCGTTTTTAAAAGCTCGGCAATTTTTACTTGATGAGAAATAATTTGTCTGGGACGATGCCACTTGAAATCGGGAAGTGTTAAGTCCTTGTACTTTTTGTTGTTGTCATACAATCATTTAGAAGGGAAAATTCTTGAAGAGTTAGGGATGCTTAGTAAATTAGAGCGCATTAGCTTGCTTCCAACAAACTTAGCAGAGAAATCCCACAAGTAATTTGGGAATTGCCAGGACTTAGTCATGTTTTTATGTTTAATAACTCTACTGGGCATGGTTCCAGGAAAACTTCCTCCAGGACTCTCCATCATTAGTTTAGGTGGAAACAAAAGTGGTAATATTATGCCTCTTGTGGAAAACCTAGGAGGATTGTCTATGCTAGATTTGGCACAAAATGACTTCCACGGAATCATTCCCAACAACTATCCGAAGAGTTGCAACTTGTCATATCTTTTCCTTGACAGTAATTACTTTGATGGATCGATGCCAAGGTCCTTATTGAACTGCCAAAAGTTCGAGGTTCTTAATCTTGCAAACAAATACGTGATACATTTTCTTATTGGTTGGGTAGCCTCATCTAATTGCAAGTTCTTAGATTGGCAGCTAATGAATTCCACGGTGCAATAAATTTTTCCAAGTCAAGATATTTTTTCCCCAATTACACCTTTTTATACTTTCATGTAATAATTTAACAGGTCCATTACCAATAAGATACTTCCTTAGCATGCAAGTAATGGTTGATTGGGATAAATTGGACACACGGATTGATTATTATATATGTTATTTCAATTTCCCCGAATTTCCCCACTATTAAATCGAAAATGAAAGGGGTTTCTTTGGATCTAAAGCTGAAATTTCTACATGTTGGCTCACACTTAGATTTGTCAAAAAATGGCTTTCAAGGAGAGAGGTCCCTACTATCTTAGGAAAGCTTGCATCTCTACAAGGACTTAACTTGTCACACAACAACTTTAGTGGAGAAATTCCAACATCATTAGGAAATCTTACTAACTTGGAATCTCTTGATCTCTCTTTTAAGAATTTTTCTGGAAGAATTCCAACAGCGTTGACAAGTTTGATGTATGTTGCAGTGTTCAATATTGCCTAAAATCAATTGGAAGGACCTATACCACAAGGAAAACAATTTGATACTTTCGATAAGGATTTCTACCTTGGAAATCGGGGCTTATGTGGACCGCCTTTATCTGATGGTTGTGAAAAAAGTAAAGTCCTGCCACCAAATTCATCGGAGCTAAAGCCAGACTTAAATGCTAAAAGTAGATTATTTGATTAGAATGCAGTGTCTATCAGCTATGGATGTGGTTTCATGCTTGGATTGCTTGGTGGAATATTTGCCTTGCCATCTTAAAGCAATAGAAGAAAAAAACGTTTTTGTTTTATGTTATAGTTTAGCTCTTAATAATTGTCTCGAATCATGTCTGTGCTTCTATGTAGTAGTGTGACAAGAAAGCTTTCTAAATAAAATAAATATGCTTTCATATGCTTATTTAATAAATATACACACTGAATCGACTTCGGTGAGGTAATAGATTGATGGCAAATCAGTAGTTCATTAATAAAATTTGTTAACCATGTAACCTACTTTTAAAACTATAAACAAATAAATTTCTTGAAGTGTAACAAGGAAAATAAAATATAAACTATGAGGTATGAGATAAAGAAATTAGAATGAGCCACATGCTTGGTCTTGTCTTAATCGATTTGACTTTCATAGTGGAATAATAACATAGAGGTGCTTGTATTTCTATATTGTTTTCATTTTCCTACCAAATTTTAAAATTTTTAAGTTGTCTATTTTTAAAAAGGGACAACTTAGTATTTACTTTATAACAATTATCATTATTATTTTGGATAGTAATAGTATGAGTAACTTAACTTTTATTTTTCTTCCATTTTAATATCAAATTTTTTATTTTTCTTTTGTACCTTAACATTCCACAAAGAGAAAAATAATTTGCTGCTTAATAATAACCATTATGATACTATTATAAGAAGAACTATTAAATAATAATAACTTACAATAATAATTTTAAAAAATGAAAAAGGACTAAAAAATAGGTACATATAGAAAAATCATTCTAGCTTGATCCCCTACAGCATTATGCCAACTAATTTTACTATCTCAACTGACACATTAAAGTTTTACAAAATCAAAATGAACTACAAAGACTTGATTCCAATAGTAAATAAATTGGCATCTAAAGGGTGGTCATATAACATAAAAAGAACATTTTCCCTTCCAAGGACTTTTTCATAGAAAACAAAAAGTTGATTTTCCCTTTATAAGATATTTTCATAAAAAAAAATATAAAAATATTTTTCTTTTTAAGTCTTTTAACGAAAAAAAACTAGAAATATATGAACTTCTTTAGACTTTTTCACAAAAAAATAAAAAAATTGAAAAATCAAAATTGAAAATGAATTTTTTTATTATGTCATCAATTTTGGCACATTGTATTCAAAATGTTAAAAACCGATAAAAGTTCGGATAACTTTTTAAAGTATTAAAATTACAACCTCAAACTTAGCAATCTTTTGTTTTTTTGTTAAATCAATGATCGAACCAAAAATCAAACAACCATTTAATTTTCAATTCACATTTTATTTTTCGCCTTCAATTAGTGGTGACTCCTCTCGAATAGTTTTAAAAATTGGGTATTTTACAAAATCCCTATTAATTTCTAGTTGAGTGTTTCGTGTTGAATGGTTAGGGTTTAACATGGCCCAAATTCTTTAGGAAAATCAAAATTCGAGCTCCACATTCGATGTGTTCTATTTTACAATGAATGTGGCTCATGCCTTTAGGAGGAATAGATGGTTGGCTTGAGTAAGGACATCTCAATGTAGGAAATTAGGTAGATGGTGTGACGTATTGGGAATAACAAAACGCCAGAAGTAGATGGCTTAAGAATTAGTTTCTGCAAGATGTGTTGGGACATTTTAGGTGGTATCGTGTGTAGAAAGTTATTGATACATTTAAGACGGGGATGATACCTCAATAAGTTGATTGTACACTTATGGTGCTTATTTTGAAAATAGTCATGGCAAACAAAGTTAAGGACTACGGTTCTATAGTTTATACAATTATATAAAGATTTTGTCTTAAGTATTGCTCAGAAAATTAAGACTAAACCTATATGAGCTAACGGGACCTTTAAACTAGGTTAATGTAATAGATTCATGCATGGTTTCGATGTCCCAGAAGGTGCTTTTTTGTTGTGCTGCTATTCTTCCCTCTTTCCTTGTCGGTCGAGGACTAAGGCAAGGAGATCCAGCTTCATCATATTTGTTCATCTTAACAATGGAGATGTTAATTCGAGCAATTCACTATTGCCATCAGAATGGCTTGTAGAAGTCAATTGTCATGAGAAACTTAAAGACTGCTTTGTCACCTTTTTTTTCCTTTTTTGAAGATCATATTATCTTTTGTGGGGAAGCAAGAATGATGAATGTGCAAACCATGAGAAATGTGCTAAAATATTTCGGCGAAGTCTCAGAGCATATGGTTAACTTTAATAAATACAATATTGTGTTATCAAGGAATATTGGAGAGAGGTTACCAGATGATATCTATAATATTTTAAGAATTAGTTGAGCAAATGACTTGGGAAAGTAGCTTGTTATACCAATCAAGAAAAGAGGCAAGCTATGTTGTAATGATCTTTTGTTTTTGTTGGAGAAAGTGAGGAGTATGCTCTTGGTTTGGAAAGCAAGAATGTTAAGTATGGAAAGGAGAAGGCTAGTTATTTCTTTGGTAGGAAAGCATTGTTAACTACTCATAGTTGATACCATTACCATCGAAAGTCCTGCATAATCAAGAGAAGATAAATGGTGATTATTATGGAGCTCCTAAGAAAGAGAAAAATCCATTTGATAACCAATTACGCGAGACAAAATAAAGAAGGGGAGGAAACAAAAAGGAATTGGGATGAATTATATTGTGGTTAGGAGCAAAGCTTTCTTTGTGAAGCTTGTTTGGAAAATGCACAATAGCAATCTACCATTGGCCAAGTTAATTCGAAGGAAATATTGATTTTGGAAGGATGGATGCGATTAAAAGGCGTGATGTAAGTTTATGAAATCCTTAAAGCATGCAGATGATTAGTTAAGGAAGAACATGATCATTAATGTTGGAATTTATGACCTAAATCCAAGACCAAAGCTGCCAGCTTTGGAGTCAAGGCCGCCAACCTTGAAATAAAGGCTGCCAGCCTTGAGAGCTGGCCATCATCTTGCATAGATGGATTTAGAAGATGTGCTATTACAGTTTGATAAGATGTCTTCGTCATGGTTATCGAAGTAAAAACAACATAAAAATCGAAAAGCCCTATCTCAAATTCATCTACACTTATCGAATCAAATACTATATGATGTGTTGAAGGAGAAGAGTATTGTTGCGTTATGGTTGAAATTGGAATAGTTGTGTATGACAAAAAGCTTAACCAGCAATTTACACATGAAACAACGACTAACATTATCACCTTTTGATAGAAAGTATGTCTCTAAAACATCACTTAACCGTTTTTAAAGAAATTGTTTCTATTTTGGAAACTTTGGAGGTTAAGTATGATAAAGAGGATTAGTTTTAATTTTATTGTGTCGTTTGCCTCCCTTTTATTCAACCTTTAGAGACACCATGCTATATAGTCGTGATTCTCTTACCATCGATGAGGTCTATGAAGCCATATGCTCCTTTGAAAAGATGAAGCATCTTGTGGTTGGATCTAAGTTAGGTAGAGGGTCTTATTATTTATGGAAGGAATCGAGATCACAATTCTGGTAGTAATACAAGGAGTAGATCGAAGTTTGTAAATAAGGAGAGAATCTGTAGGTATTGCAAGAAGAAATGACACATCAAATCTAAGTGTTATAAATTGCATAATAAGAACAAGAAAGTTGTTGCGAATCAAAAGGCAAATCAACTAGAAAAATCCAATGAAGCTTATGTTAAGACAAAAGTGGTAGAGAACTCCTTATCGCTTCTGATGATGATTCTAAAGCAAGTAAAGAATAGATTCGTGATTCTGGTTACACTTTTCATATGTATCCCAACTGGGACTAGTTTTCAACATATGAAACAATATCTAAAGGTGTTGTTTTGATGGAAGATAATGCTTCCTCCAACGTTGCAAATATCGGTATAATTAAAATTAAAATATTTGATGGAGTTGCCAGGACGATTGGTGATGTAAGACTATGCCAAAACTAAAAAGAAATCAAATCTTTTTTAGTACTCTTGATTCAAAAGGGTACAAGTATACTGATGAAGGTGGAATTCTAAAGATTAGTAAGGGTTCTCTTATGGTGATGAAGGGGTAGAAAAAGAATGCAAATTTATATGTTTTGCAGGGCTCTACAGTTACAAGTGATGCAGTCGTCGCATCTTCTTCTTCCTTATCAGATGATGATATTACTAGACTCTAGCACATGCAATTGGGGCATATGAGTGAAAACGGTATGACTGAACTTAGTAGAAAAGGACTTCTTGATGGGCAAGGCATCAATAAACTAAAATTTTGTGAACACTGTCTTTTTGGGAAGCAAAAGAGACTAAAATTCACCATAAGTACTTGTAACACGAAGGGCATACTTGAGTACATATATTCTAACCGTTGGGGGGCATCTAGAGTGCCTTCTAGCGGAGGTGCTAATTGCATGTTGACAATCATTGATGACTTCTCTAGAAAAGTTTAAGTGCTCTTTTTGAAACAGAAGAATGATGTATTACCTATATTTATAGAATGGAAGACTGTGATTGAGAAACAGACAGGGAAGCAGGTAAAACGTCTTTGCATTGAAAATGGTTTAGAATTTTTTTCAAATGAATTTAATGCTTTATGCAAGTTAGAAGAAATTGTGAGGCCTTTGATAATTCCTGGTACTCCACAACAAAACGATGTGGTAGAATGGATGAATAGAACTATAATAGAGAAGGTTTGGTGTATGCTCTCAAATGTTTATTTACCGAAGTCATTTTGGGCTGAAGTATCTTCTACAAAATGTTTTCTGATTGATCTGTCTCCCTCGACTACTATAAAGAAAAAGACTCCACAAGAGGTATGGTCTACTACGCTTTTGCTGATTATTCAAATTTAAAGGTTTTTGGATATCTTGTATATGCTTATGTTAATAATAGAAAACTAGAGCCTAGATCTGTAAAGTGTATATTCCGTGGTAATAAATCTAGTGTCAATGGATATAAGTTGTGGTGTCCAGAATCGAAGAAAGTCATAATTAGTAGAAATGTTATTTTTTATGAAATTGTTGTGTTACATGATTTACCTCCTCTTCCTAACAAATTGGTATCAGAGCCAATGGTTCGGTTGGAAAAACTTCCATGATTAGCCTTCCATGTGAAAAGAAGAGCTTTGTGATGTGACTTGTTTATGAAGCCCTTCATGTATGGTGAGCATGTGGGAAGCAGATCACTTACGAAAAGTGGTTTGATCGAGTCAATTTGACAAGCTCTTGTTGAGGGAGAATATGACCAAGTATATTGTGGAGACTCACACTTGAGGGGGAGATTTGTTAGAGTGTAAGTGTGAGGTTGGAAAAATCTCACATGAGAAATATGGGATTTATGTGAAGGATTTATAAGAGGAAAAACTCATTAACCTAATACCTTAAGGTTTTTGGTTATAGATGGTGTCAAACCCATTAGTATATTCCTTCATAAGGTCTATTTGGATAATTTCTCCTCGTTAAAGGCTTTCTCCTCTCCTAACAATTACATCTGAAAATGGTGAAGGGATGATTTTTTGGATTAATAGATTGAGTGTTGCAAGGCCTATTTGAAACATGTTGTCTGACCCCATTTCAAAGGAAAGTTAGCACTTCACCCTAGATAAGGTGTAGATAAGTGACATAGCAAATGATACAAAAAAAAAAAACATCATGTTCAATTTTCTAATGATTCTACGAATACCCAAACAAATGACATCCACAATTAAGAAAAACTATAAATAATTCAAAATTTTGGGAAGAAAATGAGCAAAAGTAGCTCAAAATTGTATTATCGATGAAAAACTCATGTTCTCATTGCTCTAGAGCATACATTTATATGCGAGCTGAAGAGCTACCAAAATTAGAATTCAAAAACTGCCAAAATTAGAAAAGTCCTAAAACTTTATGACACAGAGTAAATAAAAGGACAAATAGAACACCACAAATGGCAAAGAAAATGGAATTTCCAATAAAAAGAACTTTTCCAAAATAGAAACATTGTTGTTTTGAGAGCCTAAATTATAGAATTTGCCCTAAAACTCATGTAGCACATTACTAAAAGTGATGATTTCTTTTTATTAGCTATTTTTTTCAAAATAAAGACATGAAATCACAAAACCGTTGCCCAACGAGTTTTTATTTCACTTTATTATATATATGTTTGTCACTACTTTCGCATCATCAATAGGATTGTATAAAAGGGATAACGGAACTGGATATCCATTAGATCATTGAATTGGGAATATGCTTGGAAATATATCTCTAAATTCCGAAGGAGGAGATTTGAGGGAGAAAAAAAATTCAGTTTTGGGGAATGTGCGGAAATAACGGTAAAAATTAGATACATGACGAGATTGGTCAACAGAAGAAAAGACAAGAAGATGTATATAAGTGGGATTGAGACGGATTCGTTAAATGCAACCCAATAATAATAATAATTAAAAGAGAACTTTTGAATGACGAGATGGAAGATTCATTTTTCGGTTGTTGTACCTTAGAAAACCTAAATAATATGTGTGGACAATCGAATGAAAATTAGTAATGATTGTAATCAGCCTGATATAGGCTAGTTTTGTTGCTCTTTGGAGCTACTTTTGCGTCTAGACTTTTTATAATTATATTTCCAATACCTAAAACTACGATGCTTTTTTTTTTTTTTCTGCCCCTGAAAAGTAGGCTACATCACTTTAATATAAAGTATCGTTTGGAGCACCTTCTTCATTGAATAATTAGTTTTTAGGTGTTGGTGTCAAATTAAGGTACAATATATATAGAACTTTAAACCATGGAGCCAATAATCTTATAGCTCAGTGACATCCGATCTAAATTCTCATCCTTAAGGTACTAAGTTCGATTTTCAGTGTTAGCGGATTATAATAGCCTCATGTGGGCATGTTGTAATAGCCTTTATGACCTACTAAAAAAAATTTCTTTAAACAATGGAAACATGTTTTCAAATCTATAATTAATAATAGGGTACACAAATGTTACATTTGTTATCATAGTTAATTATAAAAATAACAAACCTTAATTATCAAATTGGCACTCTTAAATTTCAAGTAATTAATTGTAAAAAGAGCCAAGTCTTAGTAATAAATATGAAAATTACCTAACCATGAATCTTCATGTGGATAAGAAATGTCCCAAAAGTGAATCTAGGTCTAGATTTGCTTAAAGCTCCCATACACGACACATAACCTATCGCTTTAACTCTCTGAAATAGACTTAGGCATAATTTCAAAACTGAACCACACTGAAACCACTGGTCTTGAACATAAGAAACTAGAATTGTCCCTCATGATTTCGATCCAGTTCTATGGGCTCGGCGGCTCCTAATTCCAGTTTTAGAATCGTTAAACCACTTTTTTATAAAATAAAAATAAAAAATAAATGAATTTTAGTTTTTAATGAAATATATTTAAAATTCAAAATAATTAATTATTTAATCTAAAAGTGTTAAATTATTTAACCAAAATTTTAAAAAAAAAATTGTTTAGGATATGTGTTTATTTACATACAAACACAATCAGATATTAGTAGTATAAGATTGTAAAATAGTCTAGAGAAAAAAAATTATAATACAAAAAATAATCTCATGTTATTAAGAAAATAATTTTTCTATTTGGAGAAGTTTATATAGACTAAATTATATATGATTTTAAGTAATATTTAGTTATTTTGTTGATAATAATATATTAGATATTGTAAATATATAATAAATTTTACTATTAGTGTGAACATTAATAATTATTTATTTAATATATATATTTTTAAATTCTCTATTTTTTTCAATAGAACTAGTTGAAACCACCGATTCCTTCTAACTCTAGGCCGTAGAACCACCTAGGAATAGGAAAACTGATGGTTCCTTAGCCGATTCTTGAAGCGGCAAATAAGTACAGTTTCAGTTCTAGGTTTGGAATAGAATTGTGCCTATGTCTACCCTGAAAGATAGTATGTCGGACTTTTGATGAGGGAAGAACAAAAACAAGGGCTTATTGATTATAGCAGTTATAAATTTGTGTAACATTGAAGAAAAAACCTATTATCAATTTTGGAAAAAAAAAAAAATAATTCATGCTATCACGGATCATGGCAGACCAATAATCCTCGAGTCGCTTAGTTTGTCAATGGATCGAAATGACTGGTATGCTTTCTCGGTGATCTCATCGTGTATGCATAAGTGCATGGCCTTGAGTATCTAACGTAAAGCGATACTTAAGAGATTTACAAATATTTTTAGATACTTTTGAAACAAGTGATCTCTGTTTTATTTATTTAAACAGATGATATATGTTAGTCCACCAATCAAATATATATATAGAGAGAGAGAGAGAGATTTATGGGAGAGGAATAAACCATTTACCTGAGAATCTAGAAACAATAGACAGACAAAAGCAATTTGAAAATTTCCTGTAACATCTTATATTTTTCTTGATGTACCAAATAATATATCTAGCTAAAACATCTTCTGTTATTATAACTTGTATATGTGTTTTTAATAAATCATGGGTTAGCAACATTTATATTCTATTTAATCAATAGACATTCTTTAATAATAAATTTCTTTATTTACGTTTGCTCCCATTAGATGTGTCATATCATTCTTGTAATAACTCACTATTTAGTCAATTTTACATTATATTACTATTATTATTATTCATATTTGTATTTATCTTATTTAATAACAACTCTTTTAATCATCAATATGTATATGTGTTTCTTTCCTTCTTTGTTTCAGGCCTATCATTGAATGTCTAATAGCGCATTATCCAAATCCATTTGTGCAAGAATCGCTTACATCTTGACCTACCATAACGAAAATTCTGGTGTTGTGATCCAATAGTGGAATATCATATTTCATGGTTGCCATTATAATGAGAAAACAAAACCTTCTACTCTAATACCAGTTTGTTATAAATGGATATGAAAATAATGGCAATGAAAAGTAAACCACACACACAAATTTACGTGGTTTTTCCTGTTCAAGGTTTTCCACATAAATCTGTGCATGTGCTTTACTTTTCATTGCCATTATTTTCATATCTATTTATAACAAACTTATATCAGAGCAAAAGGTTTTTTTTTCTTACTATAATGGCAATCATGAAATATGATACTCTATGTTGGATCGCAACACCATATTTTCGTTATAGCAAGTCAAAATGAGAGCAATTCTTGCACAGATGGATTTGGATGATGTTATGTTAGGGTTTGAGAAGATACCTTTATCATGATCGCTAGAAGAAAAACAACATAAGGATCGAAAAGCCCTTTTCTCAAAGTCATCTATATTTTTCAAATCAAATATTACAGGATGTGTTGAAGGAGAAGACAACTACTATGTTGGAGTTGAAATTGAAGCAGTTGTGTATGATGAAAAGCTTAAATAGCAAGCTACATTTGAAGCAGCGACTATATTCTCACCGTTTGACAAAAGGTAGGTCTCCAAAAGATCACTTAACCACATTTAAAGAAATTGATCCTGATTTTGAAGGTTCAGTATGATGAAGAAGATTTAGTTTTGATTCTATTGTGCTCTTTACCTCCCTCTTATTCGACTTTTAGAGACACTATTTATATAGTCATGATTCTCTTATCATTGATGAGGTTTATGAAGCTTTAGGTTCTTTTGAGAAGATGAAGCATCTTATGATTAAATCTGAACCTTAGGCTAAGAGCTTAGTTATTCGTGGTAGGAGTTAAGAACGGAATTCTAGTGAAAATTCAAGAGGTAGATCGAAATCTGTAAATAAAGATAAAATTTGCAGGTATTACAAGAAGAAAGAGCACATTGCAAAGTAAAGATTTGATTTCGCCGGAGACCTGGATAAAAGAAAATCTCTCACGAATATATCTTTACTCATGGTAGTTGTGCTATTAGTTGGAAAGTTACTTTACAAGCTACAATTGCCTTGTCTAGTTCAAAAGCAGAGTATATGGCCATTACTGTGACTTTTAAAGAAACTATTTGGTTGAAAGATTTATGTGGTTAACTCAGTGATGATTTGAAGACTTCTATAATTTTTTGTGATGGTCAGAGAGCTATCTTCCTTACAAAGGATCAGATGTTTCATGAGAGAACAAAGCACATTAATGTTCGATATTAATTTGTACATGATGTTCTTGCTCGTGAAGATATTACTATGAGCAAACTTAGCACTCATAATAATCCTGCTGATATGATGACTAAGTCACTTCCTATAGCCAAATTTGACCATTACCTAAACTTGGTTGGTGTTCATTGCTGATTCATACCCGTTAGGGGTTTTGTAGAAGAGGTGGGAATGTTTTATTTTTATGTTAAAGTTTGAAGTTTGTATTTTTTACTTATGAATTTGTGTCAGGGTGAAGACTGTTAAATGTGTGATCCAAATCAGCTAACGTTTCTAGCTTTAGAGTCAAGGCCGCCAGCCTTAACCTGTACATTGTAAACCTTAAATTACTTTATGAAGCTGAGGTTTAGGCTAGGCCGGCACTTACGTTGTCGACCTTGGTTTTTAGACCGCTATTTTTTGAGCTTTAATACACATCTATATACATGTGTTTTTTGTTAGGGTTACAAAATTATCGGATCCATTTTTGTATTCTCAGCCTTATACTCCTTCTTCAACATATAGTGAATTATACTCGTCTGTCCATGATTTTTCCCATCAAGAGTTTTCCACGTAAATTTATGTGTGTGCTTTACTTTTCATTGCCATTATTTTCATATATGTTTACAACATTTATTATTAGTAAATATATATATGTTCTTTTGTTAAATTACTCTCCTTCACCATGTTATGATAAAAGGCTATTATATTTTTATTTATTTTTAATATTCATTTATCAAGTAGAGACTATGATACATATTACATAATCACTTATTGTGATTATCACAAGAGGTTCAGTGACGAGATATGTCTATCTAACAAGAATTTGGTGAATAGAATGTTGATAGATTGACTGTGAACATTTCAATTGGATTGAATAAATAAATACTTGCCAATTGACTTTGTAAAGTAATGGCATTAACACTAATGTTCCAATTGAGAGGAACCAAGTTCGAATATCTCTATCCTTGTTATAAAGAAAAAAAACTAGAAATATATGAACTTCTTTAGACTTTTTCACAAAAAAATAAAAAAATTGAAAAATCAAAATTGAAAATGAATTTTTTTATTATGTCATCAATTTTGGCACATTATATTCAAAATGTTAAAAACCGATAAAAGTTCGGATAACTTTTTAAAGTATTAAAATTACAACCTCAAACTTAGCAATCTTTTGTTTTTTTGTTAAATCAATGATCGAACCAAAAATCAAACAAGAAGAAATTCCAACAGCGTTGACAAGTTTGATGTATGTTGCAGTGTTCAATATTGCCTCAAATCAATTGGAAGGACCTATACCACAAGGAAAACAATTTGATACTTTCGATAAGGATTTCTCCCTTGGAAATCGGGGCTTATGTGGACCGCCTTTATCTGATGGTTGTGAAAAAAGTAAAGTCCTGCCACCAAATTCATCGGAGAGCCAGACTTAAATGCTAAAAGTAGATTATTTGATTAGAATGCAGTGTCTATCAGCTATGGATGTGGTTTCATGCTTGGATTGCTTGGTGGAATATTTGCCTTGCCATCTTAAAGCAATAGAAGAAAAAAACGTTTTTGTTTTATGTTATAGTTTAGCTCTTAATAATTGTCTCGAATCATGTCTGTGCTTCTATGTAGTAGTGTGACAAGAAAGCTTTCTAAATAAAATAAATATGCTTTCATATGCTTATTTAATAAATATACACACCGAATCGACTTCGGTGAGGTAATAGATTGATGGCAAATCAGTAGTTCATTAATAAAATTTGTTAACCATGTAACCTACTTTTAAAACTATAAACAAATAAATTTCTTGAAGTGTAACAAGGAAAATAAAATATAAACTATGAGATATGAGATAAAGAAATTAGAATGAGCCACATGCTTGGTCTTGTCTTAATCGATTTGACTTTCATAGTGGAATAATAACATAGAGGTGCTTGTATTTCTATATTGTTTTCATTTTCCTACCAAATTTTAAAATTTTTAAGTTGTCTATTTTTAAAAAGGGACAACTTAGTATTTACTTTATAACAATTATCATTATTAAAGGTACCATCTTGACGGAATTCTAGTGAAAATTCAAGAGGTAGATCGAAATCTGTAAATAAAGATAAAATTTGCAGGTATTACAAGAAGAAAGAGCACATCAACTCAGAGTGTTATAAATTGCAGAATAAAAACAAGAGAGCTACTAAAAAATCACCAGAAAAATTAAGTGAAGCCGATCTAGTTGAAGACTACAGTAGTCGGGAATTTCTTATTGCTTCTGATAATGATCCTCACACAAGCCAGAAGTGGATTCTTGAATCTGGTTGTACTTTTCATATGTATCTCAATTGGGACTGGTTTTCAACATATGGAACTGTTTTTAAAGGTACCATTTTGATGGGAAATAATACTTCTTGCAAGGTTGCAGGTATTAATACAATTAAAATTGAAATGCTTGATGGTGTTGTCAAGACTCTTGGTGATGTGAGACATGTGCCTGATCTAAAAAGAAATTTTATTTCTTTAAGTACTCTTGATTCAAAAAGGTACAAGTACACTAGTAAAGGTGGAGTTCTAAAGATCAATAAGGGTTCCTTTATGGTGATGAAGGGGCAGAAAATGAATACTAACTTGTATGTTTTGCAGGTTTCTATAGTTGCAGGTAATACAACCGTTGCGTCTTCTTCCTTGTCAGATTATGATGCTACTAGACTCGGGCACATGCTTCTAGGGCATATGAGTGAAGCTGATATGGCTTATCTGAGTAGAAGAGGACTTCTTGATGGGTAGGGCATCAGCAAACTAAAATTTTGTGAACACTGCATTTTTGGAATGCAAAAGAGAGTTAGATTTACCACAGATACTCATAACACAAAGGGCACACTTGATTACATACACTTAGATCTTTGCAGACCATCTAAAGTGCCTTCTAGAGGAGATGCTTATTACATGTTAACAATCATTGATGACTTCTCCAGAAAACTTTGGGTGTTCTTCTTGAAACAGAAGACTGATATACTACCCACATTTAAGAAGTGGAAGATTATAATTGAGAAACATATAGGAAGTAGGTAAAACATATTCGCACTAACAATGGTTTGGAGTTTGGCTCTATTGAATTTAATAATTTGTGCAAGATAGAAGGAGTTATGAGGCATTTGATAGTTCTTTATACTCCACAACAAAACGGTCTAGCGGAATGGATGAATAGAACAATTATGGAGAAAGTTTCATGTATGCATTCAAATGCTCATTTGCAAAAGCCATTCTGGGCTGAAGCGGCTTCTAAAGCATGTTTTTTTATTAATCAATCTCCTTCGACTACTATTAAGCAAAAGACTCCACATGAAGTATAGTTTGGTACTCCTGCTGACTATTTTAAGTTAAAAGTTTTTAGGTATCCTACACATACTCATGTTAATAATGGGAAACTTGAGCCTGGATCTGTAAAGTGTATATTCCTTAATTATAGGCTTGATGTCAAGCGATACAAGTTGTGATGTCTAGAATTGAAGAAAGTCATAATTAGTAAAGATGTTGTTTTTTATGAAACAGTTATGTTACATGACATATCTTCTATGACTACATCTGATAAAGTTCAACAGAAATCAAGTGTTTAGGTGGAGGTTGAGATTGATTCAGGTTATACGCCAAAGCTTACTTCTCAGACCAGACCAGAATAGTATAATGGTACTGTTTCTACAACACTACCTCAGTAGCAGTATTCCACTGCTACAAACAGACTTAGGAGAGAAGTTAGGCCTCCACAGAGATATGCTGAGGTTGATCTTATAGCTTATGCTTTAAGTATAGCAGAAGACATTTATTGCAATTTGGATCCCTCTACTTAGTCAGAGGTAGTTAGTTATGATGATTCTATTAAATGGATGATTACTATGCGTGAGGAGATGGAATCCCTTCACGAAAATGATACATAAGATTTTTTTTAAACTTCCTAAAAGTAAGAAGACTGTTCATTGCAAATGGGTATTTAAGAAAAGGGAAGAAACATCAATTGTTGAAGAACCCAGATACAAAACAAGACCCATTGCAAAAGGCTACAGTCAAGTTCTAGATGTAGACTTTACTAATGTGTTTTCTCCTATTGTAAAGCATAGTCTAATTGAAGCCTTGCTTGGTATTATAGCAATGCAAGATCTTGAGCTTGAACAATTAGATATGAAAACCGCCTTCTTACATGGAGAACTTGAGGAAGGCATCTACATGCAACAACCAAAGGGTTTTGTAGTCTCAAGTAAAGATGACTATGTTTGCTTGTTGAAAAAATCTCTTTATAGCCTAGAGTAGTTACCCAAATAATGATACAAGAGGTTTGACTCATTCATGACTACTCATGATTTCAAAATAAGCAATTTTGATAGCTGCATTTATTTCAAGAAGTGTAGTGATGGGTCATTAGTGTATTTGCTCTTGTATGTTGATGACATGTTGATAGTAGGCAAGAATAGAGGAGAGATTAGAAAAGTTAAAGTTCAATTAAGTGAAGGGTTTGAGATGAAAGACTTGGGTCTAGCAACGATGATCCTTGGGATGGAGATTATAAGAGAAAAAAGAGCACGTCAATTGAACCTAAGTCAAAAAGGGTATATTGAAAAAGTTCCTAGCAAGTTCAATTTGCTGAGTTCTAAACCTGTTAGCACTCATTTAGCAGCTCATTTCAGACTCACATCTACCTTGTCTCCATAATTAGATGAAGATGTTGACTACATGTTAAGAGGTCCATATTCTACTATGGTGAGATTTCTTATGTATGCTATGGTTTGTACACATTCGAATTTCTTATATGCAATCAGTAAATATATAGCAAGTACTGGTTTTCAATATTCTTGCAATGTTATATTTCTGGAAATATTAAATCTTTTCATATTTATATCTTTGAGTATTGTAATTTTTCAGTAAAAAGCATCATATAAGGACATTTTTGTACCATAAATTTCTCAAAGAAGGATGTTATAATGTAGAAACAAAAAGTTTCAAGATAAACTCTTAATCTATATATTACTTAACTCTTGATTTCTTTAGGTTTTTATACTCTTACTCTCTCCAAAAGCAATAATCATTTTAGTGCAATTAGGCATTGAATTGCATTTTTTTTAATTGGTCTTTAGAGATAGAAATTTTGCGATGGAAAATGGATAAAATAAGTTATATTTCTATAAATACAATCGGCGATAATGGTCTTTGTGATGAAAATTTATGTTTAGAAATAGAATTTTCGTCTCTAAAGCTTAGTTTTCTTGTAGTGTTAAAAGTAAGTTTTCTCTCTCATCAACCATCATTTAATCTACTCCAATCTCTAGAAAATTTACCTTGATGGATACATCATCTATCTTACATCTTTTTTTTTCTTTTTCACTTACTTATAATACAATTGACAAGTAATTTGATTATTCTAAATTTCTTAGATATTTCATTTATTTATTTGTTTCATTTCTTCATTTTATCCACCGGTATAACTTTTGTAGTTCCCCATATTTAAATGTAATGCATTTTTGTTATTTTCAATTAGATTGTATTCTTCTATAAAAATTGTATTGATTTAATTCTTATTCATTGTGCATGCAATATTATATAGTATCTTGACGATTCTGAGTTTAACATTCGTTTTAAGGAATTTCAAAATTTTTTTTCTTTTTAATGTCAATAAATAAGAATTCCTTTTTTTGATATTGGTATATTATTTTATTCATACGAATTTTCACTCTATTAAGATTAAACATTATAAATTTTTATTCAAAAAATTTAGACACTATATATGATCTTCCAAGTGATTTATTTTGGCATTAAAAATGTTTGTTCATGTATATATATTATATTATATTAATATATAATGTTACCATTGTTTAAATTTTTATTTGTCGTTTTACAAGGTAAGTGTATAATATTAGTAAGCATATCATAATTTTGTACATTTTCACTACAATATTATGTATAAGTATGAATATAAAAGTATAACAAATCTATTGCATTAATTTCATCTTAAGGAAATTTATTTTATAATTATAATTCTACCTAATAGCTGTGGATTATGCAAGTTCTTAAATAGTAAATGTAAATTATAAAAACCGAAGTACATGTAACGACCGCCTATAAGTCGAATGGTGAAGTTCAAAACAAGGATGAATAACTCAATTGGTCTAGCTCATCCAATCACGTGGAAAAAGATGTTTTTCTAGGCCGCTATGTGGAAAAGGATGTTAGTGGACCGAAATTTAGAATAGACCAAGTAGAATGTTGGGGGCAATATAATTGTGTGTATATGTCGTCGTCGTCGTCGTCGTCATCATCACCACTTTGAAACGAATGCATACGATTCAGGGCAAGTAAGAGAAGTAAGGTCAATGGATTCATGATCATCTTAACATCAATATTACGGCCCCTCTCCTTCTCAGTTTTTTTCATAAACCCCAGCATAGAGGGAGTGGTCACAAGGCTTCCCCTCTCTTTTAAACCTCTTTCTTGTATACTGCATTAATTTCATAGATCCACCACTACCAATCTAAATAGCCGCAAATCCCTTACTACCGATCTAAAGAGCCACAAATCTACTACCTATAACATCAGATCTATAGGTTGTATTCCATTATTTTCATCATCATTGGTAATCCGAGTGGTGTAAAAAGTGTGAAGATCAATCAAATGTTATTTTGTTAGTAATTTCTAGAATAAGTAGATTTTTTTTTTTTTGTATTTGTTATTTATATTTATTACTTTGTTTCCATCACTTATATGGGATTTTATCATCCATTTTATGGATCTAGTCTACTTGCCATTTGGTTAACTTTTATTCTCTTAGAAGAATTTTTTTTCTCTATGTGGGACATTTTGACAGTAGAAGAGATGTGCACGTTTATGCAGTTGGGTAATTATACCCCCATTTCTTCATTTATCATTTTCCTTGTATTGATTATTATTATCGATGTAATTTCTTTCTAGTGAATGGAATTCATCTTCTGGCAATATATATATATATATACACGCACACACTAATACTATGGATTCTTAACTCAATTATGGCGGATGGGTTAAGAGTTTTTGGACTTTATACCTCATATTCCCAATTTCTTAATCCATTACACCTTCTATTAATTAGTCAAGATTTCATATTTTCTTTCCGGTCCATGCAATCCCATCAACTGGTGTTAAAGCATTCAAAGTTGGAATGCAAAATTATTGAAAATTCCAACTTCAAGTGGTAATTAAATCAATAAATAAGCTTTTTATATGTTGTGAGGTATTTTTGTTATTCAATAAGAAAGTGGATGTCATCTAGTATACATGTTCGATTTTCATTTAATTAGTATTTCTAGTTACAATACTAACAAGAAATTATATTGTTTAGATCAAACCTTTTTTTTTTTTTTTTTTTGAAATGAATGGGATCTTTAATGTTTTGTTTATTCCTAAATAGCTAATAATAGTATGATATATTTATTTTATAAATGAACATATATCTTATATTAGAATTATTTCTCTATTTTATGATGCAACGTAGAAGAGTAAAGGATAGAAATCAAATCACTAGATGATTTTTGAACACACTCAATTGTAAAAGCATGCAATTTGTAAGAGAAAACTCTCTTCAATTAGGGTTTATAAAGTATATAAAAATGCTCAAAGGCAAGTCTAAAGACATATTTGTACTATTACACAAAAATCCTAAAAAGAAAAATAATAAATACAAATAGATTGTATAATAAAAGCCAACAGTTAACACTAGAAATAAAAGCTGGTAGCCTACAATTAATACTGAGGGTTTAAAAATTCAAAAACAAAACTGTCAGCAATTTAGGCTGACTCCAACACTGGCGGTGTATCTTCTAAAGCCGGCGACGTATCTTCTAAAGCCGGCGATGTTTCTTCCAAGGCCGATGGCATTTATGCGGCCTAGTATTGCTTCTTCCTCTCCTTCTCAGATGACTCCTCTTGTTCACATATGTGTCTTTTAGGTCGTCCGCATCATTCTCGCCCACTTGAGAAGAACTGGACCCCGAGTTCTCTTTTGGATATAAAGATGTATCATTAGGGTAGAAAGGGAATATATTAGCTCAAATCTCTTTGAAACCAACATCACCTTCATACAATTCTTTCAATTGCTCGAACCCTATAACCTTAACATTCAAACTCACCATAAGATTGACCTTCTCTTCTTCATCTATCTTCTCCTTGCTTTTAGTTTCAACTAGTTTAGTTTCTAGCTCCTTCTTTGATTCTTTTACAACCACTTCAACTTTTGGTTTCTCCTCTTCTTTATCTTCAATTACTTCAATCTTCTCATCCACAGGTTGTCCTTCTACTTTAGGAGGAATGGTTTCTAAACATTCGAACGAGGTGTCTTTAGGAGTCTCTTTAATGTGTTCTTTCCCATTTTCTTTTAGAGTACGAACTTCTTCTACTCCCTTTAAATCTTTACTTTGCATCGACGTCATAAACTTTATAGGATATTCATGCAGCAATTCCTTTTCCTGATGACGCCTTTTGTCTTGTTGAAATAGGATTTCTTCATAATCAAGAGGAAGAAATTCATCTTCTCATAATTGCTTCATCCTGTACTAGGTTCTAACTGCTGTTTTTCCTTCATGACTTATCTTTTTTTGTAATCTCTCCCACCAAGTAGATGCATAGCCTTTAAACGTACATGCTACTAACCTTACCCTCTTCTCCTCTGGCACCTCTATATAATCAAAGAGCCTCTCAACCTCCACAATCTAATCAATAAAATCTGTAATCCCTAAGTCTCTTCTAAAATATGGAATATCTACATTCCTTTTGTATTCATTATTACCTCCATAATAATCATCTTTGTAAACATGTAACCTATAATTCGTAGTAACAGGTATGACAACAGAATCATCATGCGCATCCTCTGTCCTTTATCATCTCCTATAATCGTTCATGTTCCTATTGGCATCAGATCAATTGATAAGGTCATCAAAGTGTTGTTCAATATGCCAGAAGCTCTAACCCATGTTGTCTAACACCTCCCTTCAAACATGTGATTTGGTTCGCTAGACTTCCATATCTCGAACAACGTCGAAGACATGATTGCCACCTAAACTACCGTCTTCTAACTTCCCCAAAGGAAATTTTTTTGCTCTGATACCATTCTGATGTAACACAACAGCGTAATGCATAGAAATTAAATCACTAGATGATTCCTAAAACATACTCAATTGCAAAAACATGCAATTTCCAAGAGAAAACTCTCTCAATTAGGGTTTCAAAAGTATATAAAATGTTCTCTTTTACAAAGACAAATCTAAAGGCCTATTTATAATATTATATAAACATCTTATAAAGGAAAAAAATAAATACAATATAGACATATAATAGATACAAATAAATCGTGTAATAAAAGCTGATAATTAATGCTAGAAATAAAAACTGGTAGCCTATAATTAATGCTAACGGTTTAAAAATTCAAAAGATGGAACAATCAGTAATGTAAGCCAGCTCTAACACCGGTAGTGTATCTTCCAACATCGGTGGCGATTCTTCCAAGGCCGGCAGTGTTTAGGCAGTCTAGTGCTACTTCTTCATCTCCTTCTCGGATGACTCCTCTTGTTCACGTATGTGTCTTCTAGGTTGTCCATATTATTTTAGTTAAATAAATAGGTAACATTAAGAAGCTAGCAAACATATGTTAATTCATTAATTAGCCAGCATCTAACACTGCCTTCAACTTTTAAAGACTTTAATCATGTAAATAATAATAAAAAATTACAAATAACCTTTTAAATTTTGACATAGATCATAGATATAAATATATAGTTAACTATCAAATATTACAAATACTCTCTTGAATTTTGATAAATTATCAACATGAAAAACATTTTGTTCTTTTAATTCTAAATGTAACGACCTGGAACTCCGTCCACCTATACTAAGAGTACTCTCTATTGAGCACGTTTAACTTAAGAAAGGTGCATCAATTATTAAAGCTCTATTGTCTTCTATTTGAGGTATCACACTAAAGAAAGAAAATAAAATTATAACCACACTAAGGTCAAAGGTTCTTTTTCTTTTTTCACAAAGAAGTTAAAGTTTAAGAGGCATTATATTATGTTCTCATACGTTTCAAAGTGTTTCCATACAAGGTCATCTTCTTGTAATTATTTACCAATTTATTAAAGGTTAATGGAGTTATTTGTAACATTTAAAAGTGTAAGAATGTATTGAGGCTAACGTTGAGTTTTAGATGGTTATTTGTGCTTTTCCTCATAAAAAAGGTGACTATTTAATTGAAGTAAATTTATATTATATTTCATCGTTCAGTTTATGTGGTATTAATTATCCACCAACAGTTTATTGTGACAAAAGAGGATGATCATCTTAAAAGTAGAAAAAGAGAATGATAAAAGATCCAAAAAATTGAATTGTGAGGCCATGATCTTGACAGGATTTGATCAGTTATGGATTCTTTAGACACTATCATGGTCGAGCATTAGAAGGTAGGCATATCAATATAAACCCAATCGTTAGTCAAACACATCGATTACACAAAACCCCACCCAAGACAAGAAATGGTCCAGCTTAGTTGCAAGAACCACTAGTTTATGTTTTCAGAGTTTGGCAAATGCAATTGCAACCTCCATTTTAAAAAGTGGAATATTTTGATTATGCCTTGTTATGTCCCGATCAAACCAAATTAAGATGGCCCATTTTAGGATTACTTTGTTTCGGAACAAAAATGGTTATTCTCAATCTTCTATATGGGTGTGTATCAGTACTTTTTAGCCTTGGAGCTAAATAAAAGTAAATAAATACATGAATAATTAATAAACACCAAATGCCGTGTATTTATATAAGACTTCAACATCTATGATAGTGAAATATACAGTTTTCAGATACAGGCATATTCTATTAATATTTATATATCATGTGTACGCATAACTTAACTTGTAATATCCAATAAATCCTTTTTCTTTTTGTTTACTGCAAAAGACTGGAAACTTCATATATTTTCTTCTTTGTTCAGACCTTCTATCTAGGTCTTCCAAATGTTAAAAGATGCACACCATTTAGATTTCTACATCAACTGGTATGAAGATAAGTTTTCCTTGCTATCAACGCAAGTCATTCTATTATTAATTCGCTTGGTGGGATACTAATTCATAAGTTTAAGTTTTAGATTAAATGATTATTGAAGATCTCAAATTATCACAAACTCAAACTTTATGTGTCGTTGTAATATAATAGTAGTCCAAGTATGGCTACACTTCGTGTTAATGATCCATCTTCAATTTGGGATTACGTACATGAGTCTTTTACTAAAAATCTAAAATAGCCCATTTAGTAAACAGATTTGAATTCCGAGCCTGTAGTTCTTCTTGTTTGATGAATGAATTTCACAGGTTAAACTTGTAATCGTGTTTTGATTTGTTTACTTGAGCCATTTACTCATTTTATTTACTAATTTACTAAACTCCTACATTAAATCCCGAAAGCTAAATAAATAAATAACTACAAATTAAAAAAAAAAAAAAAGAGAGTAAATTTCCCAAAATGATATGAAATCTGAAATATATACACACATACAAGCACAAACTAGCAACCATTAAATTCTATATAAACAAATAAAAGACCAACAAAAAGTCTTCAAATTAAGTTTACATAAACATAACTAAATAAGTTATGAGATGGTTAATCAAAATATTATATAAATGGATTGGTGGGTTGTAATCCCGCCCAAATTAAGCTCATATTCATTTAGAGATTTGCGAATGAAACACATTTCCAAACAAGAGTCAGTGCCAGGACCAATTCTAATTAGATGCAACTCGTTTACAAAAGGATCAAATTTAACCAGACAGCCAGCTCGATCGTAATTGTGTTGGGTTATGTCATTATTAGTGGGCCGTATGCAAGATTGTCAACACGTAAAAACCTTTAATTTATTTCGGCAAAAACAATAGGTATAGCAGATTATATATAAATAGGTACAAGTTTCATCGACCTTTTAATATGCAGGAAATTAGAACAAACACGAATTATTATTCCGCACTTAATATTGACGGATTCCACTACCTAAAGCTAAAATTTAATACAAAGCACCAAAAAGTTGTTGCATCCGGTTGTTACTAGATTGACAATCTTCTCTTTCTTTTCTACCCATATATAATTTGAGGATCTTTTTGAATTGTCTCATTTTTTTATATTTGTATCTAATCAGTTTCTATATTTTGGTTATGTTTGGATTATCTGATCTTCATATATATCTTATCTGATCTAACAAGTATCTAATCTGTTTAATATGTTTATAAGTAAAAATATTTGTTTTTCATCTATAGTTGTTTATTGACAAACAATTTGTTTAAAAATGACAAAAATAAAATATCAAAATGACTAAAATAAAATGAATCAAATAGACCCTTTTTTGTATCTGATCTGTAGATGATCCGTTTGTAAGTAAAAAAGTTTGTTTTGCATATGTATCTATTTTTTGATAAACAGTCTGAACGGAAATGATGGTATGCTATCAACATACCTGCCAACAAATCAAACAAAGCCTATGCTGTCTTATATTTAAATAAACTCATAGTTGAAACTTCTTCTGCTTTTCCGTTACTCAGGTTCATCATCTTGTTTTCTGACGCCCAATGTACGTTATATGCCTTGTTTATGTTGGAATAACTAGGTAATTAGGTTTGTGTCTGGTGAGTGTATTATAAATTGTTGATCAAATAAAATAATACAGAAGGTGCAAGCTGAAGCCATAAATATGCCCTAATAATGGGCACCGGATATGGAGATGCGGCACAGGGTGGTCAAAAAAGTTAATCCCCTTTAAGTTGTGGAGGGACAGGATTCTAAGGAATCATGTCTAATCATGGAACAACAGACCAGAAAGGACCATGAAGACTAGAATGTGTACCTGTACTGATTAAAAATGAGAAAATCATGTTAATAGGAATCTTTTGACGGGCAAAGCAAAAGAACTGCGTCCATTTTGACTTATAATATTGGCCATCACTAATGTAAGAAATTACACGCTTATGACATTCTGTTTGCGCCCGCTTATTTTGGACCAAAAAAAAAAAAGGAAAAAGAAGATTTGCTCATTTAAATCCTTGTATAACATAACATATTCGTAGACTGGTTTTGTTTGTTTTGTTATTTTTCTGTTGTTTTGGCTTCCTTTTTTTGTTGTTTTTAAACAAATTATTTGTCAAAAGTAGATACAGATTAAAAACAGACATTTTTACTCATAAATCAATCAAATAGACTAGATACTGATACGAAACAGATATGATACAGATATCGATAAAAAACAGACCATCCAAATTAACACTTAATTGGCTAAAAATTTAATATGTTCAAGGATTATATCAGCATCGTTCCAATTATATATGATGTCTCCGAAGGAAAGAGAATTGTGTCAATAATTATTTCAAAAGTATAATTAATTATATGATTAGTTCATATGGAACAAATGTTTTATTTTAAATTGAAAACTAAATCAAGTTCACATTAAAAAATGTAATATATGAATTTGAACAAACAAAGACTCTTTAGTAGTTGAAGTTATACTTCTATATTCTGCTTCAGCAGAGGAGGTAGAGATCGTCAATTGTTTCTTTGTTTTCCACAAAATGAGAGAGGAACCTAAGAAAACCAGATAAGCTGTCAAACACTTTCATTCAATTTGTGAAGCTCCTCAATCAGTATCAGAGAAAGCACAAAAATTCAAAGAAGAATGAGCAGAATAGAACTAGCCCTGATCAATAGTCCCTTTGAGATATTTAAGAACATGAAAAGTAGCCTATAAATGACATTCTTTAGGCTGTGATATGAATTGACTGACTTGTTGAACGAAAAAAGATAAATAAACTAGAGTTAATGTTAAGTGCAACAATCTGCCCACTAGCCTTCTATATAAACCAGGATTTGGAAGCTCAACACTATAAGGATCATCTAAATGAACATTAGAAGGAAAAGGTACCTATAAAGGTTTGGCACCAGTAAGCCCTACCTCCTTCAAAATATCAAGAGCAAACTTGCATTGATTAATGCAAAATCCATCTAATTTCCTAAAAGCCTCCAAGCTTAAGAAAAAGCAATATCTTCTAAATCCTTAATAGTTAAAGCATCATCTGAAAAACGTTTTAAAGCTGAAATATCTTCTAAGCAATCACCAACCACTAATACATTATCAACATAAACCAGAACTACAATAATACCACAGTCATAATGTTTTGTAAAAAAGAATAATCAGTTCATGACTATGAAATCCAGGTTAATAAGATGTTTGGTGAGCTCCTTATTCAATTTGTGTGATGCTTGTTTAAGCCCATATAGTGATTGAATGAGTTTACAAACACGACCTGCTGGAATGCTAGAACGTTTCAATGGTTTCATATAGATTTCGTTATGAATATATCCATGAAGAAAAGCATTGTTTACATCCAATTGATGTATATGCCAACCTTTAGCAGATGCAAGGGCCAAAAGCATTCGAACAGTTGTGAGCTAAGCAACAGGTGCAAACATGTAAGTATAATCTATTCCTTCAATTTGATTTTAACCCTTTGTAACCAGTCACGCTTTGTACGTTTCGATAGTACCATCAGCCTTGTATTTTACTTAGAAATCCCACTTGCTACCTATAGCGTTTTTTTTTTGGTAAATCACAAATCGTCCACATATTACTAGATTCAAGCACCATGAGCTCCTTATGCATAACATCAATCCACTTGGGATCACTTTTAGCTTCATGATAGTTAGTTGGTTCATGAATAGCAAATACATTTGCCAAAGAAACCACATAATCTTTATGGTATTGGGTAAAGATGTCATTCAATTTTAAAGGATAAGGGTGCTATTTGTTTGGAGCTGTATCAACAGAAACATCCTTCTAAACCATATGAATAAAATCCTTAAGCCATCGTGGTGATTTCCGAATTCTTGTAAATTGACGTGTTTAGATAAAAGAATTATCACTATTATTATCAGAAACAAAACAAGAAGAAGAATCTAGTACATGACTAGAATTCCTTGCTAGAAAAGATAAAACTGGTGGTGTGTTTGGATTAATATCAAAGACGCTTGAAGAAGTAGTAGGAAAAAGGACTTTATTTGTATGAGAAGTAATGTTTGGTAAAGGAGAAGTTGACTGAGAAAAGAAAAATACATCCTCACAAAATTGGACGTCCCTACTCACAATACAGCATGTGACTCAAGGTCATAGAGTTTGTATCCTTTTTTGCCATGTGGATATCCTATGAATACATATCATTTGCTTCTTTGATCAAATCTATCTCTTTTATGACTTATAGTTGCAACATAACAAAGACAACCTATAACTCTCAAGCCCTAATAGGTGGAAGGCTTATTATATAGCTTCTTATAAGGCAATTTCCATTGAATAATTTTGAGTGGCATTTCATTAATAAGATGTGTAATAGCCAATATGCACTCTCCCAAAAACTGTTTAGGTAAATGAGCATGAAATCTTAAAGCTCTAACTGTATCTAAAATATGCCTATGTTTTCTTTCCACAATTCCATTTTGTTAAGGAGTATAAATGTTAACAAGCACATGAAAGAAACTCAGAATCATTGTCTATCCTAACAATTTTGGGAATCTTATTAAAACGATTTTGGACAAAAGATAAGAACTAAGCTATATAAGTGAAGGTTGACTCTTATGTTTCATCTAATAGTCTAGGTACATCTTATGTAATCATCAACAATAGTCAAGAAAAATTTATGACAAGAAATAGAAGGTGTATTAAAAGGGCCCCATATATCCATATGTAACAACCCAAATGCCACAAGAGTACAACTAAAGCTGAGCATACGGGCCATGGCCCATGGGCTGATCTATTTACCCACTTAAAAAAACTAGCCTTGGCCAAATATTTTTCAGCCCACAAGTCAAAGCTAGTGAGTAGGCCAAGAGTTAAAAGAAAGAGGAAAAATTTAAGAATAAAAATAATACAATAACATATTAGTAGTTATTTATGATACATTATGGAAGAAAATAGATTGATATATGCATCTTAAGGATTATAACTTTTTTTAAGTATATATTTATTGATTTAAACATAATATGATATCTAATAAATCATTTAAAAAACTTGTTTTTATATATAAGTAATCAAAATAGTAACAAAATTAATCTTTCATATATATAAGACCTTAAAATATATAAATATTTTAATTTTCATATAAACTAACATAAAAAATAACAAAAAAAAAAATTTCATTTGGCCTATAGGCCAAAGTGGGTCGAGCCTAAGCTTAGAAATTTTGGCTCATTTAAAAGTGGGCCAAAATGGCTCTATCCGGCTCGCTAAGCTCGTTTACCACCTCTAAGTACAACTAGTACTTGAAACAAAAGGAATTATATGAAATTTAGCCAACATACAAGCATCATAAACAAAGTTTTGTTTATTATAACTTGAAACTTCAACTAAATGAGACAAGGAATTTATAGAAACATGGCCTAATCTTTTATGCAAAAGTTCAATAGGAATCGAGGCATTACTCTTGGTTGGTACTACATCAACACCTGTAACAACAATAGTGGAAACAAACTTGTAAGAATTAGAAACTCCATTTAAACTTTTGGAATTCAAAACATATATTCCTAAGCATGATTCTACTAAGACAGCCGGTTCTTTAGTAGTCCAGTTCTAGAAAATGCAAATATTTGGTTCAAAGACAATTGTCAAAGTTTGTTGTGACAGAAGACTACTGATTGATAAGAGATTAAAGAAGAATTCAAGTACTAGTAATACATGATGCAGAGTTATATGTGGATGAATCTTAACATTCCCAATGATTTTAACTAGTTTTTGACAACCATCTAGTAGTTTGATTTTGATTAGTGAAGACAGAACATGTTGATTATGTAATAATAATGAGTAAGGCATTTTGTGGTCTGGCGTGCCTGTACCTACAATCCATTGACCATCAAAATTAACAACACTTTGTCCAACTGCTTGTGGCTCTTTCAAAGCTTTCAGAACTTCTTGAAAGATTTTGGAAACTAAATCATTATTCAATTACATGCTAGTTGTAACACCTGCAGTATCAGAGGTAATAGAACCTACAACACAATCAAGGGGATTGTCAATTGTTTCAACATTAGTTGCTATCTATGATCCATTCATTCCTTTCTGTCTTAACCCTTTAAACCACTTAGGAAATCCTACAATGTCAAAACACCTTTTCATAGTATGCCCTGTGTTTTTACAATGATTGCAAAATAATCGTCCCCTTCTTTCTTTTCTATCAATAAAAGTAGGCTTTTGTGCATTTTTAATCTAGAATGTTGCATTCATTATTTTCGATCCTCCAATTAAATCAATCATTTTCTTTTGTTTCTCTACTTGATAAATCAAGTTATATGCTTTACTCACAGTCGAAAGAGGATCCATAGAAAGAATTTGATTTCTTACATTTTCAAACACTCCATTTAATTCCATTAAAAATTGCATCAAATGATTTCTATTTTCAAGATTTTGTAGTTTCAACTTTAGATCACATACATATCGGTCAAAGGCACCACAATCATATATGGGATGTTCACCAAAACTATTTAGTTCATCTCAGAGCTTCTTCAATTTATTGAAATATTTTATAACAGATGAACTACCTTATTTCATATTAGCAATCTCAAACTACAACTAATACACCAGTAGTCACTACTACAAATTTATTTTTAACCAACAAACTTTCTCCCAGCGATATAAATTTTGTGGGCATAGTATATGAGCTTGCAATAAAATATTTGGGTCTATTGGTTAAAATATTTAACCATCCTTATAATCTCATTTCTCTCTTTATGTCACAGTAAAACCAATAGACCCTTATTTTCCTTTTATCTCGGCAAAACCCCACTCACCAACTCACTCACTCTTTCTCTCTTTATAAACAATCTCTTGCATCGAAAAATATGTACTCTCGTCGCTAAGAATTCGGAGGTCTCCAAGATTTCCTCCAAAATTTCCCATGCTTTTTCCACTTTCCCTCCAAGTTAATCTCCCCATCTCTCTCATATTATCTATCTTTCAAACCCTCTTGCGATTTTATATTTCTTTATCACAATCTCCCACTCCATATCTACTCAAACAATAACAGTAGGTTTATTCAATTTTTTTCAGCATAAATTGCTATCGATATGATTCTTCTCTGAGTTTTTTGCAATATGGTGGATTAAATGAAGAAATTAACAGTGACTAGCCCAATTCAGCTAGGCTCGTATACAAGCAATTGAGTAATAATGTTCTTGTATTAGTTTTCTGATATGTTTCTCTATCACCAATGGTGATATATATACAGAAGATAATTTCTGATATTGTAACAATAATATCTAAAGGATCCTATCAGGTGCAAGAAATAATGATGGGTTTGTTATGCCACATCATTAATTCTGTTAAAATAAAAAGAATACATCATTAAGCCTATTTGATAACTAGCCCATGTGTATTTATTTAATTTGGATCCATGGACATATGAGCTGCCCACAAGCCAGCCCATTGCAAAACTCAGCGCATCCACAAAATACAACTTGTCTTTGACTTCCTGATACTTCACGTGCTAATCTGACTTCGCACTTCTTCTTCTTGCTTTAACTCATGTGACTTTAACTCAGTCACATCTTCACTTATTTTTTTTTCTTTACATACTTATCTTCTTCTTCTTTAGAAACCCTAACGTCCTCTTTAGCTTTATTCCCGAGCCATATTGCATTCCCCTCTGCTTCGAAGGCCCTTGTCCACAAGGAAAGGTTAGGAAATCGCATGGTGATGTCGTTGTAGGGTTCCCAAGTGGCTTCAGATGGAGCGCAACCTTTCCATGAGATAAGTATCATGGTTTCTGCATGGTTCCCTTTTTTAATCATCTTCCTTCCAAGAATTGCCTCAGGAACTAACTCATTTTCTTCATTGTTATTAGCAGGTAGCTGTTGGGATACATCAGATCTGGGACCATGGTACTTCTTGAGCTGGGATACATGGAAAGTAGAGTGGATGGCAGCTTCCGGTGGCAAATCTAGCTGATAAGCTACTTCTCCAACTTTCTTCAGTATTCTATATGGTCCGTAGTACTTAGGTAATAATTTATGAACCCTAGAATGTTTCAAAGAATGCTGTTTATAGGGTTGTAGTTTCAGTAAAACCAGATCCCCATCTTGAAATTCTCGATCACTCCTCTTTCTGTCTTCAACTTGTTTCACCCTCTGTTGAGATCGTCTTGGATAGAATTTGAGTAATTTTATTATATCTTCTCTCTCAATTAACATGGTATCAACAGCTACATTTCTTGAATCCCTTGGAACGCAAGGAATGTACAAGGGGGGCTGGTATCCATAAAGAGCTTCAAATGGGATGGTTTTAGTACTTGAGTGGTAGTTGGTGTTGTACCACCACTCAGCTAAGGATAGAAACCGACTCCACTGTTTAGGTTATTCCCCTGTAATGCACCTTAGATAACATTCCAAACATTTGTTGACTACCTCCATCTGTCCATCTGTTTAGGGATGGTAGGCAGTTGACATGTTGAATTCCACCAATTGTAACCTGAAAAACTCCTTCTAAAATGAACTCATAAAAACTGGATCTCTGTCACAAACGATTGTTTCAGGCATACCATGTAATTTAAATACATTGTCTAGATAAAATTGAGCTACTGTGGCAGCATTGTAAGGGTGTGACAATGCTATAAAATGGCCATACTTCCTTAGCCTATCCACAATCACCATGATTACATCTTTTCCTTATGATTTGGGTAGACTGTCCACAAAATCCATACTAACACTTTGCCAACATTATTTAGGAATACTTAAAGGGGAAAGTAATCCAAGAGTAGCTACATTCTCAAATTTAAATCGTTGGCATGTATCACACTCTCTGATAAACTGTCTTACTTCTCTTTCTATCTTAAGCCAATAAAATACTATTGATAGCTTCTTATACGTAGCTTGAACCCCTGAATGGCCTCCCAAAGATCCACCATGGTACAATGTAAGAAGCTTCTTTCTAAGATCAGCAGCTGGTCCAACAACAGTCTTTCCTCTTCTCCTTAAGATTTCTCCTTCATAAGTAAACTGTCCCACATTCTCCCCACTCTTAAGTTTTGCAATGATTTCCTCATATCCTCCTTTTAAAGTCTAACTTGCTTTAATTTCCTCTAAAATGTCTGGTATAGTCAAATGTACTTGCAATTGATTCAGTTGATTAGCATTCCTTCTGCAAAGTGAATCAGCTGCTACATTTAAACTTCCGCTCTTATACTCAATTTCATAGTCAAGACCAAGTAGTCTAGTCAACCATTTTTGTTGACTGGGAGTCACTAATCTTTACTCAAGAAGATATTTCAAACTCTGATGATCAGTTTTGATTACAAAACTTCTTCCAATCAAGTAATGTCGCCATTTATCAATGGCATAAACTAAAGCTAGGAGTTCTTTCTCATATGCCGACATGCCCCTATGTTTTTAAGCTACTGTTTTGCTAATGAAGGCAATAGGGTGTTTCTCCTGCATTAGAACTGCCCCAATTCCATCTCCACTCGCATCTGTCTCAATAACAAACTTTTTGTTATAATCTAGTAACTTCAAAACTGGTGAGTTCATCAACATTCTCTTTAACCTGTCAAATGACTCTTGAGCCTCGTTTCCCCAACGAAGTTGATCCTTCTTAAGTAAATGAGTGAGTAGACGAGCAATAGTGCCAAAACCATGTATGAATCGCCTATAGTACCCTGCCAAACCCAAAAATCCTCTTAATTGACTCAAATTTATGGAACAGGCCACTGCTCTACTGCTTCAATTTTCCTTGGATCTGTAGATACTCCTTCTTGTGTTATAATGTGTCCCAAATAATCAATTTGGTGAAAACAAAATACACATTTGCTTCTTTTTAGAAATAGTTGTTCCTTCCTCAAAATGCAAAAAACTGTTCTCAAATGTTCTATGTGTTCTTCCATGGTAGTACTGTAGATGAGTATATCATCAAAAAATACCAATACAAACTTGCGCAAGTGAGGTCGAAATACTTCATTCATCAATCCTTGAAAGGTGGATGGGGCATTTGTTACGCCAAAAGGCATAACAAGGAATTTGTAGTGTCCTTCATGTGTTCTAAAAGCTATTTTGTAAACATCCCTAGGGTGCATCAACACTTGATGGTACCCTGACCTCAACTCTAGTTTACTGAAATATTTAGCTCCATGAAGTTCATCAAACAAATCTTCCATTATTGGAATGGGAAATCTATCTTTCACTGTCTGTCTATTAAGCTCTCTATAATCCATGCACATCTGCCAAGAATTGTCTTTCTTCGTTACCAAAACCACTCGTGAAGCATATGGACTATGACTTGGTCTTATAACCCTACTGTGTAACATCTCCTTAATCATGTCTTCCAGTACTGTCTTTTCTATGGTCGAATACCTATATGGTCTTAAATTCACTGGTTGTGAACCTTCAGTCAAGTGTATTCGATGATTACAGGATCTATCAGGGGGTAATGTTACTAGTTCTTCAAAAAGATCATGAAACTCTTCCAACAAATCTATCATGGAAGGGGGTAGCGATTGAGAGTAGAGTTTTGATGAGTCCACAGAATTAGAAATCATCCAACATTGAATTTCCACCTCTTTTGTTGATGTTCTCAATAGAGAGTTTAATGTAGCTCCTGAAATGGTTTTCAATATTTCTTGCTCTCCTTTTAGAGTACAATTCTATCCTTGCCATTCAAAAGTCATACTCAACGTCTTGAAATTCCAATTTACTGTTCCCAATGAAACTAACCAAGGCATTCCTAAAATCAACTCACATGAATTCAAAGGAATAATATGAAAGTCTGACTGAAAAATTAGCCCTTGCATTTTCCACTGAAAATCACACACCCTCTGTTTACTCTGTAACCTACTTCCATCAGCTAATATGACTGAAATTGAAGCAGGGTTTGATTGAGTATAATTGAGCTTTTTGGCCAGTTTAATATCCATAAAATTGGATGAGCTACCAGTGTAATCAATATGTTCAGAATTTTCATTTTATGACTCCCTATAATCCTCATGCAGTGCTCCATGGTATCATCCTCTCCTCCTACTGCATTTAACTGTAGTTGAGATAAATCTATTCCCAATTCGTTGATGTACTCCTCACTCTTTTCCTCCATACTAGTATCCTCATCTGGCTCCACCATTAAAAGGTTCAATCTCTTGCTTTTACAACGATGGCCAGGTCCAAAAGATTCATCACACCAAAAGCAGATTTTCTTCCTTCTTTTCTCCTCAAGTTCCTCTGGGGTCAGTCGCCTCGTGGATCGATTATATGGGTTAGTGTTTGGTTTGGTGTTGATGGATGGTTTTGTGTTTAAGTTTAGGGTAGTGTTTGGGTTTGACGTAGTGTTTAGGGCTGTGTTTGGTTTGTTTAAGACTTATGTGTAGTTGGTTAAGTACTGTGATGAATTGTGGCGAAAATTCTGATGATTATTATTGAATTGTCCCTTGAAGGATTTCAAATTATGTTTTGAGGATAAGAGAGTGGCCTCCTGTAATTTGGCAAGTGTTAAGGCTTGTGTGAGTGATTTTGGTTGGAACATCCGTATTGGATACTGAATTTCAGGTTTCAATCCACTAAGGTAACAACTGACAAGATGTAACTCAGATAATTGAACTTGTGTGATAGGTACATAAACTCATCATTATAATCTTGTAAAGAACTTTTTTGTTTGAGTTCTTTTAATTCAGACATTGGATCTTCGAAACCTCTTTCATTGAACCTGGTATTTAAAATTTTTGTGAATTCATCCCATGTTAAAGGAGTAGTTTCAGTCCGAGTTTTAACAAATGCATTATACCACTCATATGGTTTATCATCAAGATGCATAGTGGCAATTTTAACCTTAAGATCATCAGGAGTATCATCTAAAAGAAAGAATTTTTCATCTCTAGATACCCAGTTTCTAAAACCTTCACCATTAAATGCTGGTAATTCAATCTTAGTGTTCCTAGTTGGTACCTGGTAATTTGCTAAGTTGTAATTTGAATTTCCTGTACCTTAACTAAATCCAGCAGTTGAAATGCTTTCCTTACCCATGACATCTTTAGTTGTGGATTGATCCAGCACCATACCCTTACCCATTATATGGTGTTTAAATGACTCAATGGTTTGATTCTGTTTCTCAATTATCTTTTGTTGATTTTGCAGAGTTTCGAAAAACATTTTGATCCATTCATCCTGGCAATTAGCTTGCTCTTTAAGTGCAGCATCTTGGCGATCCAATTGTTCCTTGAACACTGCTTTCATCGCTTCCTCCATCCGTTTGGATTCACGCGTCTCCATCATGGCCAGCTCTGATACCAGTTGCAATATGGTGGATTAAATGAAGAAATTAACAGTGACTAGCCGAATTCAGCTAGGCTTGTATACAAGCAATTGAGTAATAATGTTCTTATATTAGTTTTCTGATATGTTTCTCTATCACCAATGGTGATATATATACAGAAGATAATTTCTGATATTGTAACAATAATATCTAAAGGATCCTATGACGTGTAAGAAATAATGATGGGTTTGTTATGCTACATCATTAATTCTGTTAAAATAAAAAGAATACATCATTAAGCCTATTTGATAACTAGCCCTATTTATTTCATTTGGATCAATGGACATATGAGCTGCCCACAAGCCAGGCCATTGTAAAACTCAGCCCATCCACAAAATACAACTTGTCTCTGACTTCCTGATACTTCGCGTGTTAATCTGACTTCGTACTTCTTCTTCTTACTTTAACTCATGTGACTTTAACTCAGTCACATCTTCACTTATCTTTTTCTTTACATACTTATCTTCTTCTTCTTCAAAAAACCCAGCGTCCTCTTTAGCTTTATTCCCGAGCCATATTGCATTTTTCCTTTAATTTATTTCGATTCATTTATTTTTACTTGCAAATTTCAATATTTTGGCTGGAAAATTCATGTTTTGTTTAGTATTTCGGAAAGTTGTTATTCTTTTATATAGATTTTTTCTTTTTACTTATCATGAATATAAAGGTCTGTTATTGATGCCTCCAATTAGATATAAGTAAATAAAGGTTTAAACTTTGTGATTTTTCCTTTAGATATGTACATTTTTATAACCGATTAAGCTTTTATTGTATGGTACTGCATTTAAGGTGCTTGCTTTAATGCTTGTATGAAAGTGGGAACATGATTATATTAAGCTAAAGTGGGGAAAGGAAAATTGGAGGTAGTTATCTAGATTTGGGTTTTCAATTTCTAGGTTAGCTAATGTTTGTTCCTTTAAATTAAAAGATAAAAAATTAAAAAAAAAAAGATTTCTTGATTTAATATGACAAGCTTATTTTTTTTCTTGACGCATTGTAATAATTTATTAGTGATTTAGACATTATATAAACTGTTCTTAATGAAAATAAACTAATAGCCAAATACATTAGTTTCATGCTTGTTAACTAATATCAAGGTACATGTAAAGAAAAGTATCAAAGTTTATTTAGAATGCATATTGATAAATATTAAAGAACAAGAAATGGAGTACAAGTTAGGGAAAACAACAATAGTATCATTAAGATGCTTGTGAAATTATGGTTGAGAATTACTAAGTAGATTGAATATGACATGATATGGTGTTCATGACATAGCATGATACAGAGATTCTTATATTCGTATAGACTGCTATACCATTTGTTTCCTTTCTTCTATGTAAATATGTGTATGTGAAGGGACATGTAAATATGTTGCCAAGCACGATGTGTGATACAAGAAAAGGTAAGATTGTTGAATTACTATAGCATTTCTTTTATATTGTTTTCATATCTATACTTGTTAATATTTCATGTCTTGTTGGAATTCCTAATCATTGCTTAGTCAAATATAAGGATGAACTTTTGGGGGGGGGGGGGGGGGGGGGGGGGTGGGGGGCGCGGCTACGCCAAAAGAGGCCCTGCCCCCCTCCCTCCAACACCAAGAATTTCATGTATAGTGTCTATGGTTATAATGATGAGGAAGGATTATGCAATATTTTATACATTAAACAACTCATCTTTTAGTATTAGGCTGGCAGCATACCGGTAAGCGTCTTGTTTTAAGCTATCCTATCGGCGGATCGATTCCTTTCTTCCGCACCTTGCTTTTTTGAGCAGTTTTAACTTTTATCACATCACTTGCACATTTGTCTTTTATCAGAGAGGATGTGTACAAAACTATTTCTAATTTTTACCAAACAGCCTTTAATTGTAGATGGTTTTCTTAAAAAAAAAATAAAAAACTTATTTAATTCATTAAAATAAAAGGGAATTCTATCTACAAATCGTATTGTATATTACTTATAACTTGTTAGATATTATTAAATATTATGGATCAATATATAAGAGGCTAAGTGACCTTAATCTTCCCAAAATTTTCTAGTGTCTAATTAGTTGGTATTTTAAAATGTTAATCATCTTTTCTTATTGAAGCAATATGATTTTAAAATATTAGCAATGGAATATCTCATATATTACCAAAAGAGTTTTTGCAAACACTTTATTAGGTTAATTTTTTAAATATTAACAAATCTCTCATAATTTTTTTATCACAAATATAATGTATTTTATAATATTTCATATCTTAACTTTTACATTTCTAATAAAAGCAACGTTATTGGTATGGAAAATAACATGAATAAGGTTTTAAATCATAATTAAAAATTTATCATGACTTTATTATCATACAAATTCAACCTTGTAGAAGCATAAATGAGGACGAGTCATTACAGTTCAAAGGAGTATTTCGACCCTCCAGTAAACTTTCCTTCAATAACAAAAATGTCATTAAATAAATAATTATCATCAACTATCTCATACAAACAATGATTCCCTTTTTATAACATATAATACGATAAATTTTCTATACAGTATTCTACTAAGTTTCTAAATACCTATAAAAATATAATACTTTGTGTAATTAGGATTTTAGTAATTATTTTTTATGTGTTATGTTTTTTCTCTTTTTTTTTCATTTTATTTCATTTCAAAAAGATAAATTAATAAATAATATATCATGATATGTCCTATAATTATAAAAAGAAATGACTTTATAATATGGATAAATCCAACATAGCCTTAAAAAATAGAAAACTCGCACCCCAACCCACCCACCCCCCCTTCTCAATAACAATTATGTGTTTGTCCCTGGTCAAATAGTTTGCTTGAAGGTCTTAATCACCTTGGTAGATAACATAATATTGATGTCTTAACTCTATAAAAAATTATAGTTACTTTTAGATTAATTTTTTTCCCTTCTTGTAACATCACTTATTTATCAAGAATCTTGATTTATAATATTATCCTTTGCGTGGAGACCACATGTTCGTGCTTCTTTATTTTCTTTAAAGGAGTGAAGGAATCATCTCCATGCTTGCTTGTCTAATAAAGTTGTGAAGAGGAATGCCAAAACATGTATAAAAGAGGTAAATGCTCCTTAATTTCATAATGTCTTACAAGAAATTAGAGCTACCATTTTGGTTGCTCAGAGTCCGCAATTAAGTTTTTGTTCATTGTAGCTTAAATCAAATGATTATTAGGATTTCTTTGTGTACTAGCAACTCACTAACTTACCCTAAGACAAGAAGTTCAGCTTGAATTGTTAATTTTTGCAATTTGGAGTTAATCTTTCGAGATGTTTTATTTTAATACAAAGAAATAGGATAGATGAATAACTAAATAATTAAATGGCATGAGCAGGCTCCTAAACTTGCTAGGAATTTTATTGGACTCATAGAAACCATCAAAGAACAATTCATTTGTTTATGATCTCAAATAAATACGATGCTTGTTTTAGCTGATGTTAGGATGGAACTTTATATGGAATGTTATATGCTTTCTGTTTCAATTTTTATTTTCTTTGGAGCTAATATAATTCATTTCTTCTCATTTTAATGTTGAGATATAACACTAGAATAATAGAAAGAGAATCTTTTGTGGTTAGACATTTGGAGGATGTCTATTTGGTTTGTTGAGTTGTATTTACTTGAACAATAATGAACTTTGAAGCATAAAACTTGTGTTATGATATACATGCTTTCTTTCTAGCTCCTCCAAATTTCGGTGTTGATGCTCATTCTCTAACTTTTTACCATATCATAATGATGTATAGTAAATGCATCGTTCTTATCCTAGACTTTCAAAAGAAGGTGATTTGTTTCAGCAATTATTTAATTGCAGCTTGTTTACGTAAGTAATATTAGAAATGATATCTACCTACACTTTACATTTGAGCTGTATTCGTAATTTTCAGTTTTGTAAGTTGCTGTTTGCAAATTTTGGCATAAGCTTGTTAGCTATATCCTTCAATGCAGGTGACCATCTATTCAGCTATCAAAGAACTTTTAGTGTTGACTGAATTGGTTTTGACATGCAAATGATTCAATGCTTTGGTTTTTAGTTTATGTAGATTTGCTTTTTAAGAAGTGAAGACATGCATACTTTCTCTGTATTAAATTTGTATATTATTATGATATAGTAGTTTATGTTTAAAGTTTTTGTGTTTGATGGTTGGATTTAAATTAACTCTATGTTGATAATACTATAATTAAATTAATGTTCGGTGTTACTTGAATTATGGAAAATAATTATTTTCTAGAAAAATAAAAACTGTGATGATTATTTTAATTAGGGGTTATATTTGAATTAACATAGAATTTCGCCATTATAATTTTCTAGAGAAATGAAAATTGTAATGAGTTTTATAAGATTATGGAAACTTATAATATTTATAAGGTGAACTATAAAAAAATTGAAATTTTGAAAAGGAGGGCGGAACTATCGAAGTTAGAAATAATTCACGAACTCAAAAATAAAGCAAAATAAATCTTCTATTTCCTTTTTTCTCTGTGTGGTTGGTTACCACAGCCCAAAAATAAAGTAAAATAAATCTTCTACTTCCTTGTTTCTCTGTGTGGTTGTTATGACAGCAATCTTATTAAACTTGCTAAACTAGCCTGGCTTACTGTAGCCACTAACGTGTTTGATGTGGTCCATGTCACTAGAAATCGCCAATTGCAACTTATTAGTAGTTGGGTTAATGTGGAGTGCTTTCTTATTTATTTAATTAGTTATGCTACTGTTATATGATATTTCCTTTGTTTATGGTGAAATTGTTGTTGGCTTGATGATTTGGCTTGGTGCAGACCATCGGTAAGTACCGTGAGATTGGTGTTTAAATAGCCAAACAAAAAACTATGTATTTTATTTATTTTTCTTTAGTGTAAGATGCATAATTTTAGCATGTTCATCATAACCATGATGAAGAAAGCAAGCCTATTTGCATGTCAATGAGGACCTATTTATTATTGCCCAGACTGGAAGATTAAATTCTAATCATCACCTTCTTTACCATTAGCTGTTTTTGTTTGTATATATAGTATTGTTTATCACTAATTACTATGAAATTACTCATCTTTTATTTCTCAATTTCAAAATCACTTTCAGATTGAAAATGTGAATGTTATGGACTTTAATGGGAACAGTGGAGAGTAATATGTAGATTAGTGTACTCATATGGCTAATGATTACCATATTGGCATTCAATGGATCATGTATCAATAGAAACATGCTCCATTACCAATGTTATATAATATAATTTAATAAGCTAAGACAATTGAATACAAACTTGTATTTAAATCCATTATTAGTTATATTTTTTTCTCATCTTTTTTTTAGCTACAAATATGCAAATAATGGTACTATGTTAACTATTCTCCAGCTAACCCTAACTATTCCAAAAATGGACCAAAAATTGGACGATATGATCATAAGATATTTCCTTTTAATATAGATTTAATGCTTATAATTTAGATATTATTAATTTGCAAATTCTTATTCATCTTTTAACATTTTGATTTCCTAAGGTTTATGGGATAAAGTTTGGATTCTTCCTTGCTGGTCTACATCCCAGTAATCTTGTTGTTACTAGTGAGGGTATATTTACCAATTTTGACTCTAGAATGATGGGAGAGAAGCTCCACATCACTATCTTGTTGGACCTATTCAAATGGTAAGAACATGACAACCAATGAGTAAGTTGACTAAATGAATTGATGTAGGACGCACCCCATCTTTTACTATAATTGCTATGTTCTTGTTGTTGTAATAGTGTATGTCTATAATAAGTGCAGCTGTGGTGTGATTGTGCACTTCGATGTATTGATGGTTGTATATATGTTTGTCATTATGAGGCTCCTTTATATGTTAATTACAGTATGACAATAATTTTGTCTTGATTGATATTTTTTTTTCTCTTCCAGCTTGTGCATTATGTGAATCGAGTTTTGGTAAGATTGCCAAATCGTTTTCTTTCTTTGACTTTTATTTCTAAAGAATTTATATAAAAAGCATATATAAAGGCGGTCTTCAATGCGTTGCAAGCATCTTTTAGTGAAAGAATACAACAATCCCAAGATTTCCAAGTTTGTACTTAAAGTCTTACATTTCTACCACAATATATTGCTCCTAAGCTTTTGCAAATCGTCAATGTATATGAGTTGGTAAATCTCCCATTTTTTGGAGTTTGGAAAGGTAGTTTGAGTATATCAACAGTGATGACCGATTTACAATGTTAGTATTTATATATATTTTCAATAGATAGTTTTATGAGGATAGTAATTATCTATATACTATAATGGGTTCATAATTTATCACCAATTGTTTAATTTCTACAACAATATATATAATATGTTTATTAATTTACTTAATTGCTATTTAAAGGCAATGAACATGCATTTCAAATGACAAAAATACAAAATCTTGACAAAATATTTATTACTTTATATTTAAATTATTTGTCTATCATTTGTTAGCAATATAAAATAGTTCATTTTTGTTAACCATTTACTTTAAAACAAGGTGGTCTAGTGCAAGACCAAGGTCACATGTTCAAGCACTTTAGCATGTAATTTTTTTTTTAAAATAAGATTTTACATATAGTGTTTTTATTTTGTTAATATATATTTTTTTCTTATTTGTAGAATTTACTTCTTACAAGAAATGTACTTAAAAGCTATGGAGGGACGATATATACGACAAGACGCAGCCTTTACTGATTGAAGAAACCACAATGAAGATGCGGGTCGTGTATATATATGGCAAAGAGAATGGAGAGTCATGATAAAGTCATGTAGGATGATCTTATGAGACGTTTTACATTTAATTGTCATTTGTTATATCAATAATTTTTACGGTTTCTATTATATTTTAATATGATATATATATAAGTTTTTTTTTTTTTGAAGTTATAGTTTATTTGATGATGCTTATATTTAATACTTATATATAGACTTGAGTTTCATTAAAGTAGCTTTTAAATTGAGTAGTAATATATTATAATTTAAAAATCATTTTTAAAAGAATATGAATAATTAATTCATTGATAAATGTGTTATTTTTCAAAGCTATTTGCAAGGAAATATTTCATTGGTAATATATATATATATATATATATATATATAGTGGCTTATGAGAAATCTTTTCAAACAAGATAAGTTGTTGGGAAAAAATAGTAATGTTGTTGGTAAAAAAAGCTAATTTTTTCCAACGACATTTTTTTTTTTTTGTTGGAATAATCTATCCTCACGAGGCCTTACCAATAACCGAGGTCAACGACATATATTGTTGGATAAAGTTTTATTAATGGTAAAAATTTCAAAGGCAACAACTTTTTATCGTTAGAAAAAATGATTTTTGTAGTACTAAGTCCACTCGATATCCCAAACCGTTCAACCAGATCACACCATAATTCTTTTGAGGATTAAGCATACATAAATGCTTCCACTAAATCCTTACACATAGTATTTAGCAACCAACAACATATCATACAATCATTCCTATTCCCTTTTTTCCATTTCAAATTCATTATCCTCGGGTTTAATATACCTACCATCTACAAACAGTTGTTTCACCTTCACACCCAAAGCTAATCGTATTGATCTACTCCACCTTGAAAGTTTGAACCATGGAGTACTATATTAGTGAGTAGCAGACCTAGATTATCTGATCCTGATAGATAATATGGATCACTATTGGAATTTTCAATCGAAGCATTCGTAATACCCGACATGATGAATACAAAGACAATCAAACAACTCCACAAAAAAAAAAAAAGATAGAGAACTATCTACAAGAGCCGCTTTGATACCATGAAAACTAATATGATGATGATCAATCAAGATTACTTACGGCAATTGAATGAGCAACTCGAACAAAGAGATATGTTCACCATTAGTGCAAAATAGAGTAGGGAAAGTGTTTGTTTATTTGTAAAAGTGATATAAAAATAAAATAATGCTGTTATAATTGTCTATACACATATATATACAAGCTAAGTCTATCACACGTATAGAAAAGCACATGTCTAAGTACATGTGTGAGAATAAATAAAGATGTATGTACATATATCAACACTATGTACATGTATCAATAAGAATGAGGCATGCAACAACTTTTTAGGTGGCACACAATTCACACTATTAGATAAGAAAATACATTTGATATTACTAATATACCACATGTCTGAGTGAGTGGCAAGTAAGTACTATTGTTTTCTCAACAAATTATAGTAATAATGTATATTTTTTTATAGAACTATTCATTTATCATAATTTTATCCGTACTTATGTACTACTAATAAACTCAGATAGCTTATTAGTATTATTGAAGCCTTGTTCATTAGATAATGATAATTTAGGAGTGAATGCATACCAAATGTGTGATAGGAATCATGGTTTGTTTAGACCAGTAACTCGAGCTAGAGCTAGAGCTAGAGCTAGAGGCATGATAAACTTAACTCATTAAATCCTTATGGATGAACCGAATGAAGATGATTTGGAGTATTTTCATGAATATATGATACACTTTAGTAATGAGCATGATCCAGTGTGCTTAAATGAGGAGAAAATAAAAAACTTAAAGAAAAACTCATCAATATTGAAAATCCCAACGATGCCAAAGATAGTGATTAAACTGAGACAAATAAACAAAGACATAGAGAAGCTCACACCCTACATCACAGCCATGACCCAACTCATGATCATAAGCATGGTCGTGATCATACTGCGAATGCATTGTCATTAGATAAGATTGAGCACTGTGAGGATCACAACCTATGGCATGGTCGTGATCATACCGCGAATGCATTGTCATTAGATAAGATTGAACACTGTGAGGATCACAACCTATGGCATGGTCGTAACCCAACCTGTGATCCATGACTTCACACCAATGCCAAATTTTGTTAGAAGCTTAATTGTGTGATCGTAGAGATCATGTCCGGATGCACAGCCATGCGCCACAACATGCCAACATGCCCTATTTTCGAAGTTTATTTTTTTATTTCCTATTTTATTTATTTTTATTTTTATATTCCATTATTGCTCTTATCGACTTGTGGGAGTGTATAAGGGACATTAGGATTATGTTAAGGGAGTTTTTGTCACCTTTGACACATTGTTACCCTCTATGAATAATTTTCCCTTGAGTAATGTTGAGTTTTCTTCTCAAAATTATTCTACGTATTTTCTTTTGATCATGTGTCTTATCAATTGATTGGAACAACTATTTCGACTCTCTCTTTGGTGTGTAATATTCAAGGATTGATTGTTCATACATTTTAGTTTCAGTTTTTCATAAATCATAAAAAAAAAAACCCGGAAATATATTACAAATCCCTATATTGCAATATAAGTTTATATTCATATAACATGTGGATTCTCTAATCTTCATCAATGTGTAGTGTAACATCCTTTCCTTACCTTATTATGTAATATACAATAACCACTTTAGAATTTATATAGTATAGAAACTATAATACATAAGTATTCAATGGAACTAGTGAATTTTTTTCAACACTTTTACAATATGAAAATTTGGAAGTAAGTTGTCCCATAGTATGTCAATTTTAACAATGTTTATTCATCCCCAAACCATTGGCCTAAAATGTTTCAAGGATTTTTGTGACAATACAAAATAGGAAAAAAAAAGAGTTACTTTGTTTCCTTTTATTGTCAAATTGACAACTAAGGTAACTTGAATACAAGTTCTATAATCAAACCATGCTATCATTCTAGCCTTTATCTATCAAGATGCAAAATTAGATTTTCCAACAATCAAGCAAAATCGAAATTGGCACTATTAGCCTTGAGAGATTCCTTGGCAAGGAGTAGGAGGCACCAAAGCAAAGCAAATTTCCCAAGTCTAGACTCACCATTCTCCTCCTAATAGGCTTTTCATCATAGTCAAGGTTTCAAATCACTCAACTGTAACTAGGCTAGTCACAAATATCTCATCTAAAGTAGTAATTTAAGAGTATTGAAAATATGAAGTTTAGATCATGTATATAAAAAATATAATATGAAAGGCAATAATAATAATAAATTATTTAAAAATTGTAAAAGAATTTTAAAAGTTGATTTATTATGTCCATATTAAACATAGTGTCAATTAACCAAAGAATTAGCCTTCCAAAGTCAAATTGATTCAATTATTAGCACGTCGAAAGATTAAAATGAATGCTACAAAAAAAATTATATAATTGTTTCTCCGTTTGAAGAGAGAGAAAAAAAATTGCTCACGGTGGTACACTAAACCAAATCTAATATGAGTGTTCTTAAAAATAACTAATCTAATATGATCTAACATAATAAACATTGGATTTTGAAATCATAAAAAATAAACGGTGGAATCCTAATATGCAAATAAGAAACACGAAAAAAAAAATGAGTCAAGAGAAACCAAGAAATTGAGAAAAAGAAAATAAGATGTTACAAAGGAAGTAAAAGTCAATAAGGTTAGCGATAGCATTTAGAGAAGAAAATGACAAGTGCAAATAAAAAGAAAGAAAGGCATATGCAATATACTTTAGGTTGGAATATACATAAACTAACCATTCATCGATGTGATATATGTTTAAATGTGTGATTAATTATTAGTCTAAAATAATAATTATAAGTAACCAATATGGTTAAATTTTCTTTATGATTGTCAAATTGGAAATTGGTAGTTTTTTACAAGTGGATTACATTAAAGCAAAGAGATATTGAGAAATTATAGGTGAAAAAGCTTGAAACAAGTTTCAAGATGGGATTAGGTAATACCTTATATCCCACCACATAGGAGCAAGTAATTTGAACTTAGAAAACTTATCTATTAATATCCAAATACACATTTTCAAAATATCTGACATATTAGATCCACCAAGTTGTAGGTTTTAATGGTTTTGATACCCATCCTATGAATAAGACAAACATAATAAATCTGCATTTCAAATGCTAATGCATACAAGAAAAATACTAACGGTAAAGGAGAAGATATGCTATGATTACAAAGATTCTCATGAAAATCTCAAAGGATTGTTACGAGTGTTTGTAAAAAATTTCAAAGCATAACATACACTAATATAACTCTAATTCATGTTTATGCAATGTTTGTTACTCACATATATCTCCACTAGTAGTAGCAATGGTATAATTGGTCAAGTAGTAAATAAGTAGAGCAGTAAGTGGTCATGATATAGTGATGGTAATGTAAGAGATTGTAGCAATGAATGCTAAAGTAGACTAACATAACCTTGTTCATGTCTATGCAATGTTTGTTATGCACATATATCTCTACTAGTAGTAGCAATGTTTTATTGGGGAAGTAGTAACTAAGTGGAAGGGGAAGTGGTGATGATGTAATGATGGTAATGTGAGGGATGATACTCGTAGCAACGATGCTAAAGTACCAAGCTAAAGTTATTAATGCAACAATCATAGCTATGGTGTTTTAACCCTCTTATCACCATCCTTTACCTATGGCTCTCCTTAAAAGGCCTCCCATAAGTTAATCCACATTGAAACATACCTAGGCCATGAAAAATAATTAATGTACAAGCCAATAAATATCTAATGGATTTTTTCAACCTTTTAACTCAAAAGTTCTTAACCAAGCCAATTTAGCATTCACTACCACAACCTTTTAAATTAATACTAATTCAATCAAACAATCCATGTGAGATTCAATTTGCATGGGGTGTCACACATTAGTGCTTACGATAGTGAAGATATTCGTCAGTTGCTAGTGGTGGCATAGTTAGTGTGTTACAATCTAGAACTCTACCCACCAAGGTATTATTTGCCTTTTCGAAATGCCATACGATTTCATCATTGGTGCTAGCTACTTCCCAATAGATTTCCTATTTTAGAAGTGTTCTTTACGTAACACACTTAACTTTATAATTCGAATAAACTCCAAGTCATTACACCTTGATGATTAGAGTTCAATCACCTGATAGATATAACATTCTCCGTGACCTATAGAGTTGACATTCTCATCACTTTTATCACACAAGCCCAGAGGTGACTCCAGATAAGGATACTAGAGGTGCTCCATATAAGCTTAAGAAATACCTCCACTCTAAAGCATTGTGCCCTATATAGCAGTTACCTCTCCCATTTTCAGTTAATGAATCACTCCGATACTGCCAGGTACTTCATATAGGCTCAAGAAATGCCTCTACTCTAAAATATTATGCCTTATAGCACTTAGCTCGCTCATTTTTAGCTGGTAAAGCACTCTAATACCACCTTTAACAACATGAAACACTACTCACTAAGATATTGTCCACTTTAGAATGGCACATGGTTTTGTCAATAGTGTCAACTGCTTTCCACAAAGTCACCCATCCTAGAAATATTATCCACTAAGCATACTTAACTTTATAAATCCGATGAACTCCAGACATTACACCAAAATGTATCTCGAGATTAGAGTTTTTTTTCTTTATATTTGAGGGATATCACATAGGTATGAAGGTTTTTAGAATGGCATTAATGGTAGTAAAGTGGTATAGCAATGGTGGTGCCAATGATGGTAATACTATAGTGGTGGAGATAGATAAGTGGTAATAACATGGAGATGGTGAAGGTAATAACGGCGACGGTAGCAATATTGGTGGTGGTGACAATGATGATAATAGTTGTGGTGTTAATAATGTTGAGGTTATGATAACGAGGTCGCAATAGTAGTAGTGATGGGAGGTATTCAAGGGAAAAAGTAATTAGTTTTGTTTAAGAAAATTTAATCTATCTTGTTCCCAAGATTTTTATGCATCTAATGAAAGAGCACAAATGTTAAAAATTATCATTATGGTCAAAAGTGTTTTGTAAAATACAAGACTTATTACCTAATTGACCCTTATAATTTAGTATTATGGACACTAATGCCTTAATAGAATAAGACAAATTTGATATCCCTTTTCTTCCAAAGTTGTAATTATTAGGAAAAGGAAAAAGACACAAAATTTATTATATAAACCAAATATGATAGAATAAATTTTATCCTATTTAATACTACAAAATATTGAGAACTAAACATTACCTTACACAAGTTCGATCGGTTGTGTTAAATCAAGAGCGAAAAAGTTCGATTTGTGTCAAATTATTGGAAACAGAAACAAATTTTATATAAGGAATATGAAGAATTATTCGACTCTCACTCAACAAACTGATTTCCAAACTCCTGTAAATTTCATAATATGTTGATACATATGAAAAAAAAAAAAACAACAACAACAACAATTGTGAGCTTTATAAGAAGAAAACGTATAATGAAATCATAAAACGTGTGAACTTTTCCTTTGCATGGTATTATAATATGCAATATGTGATTGAAAAAATACTCCTTCGGAACATTTTATAGAAAACCAATTTCTTTGTCGATACATTGTACCATGGAAAATAAATATCTCCGGATTTAGCCAGCAATCAGATGATGAATATTGAATGTGCATCGCGTAATAAGCTCTGGTCCTAGTCCAAGGGAATTCTGACCTGGGCTCTCACCAACCAGGAATCTGCCTCTAAAAATTTTTGGACCCTCTTTTACATACCCATAATAATAATAATATATATATATATATATATATGGTGGCTTGTCAAAAGTTTCTGATTCCTTCATAGCATAAGATATTATATATTATAGATTATTAGTGATGTCAAATCAACTCCACGATCAAAACTCTAGCAAGTGCTATTATATATATATATATAGAGAGAGAGAGAGATTGAGATCGTATTACATAATGTATAGATCTTATATAATGTATATTATATACATTAGAAGGCACTCAGAATTTTTAAGTCATTAAGTTAATTATAATATCTATAACCTATGGACATCAAGAGATCATAGTCAGATTTAAACATATTACATGGTTTTTGTTTATTACTTTCTTATTAGTTGGATTCCATGGTTGTTAAACTTTGGGTGCCTAATTGCTAAAGGGAATTCCAATCAACTACCCATCCCTTTGGGCCGTCCGGCCCGTCCCAAATTTAATTTTTTGTTTACCCATATATGCTTATAATTGAAATTGGAAAGTGAAAATTTTTATGCTTTTATTTTTATTTTAACGGCTCCATGAATTATGTGATATCCTAAACTTTAGTGTTTCTGATAATATAATGGATAACGTCGTGCGTATTGGTTTCAAATTCATATATAAATATATATATTGAAAATATGATTACCCTAATTTGTGCCACGATAAATAGTATAAGATGTCACTGCTCATTAGATATAGCAATCGATTACGACCTAATGCTTATCTTGATGTGTTATAAACACGCCTACTTGCATATACAAGTTTTAGAAAAAAGAGAGAAGGGGTGGATGATGAGAAAATTAAAATAATACCAAAAAAATTTGAATATTTGTAAATACACCCTTATAACTATTATTAGTCAAGCCTACTTTCAAAGTATGTCCTCATCTTCTTATAATAACTTTGAAATATGCCTATAACCTAAATTATCGTTAGAATAATAATATAGAATGATGATTTTTGGTTCTAGCTGCAACTTGAGGTGTATATGCATATTTTTTAAAATTGAAAAAAAAAAAGAGAGTAAAATCTCTATAGTATTAGATTCCTTTTCAACTTTGTCAATATGCAATTATCTAAATCAAGACATTTCTTCCCACTTCCTCCTTAATTCGTCTTCAAATAGTCCACTTAATAGTAAGGGGCCCTTCGACCACTTAGCCAACAGTTAATAGTTAATAGTTATTAATGACTTAATATTCAATACCTTGATCATACAAATAATTATTAATACTCTTTCATAAATGTGTGGTTTGATTAGATATGGCTAAATTCTTAAATTAACACGACACCATCTCTTTATAACATTTGAAAATATGTAAATAATCCTGAAACTCTTCTAAAAACATTGAAACCGCTGCTGAAAGGATGGTATATAGCAATCATTTTAAGGTTTTGGTATAACTTTATAGTGTGTATATATTTGCAAAAGCTACGGAAACAAAATCATATTGCTAGAGCTTATTATGGAAATTGTTAGGACAAGTTGCGTCGACAACTTGTACACAAGTCCTAAATTGTTATGATTAGTGTTTTTTGTTCTAGAATTAGTATATTTTTATGCTAGATTTAAAAAAACGCTAGATGCATATATTTATGTTAGGTTAAGGTACTTGTAATAGGATTAAAAAGTACTAATTTAGTGTATTAGTTCAATGTGAAACTTGACCTAATGTCAGCCTGAGCTTATTAGGGTTCCATCTATATTTAGCCGAAAAATGTACAGTGCACTTTCGACAGATCTTGTCTACTAGTACAACTTGCATTCGTATCGCTTGATTCAAATTATGCATCACTTGCCGAAATAATTAAGCTGATGCTAGACCATGAATAGTGGGTCCTAGCAACTGCTACCATAGACATAAAACCCTACATACTGCTGTGATAAATGGACTTCTCTCTATACATGTTTTTCGGGGGGGGAAGAGGAATCAACGGCTTCCTTGGTTTTGGAACAGTGACGTTGACCGGGGTTGTGAGCCGCAAAGAGGGCATAGGCAAGTGTTCCTTTGCCTAATTAGGACGGTGATATAATATGATGAAAGTGGGAACTAATTTGTTTGCTTGTGTTGCAGAAGCACATCCACATGCATGGAGATACTATTTGATAGATTTTTCTTTTGATATTTTGTTATTATATGGAAAGAAATAGTACAGTTAATAATGGTTGTGGAGGCAAATTAATGTTTAGAATACCAACTAGTTATTATATATATATATATATATATATATATTCCGAATTTTTCATTTTCAAAGAAAAAAGCCGTAAGTTAGTAGTTTTATAGTCTAATTACATTAATATTGATCTTTTAAGTGGAACAATTCAAGTTCAAATCCCCATCCCTTTATAGTGACTTAAAAAAGTAGAAGTTGTAATGTTAAGCAATTCAAATGTCAACTGAGATCCATTGGGAAAATTCTAATTACTGAGATGTCAAAACATAAATTAGCAATGACGTTAGGCAAGTAAAGCCACAACAAACACACTCAAATGCACAAACCATATAAGATGGCACGGGCATATACATCAACCAATTTACAATTATCAATTAGCTTTTATTCCTTTAAGCTAAATTGGGAACAGAAACAATAATGAAAGTTCAAGAGTCAAAATCTCTCGTACTAACTATTAGCAAAAAATTAATGTCTTGTAATAACAAAGTAATTTTTCTTCTTGCCTATAGTAAGAACAATATGATAAAAAAAAAATAAAATCAAAAGAGATACAAGGATTTAACATGGAAAACCCCAATTAGGAAAAACCACGGGACTGTCACACAAATTCTTCTACTATCAACAAATCATGGGATTACACTATTTTTTCTTTACTAGTAATACTAGTGAATCATAAATCTTCACCACAATAATGGATTTCAATCAATAGCAGGATCAAGCCACACTCTCTCTAGGTTTTTCAGAATAGCCAAAGTGATGTCCTAAAAAACAAAACAAAGAGTATTTATATAAAAACCAAAGGAAGGCTCGAATGCACATAAGCTAGCACTCAAGGTGGGCAGCTTTATAGCCGACGTTGAAGCACCGCTGATGTATGTTGGCACTACGTTGATGGCATACATCACCAACACCAACGACTTACATATGAATGCCGATGGCATTTCCAGGCAACATTCAAGATAACTTCTAGCCTTCCTTAATGATGCCATATGATCTCCTTAGATTGCGCAAATCTTCTTATTTTCAAGTCTTCTTCTAAATATATACAATATTTAGGATTTCCTGTGTTATATGTTACAGACTCATATGGGTTGGATGCATAACTCAACAAACTCCCCCTTCAACTCATATGGAGGGTTCCATCACACCGGTTATCTTCCTACAACAAATGAGTTTGTCCTTAAGTAGAGCTTTAGTCATGATATATGAATCGTTTTCATTAGTATGGATTCTTCCACTTCAAAAGATTTGATTCCGATACGTCTCGAATCTAATGATACCTAACATTAACATGTTTGGATCTAAAATGAAAAGTTAGATTCTTACGGAGATGTATAACACTCTGGCTATGACAAAATAGCCTCAAGTCTTTTTCCTCTTGATCCAATTCTTCTGAAAATTTCTTCATCCAAAAAACTTACTTACAGGCTTCAATCACAACAATATATTCTACTTTAGTTGTAGATAGTGCAGCACACTTTTGTAATTTGGATTAGCAAGACACTGCTTCCCCTATATAAGCAATCAAATAACTTGAAGTGGACTTTCCAGAGTTAAGATCTCCAACCATATCAGCATCTGAAAGCTTTTTTAATACAAGTTTACTACCACCAAACTGCAAACATAGTCCAAAAGTTCCCTTAAGATATCTGAGAATCCATTTAACTGCGATTCAATGCTTTTTACTTGGATTCGAGAGATAATGACTAACCACACTAATAGCATGAGCAATATCCAATTTAGTCCATATTATAACATACAATAGACTGCCATCTACAGAGGCATAAGGAATCTTGTTAATGTCTTCTTTGTCTCTTCACTTTAGGACACTGCTAAGAATTGAGTTTAAAGTGACCTGTAAGTGGAAAAAAAACAAGTTTTTCCTTCTCATATTGAATCTCTCTAATATCTTTTCTAGGTATCTCTCCTATGATAACCATAATTTTTGGATCTTTCTATCATGAATAATTCTCATACCGAGAATTTGGCATGCAGGTCCTATGTCTTTTATGGCAAAAGACTTAGTGCAATTGTTAGATCTTGAATCTGCTTGGCATCATGACAAACAATGAACATATCATCAACATTTAATAAAGGTATGATGAACTCACCACTACTAGATTTCTTTATGAAAACGTAATGATCTGATGTAGTTCTGATGTATCCCTGATCAATCATGAAGGAGCCAAATTTCTTATACCACTGTCTTGGAGCCTATTTCAACCCATACAAGCTCTTCTTCAATTTGCAAACAAGATGCTCCTTCCCCTTGACCTTAAACCCCTCAAGCTACTCCATGTAAATTTCTTTCTCTAATTCACCATGAAGGAATACTGTCTTCACATCCATTTGCTCAATCTCCAAGGTCTTCCTCGATGACGCCATCTGATCTCCTTAGTTTACACAAACCTCCTTATTTTTAAGTCTTTTTATAAATGTAAACAATATTTAGGATTTTCTCTGTTATATGTTACAGACCCATATGGGTTGGATCCATAACCCAACACTAACATCTTCAACAATATAAACCATCCATAGTTCGATCTCTATAAGCAGCCGCATCCTATACCATAACTAACTCACGTAACTATTTCAATATGAGTTTGCAAGCTATTAGCAACAAATCCATTATTCTTTTTGTTCCACCCATAAATTCCCCTAGTTGATAATCAATTCATGACCTATTTGTCACCAATGAATGGGTCCTATGATGGACTTGATTATGCAATGAGGTTGTAATTGGTGCTACAAATGAGCCTGGCTGCTTACAAACTACTCGAGTTGGACTTACTTGAGGATTGTCTTGGCTCAACTTGAGCTTGATTAGTAAATGAGCCAAACTCTAGCTTTAATTTACAAGCTGGCTCATGAACAAGTTCATTTAGGCTTGTGAGTAAGCTCATTAGGCAGGCTAGTAAATAAGCTCATTAATAGATTTATAAATTTTACATGCATGATATAGTATATATATTATACAATTAAAATAACAAACACTACTTTTTAAGAAGATTTTATTCAAGGTAATCTACTTCCATAAATGGACTCCAATTTTTTCAATAAAGCACTAGCCTTGGTTTCCTGAGCAACACGATGATACACATTATGATCAACCAATTGTCGGATATAGCCAATAGTTTTTCTATGCATAATTGCGTAGTCTTCATCATATTTATCTTTTGGCTTCACATTATCACCGCCCAAAGGCACATACAAATCTTTATAATACAAAAAATCTTCCATCGTTTTCTTCCAGATTGAATAATCTAGAGAATTTAACTTTATCATAGTACTCGATGATTTTGTCATACTTGTAACACAAGAAACAAATTTTTTTTAATCCCACTCTGATACCACTTATTAGTAAAAATTAATATCCTATAATAACAAGATAATTTTTTCTCTTGTCTATAGTGATCACCAATATAGTAAAACTGAATATAAAATAACAATGAATACTAGGATTTAATGTAGAAAAACCCAACTGAGGAAAAACTATAGGATCGCGGCACAAAAACTTCCACTACCAATAAATAATAGGATTACAATGTTTTTCCTCACTAGTTTTACTAGTGGATAACTAATTATTCACCAAAACTATAGGTATCGATAAAATCTCAAAACTAATTAATTCGCAAAAACATAAAACCACATATTCAATCTGGATAACTGAGAAGGATTAACAAGATCAAGTTCTAATTGTAAAGTTTATAAGGAAGCTTATTCATTTTATTTATACAATTAAAAATTCAATTTAAGTTGGAAGGTTTAATTTTCTTCACTCTCTTTCTATTTTCAAAGAAAACATAAGAAAATAACTTATGTCATGTTTGTTTTGAAGAAAAATATTTGATAGAAAACATTTTCTTATTTTCATTTGTTTGCTAAGTTAAAAATGTCCATTTTTAAATAGAAAAAAAAAATTTGGTTGTAGAGGAAAACCTTAACATTTTTTAGGAAAACGACATATGCTTTTTAAAAAGAAATCATTTTCCAAACTACTCTCTATAATAAATAATACTTTATTTACATATTATACAATGCTATATATATAATTAATCTCACACACCAAAAAGTTTTTTCATATAATTTTACACCAAATACATGAAAACGTGTCTTTTTTCAAAAAATATTTTCAATGGAAAGTATTTTTACTTGACAAGGGATTTTCTTTAAAAGAAAATGGGCAATAGATTTGACTTTATTTCTAATTTCCTCTAGGCATGTCATATTATGGATTAGCTACATGTAAAAAAGAACTTAACTTCATTTTTTCTACATTCATTATATATTTTAAGTTTTTTACAACTATTATTAGCATATCTATAGGTTTTTAAAACTATATTACATAAGTTATGGAAACTTACGATTTTATACTTCGATTTTATGTTCTGACTCTAGAGATGCTAGTAATTCTGTATAGAATCAAGAGTTTGACTATAATGATTGCATTGGTTAACATAGAGTAGGTAATGATCGTGATAGTTAAATTAGTTGGCTTAATGTTGTAGGAATGCAAAACTAAAATGATTTTTCTCTATGTACCTATTTCTTAGTCCTTTTTCATTTTTTAAAATTATTATCATAAGTTATTGTTATTTTATAGTTCTTATTGTAATACGATCATAATGGGTAATAGACACAAGCAAATTATTTTTATCTCATTTTAGAATGTTAAGGTACCAAAAAAAAAAAAAGATATTAAAATGGAAGGAAAAATAAAGGTTAAGTTACTCATATTATTATTATCCAAAATAGTAATAATAATTGTTACAAAGTAAATACTAATTTGTCCCATTTTAAAAATAGATGACCTAAAAAATATGAAGTTTGCTACAAAAATGAAAACAATATAAAAACATGAGTACCTCTATGTTATTATTCTACCATGAACAGTCAAATAGGTTTATACAAGACCAAACATGTAACTCATTCAAATTTCTTTATCTCATACCTCATAATCAAAAAAGAGATGGACGATCCTTAAATCACCTATTTTGGGCAACATCTTTCAATGAGGCTATGCCAAATAGGATTATGAGACCATTGTAATCCTATATATGGTATCACATGTGCTTCTATTTTCTTGTGTGCCTCAATCTCAATAGAAGTTTTGAAAGTAGATTACATGGTTAACAAATTTTATTATTTAACTACTAATTTCACCATCAATCTATTACTCAATAAAGTGGATTTAATGTGTATATCTACTAAATAAGCATATAAAAACATATTTATTTTATTTAGAGAGTTTTCTTGTGACACTACTACATAGAAGGAAAGACATGACACGAGGCAATTACATTACTATGACAATAAACAACCAACAATATCAAAAGCTAAACTATAGCATAAAACAAAAACGTCTCTTGCGTCTATTGTTTTGAGAAGGAAAGACAAATATTCCACTAAGCAATTCAAGCATGAGACCACATCCATAGCCGATATACGTTACATTCCAATTAAATAATTTACCTTTAGCATTTAAGTCTTGCTTCAGCTCTGATGGATTTGTTGGCAGCACCACACTTTTTGCACAACCATTAGATAAAGGCGATCCACATAACCCCCATTTCCAAGGTGGGAATCCTTATCAAAGGTGCTGAATTGTTTTCCTTGTGGCATAGGTCCTTCAAGCTGATTATAGGCAATATTCAATACTGCAAGATATGCCTAACTTGTCAACTCTATCGAAATTCTTCCAGATAAATTGTTAAGAGAAAGATCTAAGAGATTCCAAGTTGGTAAGATTTCCTAATGATGTTAGAATTTCATCACTAAGGTTATTCTGTGACAAATTAAGTCCTCGTAGAGATGCAAGCTTTCCTAAGTAATTATGGATCTCTCCTTAAAAGCCATTTTTTGATAAATCCATGTGTGAAAAGCTTCAGATCCGAAGAAATTAGGGATCTTTCATATATAATATAAGGGTAGGAAAATAACGGATATAATAATCAAATTGTGTGTCCAATTTGTCCCAATCAGACATTGCTTGCATGCTAAGGAAGTATTTTATGGGTAATTGACCTATAAAATTATTACATGCAAATATAACAAGGTGCAATTGTGGGAAAAAGTATCTCGATTTGGAAGAATTTATTGCATCATGAAATTATTGGGTAATGGATCCAACTCATATGTGTCTGTAACTTATAACAGAGGAAATTCTAAATATATTATGTATATATTTCGGAAAAGACTTTGAAAATGAGGTGATTTGTGCAAACAAAGGAGATATAGAACATTGTATGCCGACCAATAGAGTTCAAAGTCGCTAGTCTTCAACAACACAATGTATGCCACTTGGAAAGTCGCCGATGTCCATGTGTAAGCTGCTAGCATTGGGATGTATGCTGCTTGCATAAAGCTAGCGTTCAATTTATGTCGAGAGTAGCGATGTTTATACATTGGCCAAAAGTCGCCTACGTTGCTCCAGCCTTCAACGTACACTAGCCATAAAGGCTGCCTATGCACGGCCAGCTTATGTAGTATACGATTTTTCCCTTTATTTTTACATAAATACTCCTTGTTTTGTGTTTTAGGGGATCACTTGGATATTTTGAAAACCTAGAGAGATCTAAAGAGAGAGAGAGAGGCTTGTTCCTATTATTGAGATCCCTATTGTCGACATCCATAGTTATGGTGAAGATTTGTGATCCACTAGTATATCTAGTGAAGAAAAATTATATAATCCCATTATTATTGATCGTGAAAGAATTTATGAAGTGATCCCGTCATTTTTTTCCTAATTGAGGTTTTTCACGTTAAATCTTGGTGTCTCTTTTTATTTTATTTTTTTATTATATTTTGTTATCGCATTGGCAAGAGAAAAAATTTCTTTGTTATTGTAGGGCATTGGGATTTTCCTAACAAGTAGTATCAGAGCCTAGGTTGAAAAAGGAGTTTTTGCTTTAAGGTTTTACAGACATGGCTAAATCATTAGGTACGATGATAAAATTGAATTCATCAAATTGTGCTATCTGAAAGTCAATGATGGAAGATCTGTTATATTACAAAGATCTGTTTATGCCTTTGGGCGATGATAATATGAAGCCATTAGATAAGTCTATTAAAGATTAGGCAATCATGCATAGAAAAACTGTCTGTTATATCCGACAATGGATTGATCACAATGCATATCATTGTGTTGGTTAGGAAACCAAAGCTGATGTTTTATAGAAGAAATTGGAACCTATGTACGAAAGGCAGACTACCTTGAATAACACCTCCTTGATTAGGAGAGTGGTGAATTTGAAGTATAAGAATGGATCCAATATGGCTGAGCACTTGAATGATTTTCGATACCTCGTAGATCAGCTATCTGCCATGAAGCTTGTGCTTGATAAGGAGATACAGACAATTTTATTGTTGAATTCACTACCTGACATCTGAGGACACTTGTAGTGTCTATTAGTAATTTTGCTCCAGAAGGAAAGCTTACTATTGCAATGGTGAAAGATAGCCTGATGAATGAAGAAGCCAGAAGAAAAGATCGAAGAAGCCAGAAGAAAAGATCTTAGCACAAGTTCTAAGACTCAAGCACTTGTTATTGATAAGCCAGAAAGACGTGGTAGAAGCAAGAACAAAGGCTCATATGATAAATCTAGGAGAAGATCTAAATCAAAAAGGAAAAATATTAAATGCTATTACTATGACAAGCCAGGACATTTCAAGAGAGAATGCAAACTGTGGAAGAGAGACTAGGGTAAAGGTAAGGGCGATGAAAAAAATGAAGACACAACTATTGCAGCAGGATGTGGTGAAATTATTGTTGCCTGAGATGATGATTGTTTTAGCCTTGCATATCATGATAGTGACTAGGTTATTGATTATGGTGCCTCCTTCCATGTGACATCACATGATGAATTTTTCTCAACCTATACCGCTAGTGATTATGGCAATGCTAGGATAGGAAACAATGAAACATCTAAAGTTGCTTGCATTGGAAATGTTGTTTTAAAGACTAACACTAGTTGCGGACTCATTCTCACAAATGTCAGACTTGTTCTATATATCCTCCTAAATCTTATATCTATAGGGAAACTTGATGATGAAGGTTATCATAGTCATTTTGGGGAAGGTAAATGGAAGTCACCAATGTTTTTCTCATAGTGGCAAAAGGAAAGAAGAGTAAAACCCTTTACTTAATGTCAGCAAAACTAAGTAAAGGAGATGCAAATCTGATTGATGACACTACTATGGAACTTTGGCATAAGTGGCTAGGTCACATGAATGAGAAAGGGCTTCAAATGCTTGTCAAGAAACAACTTCTGCCTAATGTAAAAGGTAATCCTCTAAAAACTTGCACTGATTGTCTTGTTGGTAAATAATATATAGTTGTATTTTAGAGAAATCCACCTGCTAGAAAATCTCATATACTTGATGTGGTTCACATAGTTGTATGTCATATGAAAGATAAGTCAGTAGGTGGTGCTCTTTATTTTGTGAAATTCATTGATGATCACTCTAGGAAGTTATGGACTTTTGCTTTTGAAGTCCAAAGATCAAGTACTTGATGTGTTTAAGCAATTCCACACTAGAGTTGAAAGAGAAGCATGAAGACAGTTGATATGTATCCGAGCAGATAATAATGGTAACTACAGAGGACCTTTTGAAGAATATTGCAAACAATACGGGATTAAACTAAAGAAGGCAGTTCCAAAGACCCCATAGGACAACGGCATTGCAAAGAGGATGAATCGCACTATCACAGTGAGTGCAGTGTATGTTATCACATGCCAAGTTACTAAAATCATTTTGGGGTGAGGCAATTTGGACAACTATCGATTTGATTAATCTATCCCCTTCTTATGCTCTGGATGGATTTATCCTAGAGAGAGTCTAGATAGCTAAATATGTTTCTTATGAACACTTACATGTGTTTGGTTACAGGGCATCTATGCATATTCCCATGGATGAAAAAGCGAAGCTTGATGCAAATTCAAAGTAATATATTTTTTCGGGTTATGCACATAATGAATATGGGTATAGGTTATGGGATCTTGTAAAGAAGAAGATTATTAGGAGCAGCGATATGGTCTTTCTTGAAAACTAAACCATTGAAAATATTAAGAAGCCAGAAAAGTCGAAATCCTCAGATGAGATCCCTATAAATGTAGATCAAGTGCCCTCACTTGAAGATTCTAATAATGATGGGGGAGATGTGGAAGATTCAGTTGAAGAGCCCCAAGAGCCTCATTAGTAGATTGAGTTGAGGAGATCTTCAAGAGAGCAAAGACTATCGATAAGATACAGTCCAAATGAGCATGTAATGTTGACAGACGGGGGAGTGCCAGAATGTTATCAAGAAGAAATATCGCATGAGTAGAAAAAGGAATGGGTTAAAGCCATGCAAGATTAGATGAAATCCTTGTGTAAGAACAAGACATATGATTTGGTGGTACTGCCAAAGGGCAAGCGACCATTGAAGAATAAATGGGTATATAGATTGATGACTGAAGAGAATATCTCACAACTAAGGTATAAGGCAAGAATGGTTGTGAAGGGGTTCAGTTAGAAGAAATGTGTTGGTTTTGGTGAAATTTTCTCACCAGTGGTGAAGATGTCTTCCATTTGGGTTGTACTCAGTATTGCTACCTATTTGAACTTGAAGATTGAGTAAATAGATGTGAAGACGACATTCCTTCATGGTAACTTAGAAAAAGAAATCTACATGGAGCAGCTTGAGGGGTTTAAGGTCAAGGGGAAGGAGCATCTTGTTTGCAAATTGCAGAAGAGCTTGTATGGATTGAAATAGAAGGCAGTGGTATAAGAAGTTTGACTCCTTCATGATTGATCAGGAATATACTAGGGTTACATCGGATCATTGTGTCTTTATAAAGAGATTTGGCACCGGTGAGTTCATTATTTGCCTATTATATGTTAATGATATGCTGATTATCGGTCATGATGTCAAGAAGATACAAGATCTAAAAATTACATTGAGCAAGTCTTTCAACATGAAAGACTTAGGACCTGCACGCCAAATTCTCGGTATGAGAATTATTCGTGATAGAAAGAGCAAAAAATTGCAGTTATCATAGGAGAGATACCTAGAAAAAGTATTGGAAAGATTCAACATGAGCAAAGCAAAACCCGTTTGTTCTCCACTTGCAGGTTATTTAAACTCAATTCCCAGTAGTGTCCTAAAAGTGAAGTAGACAAAGAAGACATGAAAAGATTCCTTATGCCTCTGCAATTGGCAATCTAATTATGCTATAGTGTGCCCTAGACTAGATATTGCTCATGTTTTTGGTGTAGTTAATCGTTATCTCTCGAATCCAAGTAAAGAGCATTGAACCATTGTTAAATAAATTCTTAGGTATCTCAGGAGCACTTCTAGATTATGCTTGCAGTTTGGTGGTAGTAATCCTCTATTAGAAAGGCTTTCAAATGCTGATATGGCTGGAGATCTTGGTGGTGTATGTCGACAATGTAGAGCCAGCATTCAATTTATGCCGAGACCAGCGATGTTTATATACCGACCAAAAGACATTAGTGTTATGCTAGCCTTCAACGTACGCTGGTGCTAGCATTGTGCCAGCCTTTAATGTATGCTGGCCTTTAATGTATAAATACTCATTGTTTTGTGTTTTAGGGGATCACTTAGCTATTTTGAAAACCTAAAGAGAGAAAGAGGCTTGTTCCTATTGTTGAGATTCACCGTCGTGGTGAAGATTTGTGATCCACTAGTATATTTACTAAAGAAAAGTTGTGTAATCCCATTATTGTTGATAGTAGAAGAATTTGTGTGTCGTTCCTGTGATTTTTCTTCAATAGGGGTTTTTCACGTTAAATCCTGGTGTCTCTTTTGATTTTATTTTTTTATTATATTTTGTTAACACATTGACAGAAGAAAAAATTCTTTTATATCGTAGGGCATTGGATTGTTCCTATCAGGAATTGATTAACTGCCAATACAAGAACTTGTAATTGGGTGGGGATACCCAACCAACAAGGACATGTGTCATGTATTTTATAGTTTGCAAGATTAAGACCCTCTAACTTTTGGGAGTTCAATAAGGACCTTGGCATGGATCCATCAAAGTAATTACTTTCAAGGAAAAGATATGACAAATTGCAACTCTTTGGAAAAGCATCGAGAATGATCCCATGGAAGTTATTTTGTGCCAAATCTAGCATAGACAATCCATGTAGGTTATCCACCAAAGGAGTAATATTACCACTTAACTTGTTTCCACCTAGACTAATTATCGAAAGTCCTGGAGGAGGTTTCTTGGAACCATGTCCCGTAGTGAGTTCTTATACATAACAACATAAGTAGGTCTTGTCAATTCCTAGGTTGCTTGTGGGATTTCTCCGTTAAGTTTGTTGGAAGCCAAGTGAATGCGCTCTAATTTACCAAGCATCCCTGATTCTTCAGGAATTTTCCCTTCTAAATGATTCTATGACAACAACAAAAAGTACAAGGATTTACACTTCCTGATTTTAGGTGGCATCGTCCAAGACAAATTATTCCTCATCAAGTAAAAATTGCCAGGCTTTCTCAAACGGCCAAAAGAAGAGGGCATAGAACCAGTTAAATTGGCTGACCCAATGCCTAAGTTTTCAAGTTCGCTACAATTGCCTAATTCCGAAGGAATACCTCCTTGGAAAGTATTAATTGATTGGTCTAGCGTTTTCACAATACTCAAATTTCCAAGAAATGGTGATATTTCACTGGATAATCTATTGGAAGATAAAAAGAGATCCACCAACTGAGCTAACCTTCCAATGTTTGAAGGAATTGGACCTATTATGATGTTTTCGGACAAGTCTAAATTGGACAAGTTTTGCAAGTTCGTCAAGTCATTGGGAATTTCTCCATGGAGAGCATTGTTTGATAGATCCAAGTATACAAGAGCACTACGATTGCTAAATTGTGAAGGTATCTTACCAATTAAATTAGTTAAGCTCATATCAAACATCTCCAAGTGCTCTAATTGGTCGATTTCGCGTCCAAGTCAGCCAAATACACTAATCTAGACAGATAAAGAGAAACCACATTGTAAGAAATACCGCATTCTACTCCTAGCCATTTACAAGGATGTTGGCTAGAAGCATTCTAGCTCAAAATTATGGAATCGGGGACTATATTGAAGTGTTGCAAGAGTGACAATAAGGTTTTGCCATCAGTGCTTAAAGCTGAGATATTTTGTGCTAGAGCAAAGAAACCAATGACCAACAAAAGACTGCGGCTGTAGTGAGGAAAGAGAACTGCTAGTACATAGCTAATGGACATGTATAATTTAATGGCTAGTGAACCCGATTCATAGAGGCATAACGTGGATACAACGTCGTCATCGTTTGACAATTTCAAACAAAGAAAATTTAAAAAATTAATGTCTTTAGATGTTTTTGTCTGTTTTTTCATTGTTTTTTTCCTTTTTCCTCTCTTCTATTAATATTGATTTCCATAGCACAATTTTCAATCAGATCTATGATTTAACAAATATAATTTCAAATTTTAAGGACACTTTTAATATAAATTTATAATTATACATGATTAACTCTTTTCTACTCAAATTTTTTAACCAAACAGAAACTTTTCTCTCCCTTTCCTTTTCTCTCTAATTATCTCCACGCTCACTTAAAAAAAAAAATATTCACTCCTTGTAAGTCGTCTAAATGAAGATAAATTTGATTATTTAAGATGTTTTCCACTAATATTTGCATTAGCAAAGCAATTATTTACTACGCTGAAAGGGAAAAATAGCGAATTCAAATCTAATATGAATTCATGGCCCAAAAAAAAAAAAGCATTGACGAATAAGTGTCAATTCATGGGTTCATTTATTTATTTATTTTAATTATTTTCTCGGGTATTCATTATGGATTGAATATTTAATTAAATCTAATATGAATCTGTAAGTATCTTTGCTTGTCTAATTCTTCCTTTCACAAAAAGACATAAATGATTTGTAAAGACCAGAAACCTGACAAAAAGTTTTAGTTTCGATGAATATGATATGGTAAATAAAATGGTAAATTGCGCACAGACACACACATATATATGTCTTTATAATTGTTCTATGTGTGTTCAACTCATTTACGAATTCGTAGTCGGAAATTGATTTCAGTGGAATGATTTTGAATTCACATTCGGATGATCTATTAAATTTTGATTGTGAAGAAACTCTTTCCATTAAATTTATAGCATGGAGTATTATAAGATGATTATTTCTGTTTCTGAATGAATGTTATAAACATTAGTTAGAGGAGTGGAAGAGAAAAGGAGAAAAAGGAAACAAAATTAGAATGCGACAAGAAATATATAGCACCATAATAGTTGATAGGTTTACAAAAACACGATTATATTTTTATATTTTAACTTCTTTTACTTAAATAATTAGAATTTATAAAGTCGGTAAAAAAAATACAATTCTACTGATTGAAAGTGTAGATTTGGCTAAAAAAACATAATATTCTATACAAAAATCATTTTAACTTTTTACCCTTTCCCATATATAGGATATACATAGATAAAACTATTCTGGTAGCCTGTAAGTAAATAAGTATCACGTAGTTATTTTTTAAATTACTAGAAACAAATAAACGAGGGTTTTCCTAAATTAGACGCTTTCTAGGTGTTTTTATAAAAAAACATGGAATAAGAATTAGGACTCTTTTAATACGTTTCAAAATAAAATCTAAAATGGATAAAACTTGAATGCAGTGGCTTTGCACAAATAAAATCAACTGGCAGACTGAAGTTTTATAAAATCAAAATGAACTATAAAGACTTGATTCCAATTAGCAGATACATTGGCATCTATAGGGTGGTCATATAAAACAAAAAAATAAATTTTTTCCATTTCAAGTCTTTTAACAAAAAAAGCTAAAAATATATGAATTTCCATGGACTTTCTCACCAAAACAAAAAAAAACAAAAATTGAAAAATCGATAGATACCTAAATGGTGAAGTATAAATTCAAATGGAACCAACAAATAAAAACTGCAAATACTTATCTTGATTTATTGATTAGGTATAATATAGATAGAACTTTAAACAATGAAAACATGATTGCAAGTACACAATTAATAATAGGGTAAATGTCACATTTCATATTTGAATTTTATTAATTTAAGCAATTAACAACCTATAATTTAAAAGTATCGATATATTACTTTCAAACATGTTAAGTTTATTTAAAGTATCTAAATGAAGTAGTTGATTGTAAAGTTGAATATCATTCGTGCAGCAAATTGCAAAAATCTCACAAGGTATAAGTAGTTAATTATAAAAATAACAAAGTTTAATTACCAATGCTTTTAATTTCAGGTAATTAATCGAAAAAATAGACAAATTTTATTAACAAACCTCACAATTACCCAACCATGAATATTCACATGGATAAGCAATGTCTGAAAAGTGAATCTAGGTCTAGCTTCCCTTTAAGCTCCCGTACACGACCCATAACCTATTCCGTTCCAAGTGAAGCAAGCACTCATCGCCTGAACTCCTTGCAAGATAATTTGTTGGACTTTTGATGAGAGGAACAAAAACAAGGGCTTCTTGATTATAACAATTCTTAATTTGCATAGCATTGAAGACAAACCTCCTATTAGTTTGGGGGGGGGGGGGGGGGAGGGAATCATCTTATCACGGGTCACGGCAAACCAATAATCCTCTAATCACTTTGTTTGTCAATTGCTCAAAAAGGCTGGTAAGGTTTCTTGGTGATCTCATCGTGTATACATAAGTACCTGGCCTTCAGTATCTAATGTGAAACTATACTTAAGGGATTTACAAATATTGTTAGAGACTTTTGAAACAAGTGATCAATTATTTGGTGAATCGAATGTTGATATTGATTGATTGTGAATATTTCAATTGGATTGAATAAATAAATACTTGCCAATTGCCGTTGTAATGTAATGGCATTAGTATTAATGTTTCAATCGAGATAAACCAAGTTCAGTATCTCTTTTCCTGTTATAATGGGGAAATGAAAAATTATACATTTGTAGGTCTTTTTCTCCATATGCAAATTATGTGTGTGTGTATTAAGTCTAACTAACATATTTTAAAGGAATGTGTCACAAGCATATCTATTATAATATATAATTTTGGAAGTCCTTTTCTTTTTCGGAACTTTTCACCATAGTAGTTTTTTCCAATTCATATTTGTACTTTTTCAATATTCTTTTAATGTTATATTTCATGAAATATTATAGCTTTGACTACTATAATTTTTCATAAAGAAACATGGTATAAGTACATTTTTGTACCATAACTTTCTTAAAGAAGGATGTTATAACATTGAAAGTAAAAATTCAAGGTAAAAACCCAATCTATATATTACTTGACTCTTTATTTCTTTTAGGTTTTTATACCCTTACTCTATCCAAAAGCAATTATCATTTTAGTGCAATCTAGCATTGAATTAAGTTCTCATAAATCATCATTTAATCTACTCCAATTTCTAGGAAATTTACTTTCATGGATGCATCATCTTTCTTGCATCTTTTATTTTTCCTTTTTGCTTTCTTATAACACAATTGACAAGTAATCTGATTCTTTACATTTTTTGAATATTTTATTTATTTGTTTGATTGATTTCTTCACTTTATCCACACGTATAACATTTTTAGTTCCCCATATTTAAATTTAATGCACTTTTGTTATTTTCAAGTAGAGTGTATTCATCTGTAGAAACTGTATTGATTTAATTCTTATTCATTGTACATACAATAATAATGTAATATGCTAACAATACTGACTTTAACATTGGTTTCAAGGGACTTGAAATTTTTTTTTATTTTTAATGTCAATGAATAAGAATTCCTTTTTATGATATTGGTATCTTATTTTATTCATACTACTTTTTATTCTATTGAGATTTAACATTATAAATTTTTATTGAAGTAATTTAGGCACTGCATATGGTTTTCTAAATAATTTATTTCGGTATTCAAAAGCGTTTATTCATATATATATATATATATATATATTCATTTATTTATTTTTATATTACTATATAATATAAGCGTTATATTCAAAATTTTTATTTTTTCTATGACAAGATAAGTGTATAATATTATTATGAATATCTTAATTTTGTAAATTGCAACTATAATATTATGTATTAGTATGGATATAAAACAAATCTACTACAATTAAATTCATTTTATAATTATAATTCTACTTAATAGCAGCGTAATGTGTACGAGTTCTTAACTAGTAAATTATAAAAAGTACATGTGTAGATAAAAATGAAGTTATAATTACAACAGTAGTGACCACCCATCAGCTGAATGGTGAAGTTGAAGTAAAAAGTCGAAGGAAGCCCATGATTCGATGTTTTGAAAACGAGGATGAATGCCTCAATTGGTATTGCTCATCCAATCATGTGGAAAAGGATGGCATTGGATGGACCAAGTAGAATTTTGAGGGAAACACACGCGCACACACACACACACACACACATATATATATATATATATATATATCATCACTTTGAAACGAATTCATATGATTCAGGACAGGTAAGAGAAGTAAGGTCAAAGGATTCGTGATCGTCCTAATTGGCTACTGGATTTATCAAAAATTGTATTCTTGTGATCTTAGCATCAATGCTATAGATTTTTAACTCATTTATGGTGAATGGGTTAAGAATATTTCGACTTTATACCTCATATTTCTGATTTTCTTAATCCTTTCTAGTGTTTGAGTTCCATGCAATCCCATCAAGTGGTGTTCAAGCATTGAAAGTTGGAATGTAAAATTGATTGACAAGTCCAACTTCAAATGATAATTAAATCATTAAATAGGCTTTTATTTCAAAAAGTTGTGTGTTGTGAGGTATTTTTTGTTACTCAATTAAAAGTGGGTGTCATCTAGTATACTGGTCCGATTTTCGTTTAATTAGGATATCTAGTTATAATACTAGCAAGGGATTAAAAATATTGTCTAGATCAAACCTTTTTTTTTTTTAAAACGAATGGGGTCTTTAATGTTTTGTTTAATTCTAAATTGCTATTAATAATATGATATATTTATTTTATAAATGAACGTATGTCTTAAGTTAGAATTATTTCTCTATTTTAGTTAAATAAATAGGTAACATTAAGAAGCCAGCAAACATATGTTGATTCATTAATTAGCCAGCATCCGACGTTGCTTTAAACATGTATAATAATTAAAAATTACAATTTAAATTTTGACATAGATCAAAGATGTAAATATACATTTAACTATCAAATATTACAAATACTCTCCTGAATTTTGATCAACATAAAAAACATTTTCTTCTTTTAAATCTAAATATAACGACGGGAACTCCATCCATCCATTAGCGTGTTCTTCACTGAACACACTTAATTTGAGAGTTCCACCATCCTCTATATGAGGTATCACACTATAGAAAAAAATTATACCACACTATAGTCAAAGGTTTTTTTTTTTTTTTTTTCAAAGAAGTCGAAGTTTAAGAGGTATTATATTATGCTTTGATAAGTTTCAAATGTTTTCACACAAGGTCAAAAATTAGGAATTATTCACAGCTTCTAGTAATTATATACCAATTTATTAAAGGTTAATGGAGTTATCTGTAATGTTTAATAGTGTGGGGGATATGTTTACGTGAGGTTGAATTTTAGAGGGTTATTTGTATTTTTCCTCATATAAAAAAAGTGACTATTTAATTGAAGTAAATATATATTTGCTTCGTTGTTCAGTTTATGTGGTATTAATTATCCAGCAAAAGTCTTTAGTGACAACAGAGGATGATCACCTAAAAAGTAGATGATAAAAGATTCAAAAATTTGAACCGTGAGGCCATCTTGACATGATTTGATCTGTCATAGAGTCTTTAGACACGAACATGGTCGTGTATTATAAAAGAGCTAGGCTTGTCAATATAAACCCAATCGTTACGCAAACACACCAGTTACTATGCCTACCCTCTCATGATTAAACAAAACCCACCCAAGACAAGAAATGGACCATATGCAATTGCGACCTCCATTGTAAGAAGTGGAATATGTTGATTATGCCTTGTTATGTCTCGATCAAACCTAATTATTTAGGATTACTTTATTTTGGAACAAAAATGGTTATTGTCGATCTTTTATATGAAACAAGTTCTTATGTTCGCGTGCATATGTGCATGCGTGCATTTATGTATGTATGTGCATCAGTCTTTTTAGCCTTGAAGCTAAATAATAATAAATAAATACATAAATAATTAATAAGCACTAAATGCCATGTATTTATATAAGACTTCAACATGTATGATGGTGACATATACAATTTTCAGATACAGATATTATTCATACTTTACATTCATTACATTGCAAAATTCTATTAAAATTTATACATCATGTGTACACAAATAACTTGTAATATCCAATGAATCCTTTTTCCTTTGTTTACTACAAAAGACTACACTAGTAGAAATTTTGACTTATCAAGGGAGAGAAAGGGGCAAGATTCGCCCCTTTCAAAAACTAAGGCAGAACTCTTGAAATACGCCTACATGAGACGAGTTTCACCTCAATAATAAACATTGAGGCAAAATTTGCCTTAATAATTGTCACTGAAGCGAAATTCACCTCAAATGCCAGTTGATGAAGATATGATAATACCAAGCTCGCCACAACAATTTCAAGTATCCAGAGGCATGATCACATGAAGTCGGGCTAAGAAACTTCGGAATGAATTCAATAGATATTGCAAGAACTTTATATAGGATCGAGTGAAGCATACTGAATCAACTTCAGAAGGAAAAATAAAGTTATTCAACATAGTGGGACGAAATGGTGACCATCCGAGCAATTTCATTATATAGAATGATGTTAACGAATAAAAAAAAAATTAAAGTTGGTGCAAAGCTGCTAATTTTGATCTCAAAGACACCAGCTTTAGGAGTTACGCCGTCGGTCTTTAGATGGCTATCTTTGAGACAAATTTTGATTAGATTCATATTTTTAAAAGTTGCCTTCAAATGCCGCTGGCCTTTTTCTTAAACGCTACCAGCCTACTTGTTCATGCTACTGGCCTTCAAGTGGCGTACAAGATGCACAGTTTCATTTTTTTAAAGCTACTCGCAAAGCCACCAGTGAAGTTATAAAAGGCCACTAGCATATTTGCTAGGCTACCAGCCTTCTTTATGCGACAGACATGTTTTATTTTGTGTCTTTTAGGTTTTCCTTTTGTTATTACATATAATTTTTTGTGCTTGATTGAAAGAACAGATGAATTTTGATATTGAAATCAAATTGAGAGAAATTCTTCTCTTTGAGTTCTTTTGAGAACTTAAGAATTCTTCAAGAATTGAAATTCTTTTTGCATTCTTCGTTATACCAAGGTTCTTGGTTGGTATTTACTACAGAGTCGAAATCCATATCAAGATTCTTAGGATTACTCAAACAATATGTCAACGTTGTTCGATCAATTCATACCAAGGTTCATGGAATTCTCATATCTAATTCTAGGTATTTCATTGATTCATGATCCGCTTCAATTTTTAGAGTCCGAAAAATTGCAAATCCATGCCTAGCATGCATTAGATTGGTATCAGAGTGAGGTTTTCTAAGAATCACCAATTCAGTTCAATTTGAGAATGGTAATCCAATACCTTAACTCATATTGTTTATATCTATAATTGATTTGAGTCTTTTGTTAAGTAGTTTGATTAATTGTTTGCTCTTAAGGTTCTTGTTAAAAAAAAAAAAAGAAAAGAAAAAAGAATATCAAAAGAATTTATTTTGTGAGAAAGAAAGACACAAGTGGATTGGTGTTCCATCTCTATTTTTTTTTTCTTGGATTTTCGATTCTATTATATACTTATCAAGAATTAAAGTGTCACGAGGACCAATACAGGAAAGAAAATTCACGAATTGAGGTCGCAAGCTCGGTAAAGAATAGGGGTGTTCACGGTTTGGTTAATCGGTCCGTGGCCTTTTTTTTTTATCCTAACTGTAATAATCGGATTTTCAATATCGTGATCCTAAACTGATCCATTATGAACGATTAACCGCCTTAACGGTTAACCTTTTTTTTGGTTAATTTTTCGGTTTTCGGTTTTTAATCGTTTGACATAATGGTTATGCAAATTTTGCAATTAACTATACTTTTCAATATGTCCGTAAAAATAATTAAAGTATTTTTTTTGTATAATTATATTAAAAACTATAAATTAAGAATGTAAGACGTGTAAAATAGTTGTTAATATACATCAGTATCATCAAGATAATCATCATAATAGCCTTTTACTCATGTGTTCTTATCAACCTTGATCAATTAAGCTCAATACAAAATCTCAATCAAATACCACCATTCTAATTTTCAAACATATATGCATTTGTTTCTTTTTATCTGAATCATTCACTTTAACATAATTTATATTGATAATACTAAAAAAAAATAATTATATGGGCATATTATAAATTATATATATTTATAATTACGGATCGGTTAACTGAATCCATCAGTTTCTAGAATCTAAAAACCGAAACCGAAACGAAAACCGAAAAAAAAATTAAAACTGCTAATCCTAAACCGAAACCGATGGATCGGTTAACCGCTTTTTTCGAATTGGTTTCTCGATTTCGGTTCGGTTTTCCTAAACATTCGGTTTTTTTGCACACCCCTAATAAAGAACCATAAGACAAAGGATCGAGATGTAAGGTAGTAAGTGTATTATTAATTTTTAGTGACACACAAGGGTTGAGTGTCATATTTTGCAAGTGATACACATGAGGGAGGTAGTGAGGTCTCTTTTTCCTTTTTTTTTTAATTAGTTTTTTAGTATTCCTTGATATCACAGGATGTCTAGCACTTCAAAGAAAGAGGGGGAAGAGGCTAGTGATATGACTTGAACAGGATTATAGGAAGCCTGTTAGAGCTAGAGGCAAGAGTAGCTCACTAGATAATACTAGTTAAGGAGGCAAGAAAATTGATACTAATTTGAATTCTATAAAATTCAAGATTCCTCCTTTTCAGGACCGAAGTGACCTATATGCTTATATGGAGTGGAAGTGCAAAATTGAATTAATTTTTGCATGTCACAATTATTCGGAGGAGAAAAAGGTCAAATTGGTTGTTGTGGAGTTCGATGGATATGCCAACACATGGTGGAATCAACTTACTCTTAATAGGAAGAGAAATTTAGAGAAACCAATTAATACATGGAGGATTATACCACCAGTTACAGGAACTTACTCAAGAAAGTAAGAGTGTAGAAGAATATTATATAGAAATAGAAACACTCATCATGAAGGTTGATGTAAAGGAAGCTGACGAAACTACTATGGCTAGATTTTTAAATGGGCTAAATAGAGATATTACAGACAAGGTAGAATTGCAACATTATATAGAGTTGGAAGAAATGTATCAGATGGTATAGAAATTTGAAAGCCAACTCAACAGGAAAAGAAAATATAGTTATGAAGGTACTTCTTCTACCTTATGGAAGAAAAATTAGAAGAAGGAAGATAAGATGAATAAGAAAGAAAAATCAACTCACACTATGCCAAAGGAGGAAACTTCTAAGAAAACCAAAGGTAAGCTTGAATCCCAATCTTGTTTAAATAGCGTACATTGTTTCAAGTGAAATGGTATGGGACACATAGCTTCTCAATACCCTAATAAGAAAACTATGATTGCATTGGGTAATTACGAATATAAGACGGAAAGTGAGAGTGAAGAAGATGATGATGATATGCCGAGTTGGAGGATGTGACTGATAATGAAGAGGTAGATGCTTCAAATTTATCATTGGTTATCAAACGTACCTTAAGTACGTAACAAGTGGATGATGGCGCACTTAAGTAGTAGAGGAAGAATATTTTCCATATTCGAGCTGTAGTGAAAGAAAAAGTTTGCAGTTTAATTATTGATGATGGTAGTTGTGTCAAAATGGTGAGTATAAATTTAGTGGAATTGATTAAGCTACCTACACTAAATACCCTAAGCCATATAAGTTACAATGGCTAAATGATTCTGAAGAGTTGAAGGTGGACAAGTAGGTGAAGTTATTGTTTGCTTTGGGAAATTATAAGGATGTGGTGTTGTGTGACGTAGTACCCATGAATGCATGTCATATATTGTTTGGCAGACCATAGCAGTTTGACAAAAATGCTATTCATGAAGGGTGTTCAAATAGATCCATCATGCGAAAGGACAGTAAAACTTTCCATTTGAAGCCTTTAACACCACAACAAGTACAGGAGGATCAAAAGAAGTTAAAATAGGAAGATGAGATGTTGAGAGCTAGTGAGAAAAAGAGAGAAAACATGAAAGCTAATGAGAATGATACAAGAATGATAGAGGGAAGAAACAAAGTGTCTAGTGAGAAAAAAGGAGAGAGTGAGAAGAAAAGGAAATTGAATTGTTTTGCCACTAAAAGTGAGCTTAGGAGTGCAATGAGTGAGAAAAACCCCTTAATTGTACTTATGTACAAGGAGGCAATGATTTGTACTAACGATCTTAACCCTTCGCTTCCTGGTTCTATTGTATCTCTTTTGCAAGAATAAGACGACTTGTTTCCTACAGAAATTCCTGGATAGTTACTACCAATTAGAGGCATAAAGCATCAAATTGACTTCATATCTAGAGCTTCTATCCCAAACCGACCTACTTATAGGAGCAGTCTTGAAGAGACTAAAGAGATACAACGGCAAGTAGTCCTTTGGGTTTAATTGAAATAACATATCACTTGTGATATTGAAATCAAATTGAGAGAAATTCTTCTCTTTGAGTTCTTTTGAGAACTTGTAAATTCTTCAAGAATTGAAATTCTTGTTGCATTCTTTGTTATAACAAGGTTCTTGGTCGGTATTTTCTACAAAGTCGAGATCTCCATATCAAGGTTCTTAGGATTACTCAACCAACGGGTCAAGATTGTTCCATCAATTCATACGAAGGTTCATGGAATTCTCATATCTAATTCTGGATATTTCAACAGGTCAGAGTTCGCTTCGATTCTTAGAGTCCCAAAAATTGTAAATCCGTGCCTAGTATGTATCACCATCTGAGCAGTGACACGTATTATTATTGACGAGACTAGATTAAGGCGAGAATCTAAGCCTTATATGTACCCGTCCCCATCGCCACTTCTCTCCACTTTCGTCTCGATCTCACTAGGTCTCACATGCCCTAAATTTTGCAGCTAGTAAATCATACAATCAAAATCAATATTTGATTAAGCGATATGTAATCTCAAATGTGGTGGAGAGGCAGCTGCGAGCTACCCTCTGGATGGATATAAGCATAAGGCGGATGAATGGAAGGATTTCATCTGCTTCATATAGATAGGTCAAAGCTACGGGTATGTATGTTTTTTAGATGATAGATTACATGCGACCATTCTTAATCAATCTAGCAAAATATCTTATTATTTCTTTTGTTTTTTTTTTTTTTTTTTGCAACATCGATCTAAGGTTAATACAAGGAACTGAAAGAAGCAAAAGGTCTTAAACACAAGAGGGACTAAATCCATGATGTGCCATATGTTTACGAATGATAACAGTGTATCAGTTGTATCAAATTATAAATAATGAAACCCAATAGAAATCCAACGACAAGCTCTAAGGTAGTGCTCCTATCGATTGCAGAATAGAATTAATATGAGTGTCATCCTCTAGGATCTAGATATCAAGTACTAGTATTACCGTTTCTCTACTATTTAACCTAACAATTGATATGATATTATGACTATTTTTCTAATCAATAACCCTAATAATTAAATATGAGTGCTTTCAAAGGATAAATTCAATCACAAGACCTACCCTTTATCTTGATCCACCCTAAACCCTAATTTCTTACAACAAAATATTGATCAGTGAGTGGCTTATACTTTGTACTGCAAAATCACACAATTAACTTGGTGGGTGTCGAATCCAACAAAAATAATTTATAATTAACCTGCTTTAAATATTTGTAAATAGAGTGAGCAGGATCGTCTCCACAGGAACTGGTAAAATTCCCAAATTTCTATCGAGATTAAGAAGAGAAAAAGAAAATAAAATAAGGGGTTTTTGAACTCACACGATTAAAATAAACCTATATCTAATTAACAAGAATTTCTATATTAAAAAGATTATCTAGCCTAGGTCTTATTACAATTCAATTCTCGGGATTGATCCTTGACTCAATAATTATTATTCCTATTTTGAATAGGTTAGTTATAATTTTCAACAAGCTCTGAAAATCAATCTCTTTTTATATATTAAATAACCAAGATAAGATCTTTGATTATTCCTAATCGAATAGACAACCCTAAACAAGCTCTTAAGGTTTAATCTATCAATTGCATTAGAAATTAGAGAGACCTAACCCTAATCAACAATCTCATAGAGCATGGATCATTTAGAATAGATTATATTTCATCAACAACAACAAATAATCATCTATTTTATGACTATCGTGTTGTTTCATCACTTTATATTAGGAGATTCATACAATTACGGATATGAGTCCTAATTGATTGATTATTGTTTGTTATCTAATACAACCGGATCCAAAGTTATATCAATAATAGACAAACAATCCAAATAAATCTGATGAAATATAAATATTCAAAATAGAGAACAATGAAATCAAACCACTTTGGTTACAATCCTCTTGAATTGATTTGCAATAATCCCTTTGGCTAGATTTGGAGTTTAGCCACTCATGACCCTTAGAATTCTCTCTAGGGTTTTCTTACAAAATTGTATCTAAATATGGAATGAATGAATCCTCTTGAAAGAAACCCTAAATAATATATAAATACAAGTTTGGAAGTTATGGAATTCGTAGGGACAAAGGCTGGATCCGTTTAGATCATGAATTGACCGGCCTAAATGCTTCATGGCTTTTCATTTACCCGGCGTTACAGCTTTTCATTTACCCAGCCGTTACAAGAAGGCTGGCGAAATTCCCAGATGGCCGGCAAGAAGCCCAGATACGCCGACGGCTTTGATCTCCTTTCGTGCGTCCAGCGTTGTAATGGCCGGCGGCGTTGATAGATAAGCTGGCGGCCTTTATTGTGTGCGTGATGTCCAGAATGATAAAGGCCGACGGCCTAAGCATATGCACAGCCGGCCTTCAATGTAATTTTTCTCCTTTGATTCAATTTTGCTCCAATCTTGTATTTTTCACTTCTTTTGGCTTCAAAGACCTGATATTCATATAAATCACGATTAAGTACCAATTCCATATAATTTCTATAAAATTAATAACAAATTAATCTAATTTATTCCCAAGAATTAAGAGTAATTTTCATCTCAACAAATTCCCCCACACTTAAACCATTGCTTGTCCTCAAGCAATACCATATAACCTAAAATGAAATCTTATCATGGAGTGTGCTTCTTTCAAAATTCAAATTCAAGCATCTTTCTTTCTTTAAGACTTGTGATTTTCAGTGCTTACCTGCTCAAACCAAACTGAGGACTTGTAATTAGAGTACTAAAATGAAAATTCAGTAGTTAATCTAAACAAAACAAACTTGAACCACATATTTAACCAAAGATCCTTCTACTCAAAAGTAAATACCCAATCCAATAAGGAAAAATACCCATTTAGACTTCACTGGACATCTAACGACATATACTCTTACCAACACAGAATAAAAGCATTTGATATCAGTTCTTTCCCTAGATTTTCTCTTGTTTATTATAAGTCTTATTCCGTTCGATTGTTTCAACATTCATTTTTCATTCAAGCATATTTAGAGCCTTCAGAGATGAATCTCTGGACGGGTTTTAGTCCGTTTCTTTTCAGCTCTTTTTTTTCTAATTTTTCTTTCAAAGCACTTTTCACTTTTTAGCCTTTCCTCCCTTATCGTTATAGTGAGTTCATTGAGTCGGTACATCCCGGGCTCATCACCCAAGTGACCAGGTTTTAAAGGGACCCCTACGAACTCTTCCTCACTCTAACATTCAAGTTTGGATACTCATAACTCGATTGTTTGAGTTAGAGGAGTATAGGCTTATGCTTGTTTCTACTTTTTGAATGCAACAACAAATTTAAGACTTTTTTATCAAAGATCACTAAGAAAAAGACTTCTTTATCTCTTTTACTAAGTGTTGAAAAATTCTTTAATAAGAACTTATAAAAGTATATATAAATTAGCTTTCTTCCTAGAAGTAAACCTGTTTATTTTTCACTAAGGACTCGACTTACTTTCAAACTTCCAAATCTAAAGCCAAATACACAGTAAATCTGTTCCTTAAAGATTTTACTACTCAATTTTAATAAGTATTCAAATCACAACAGTATAGGTGAGTAAAGCACTTTCACAAGTCAATTTTTCACTTTTTAGATGCTATCTTTAATTTTTCAGCACAATCTAGATTTCATTCAAATTTTTGAAAAAAAAAATTGGCCTAAATGCCATATATTACTTAAGAACAAATGATCAACAGCTTAAAGTGTGGGTACACATTTCAATTCCAGATGTCTTATATATGCAAAATAATTTCAGAAGTCATATATCACCAAATGAAATACTCAAATTCATAATTTTATCCCTCCCCCACACTTATAGTAAACAGTGTCCTCACTGTTTCTAAATCAGCACAAAGTAGGAAAGAAATAAAAAGAAATAGGAATAACGGTACTTCCCCGGTTTCTCTTTTGAAGCTCCTTTGAAGTTCTTTGTCCTTTAAAACTCATGAGAGAGATTTTCTTCTTCAGTTCAAGATCTAAGACCTACAAAACCAAACAAATAAAAGAAAACAAAACACACAAAAACAAAAGCATTAGTAACAAAAACCATGGGTTGCCTCCCATGAAGCGCTTCTTTATAGTCCTTAGCTGGACTATTCCAAGTCATTCTCTTATGGAGGCTCAAAGATATAGGATTCCCAATTCTCAAACATAGGATATCCTTCAGTTAAATTCTTCTCATATTCACCCTAGCGATCTCTCCATCTAAAGCTTTTAACAATTGATCATAGAAGATATCACTAGTGTCTTTTTTATGCTCATCCTCCTTTGAATTCAACTTATCATCTCCAATCTTCTCCATAATTTGTCCAGTGTCAACTAAATTTTCACCAAGTCCATCCACTTTTGATTCATCAACTAGGCTCTCTTCTTGCACTTCCACAACCTGATTGTCATTCTTAGAGATAGCAAAAATATTAGAAATATTTGAATTAATTTTCTTTTCACTATCTACCGAGAATCTAATGATCTCCCCATCAAATTCCATAGTCATAACCCCTTCATTAACATCAATTTTGGTTTTAGATGTTTTCATAAATGGTCTCCCAAGCAAAAGTGTAGGTGATTTTGAATACATCTCCTCACCCATATCAATTACATAAAAGTCAGCGGAAACACTAATCCATTGACTTGTACCAAAACATCTTCCAAAATACCTGATGGATATATATTAGATCTATCTGCAAGTTGCAAGATTACTCTTGTTTCTTTCAAAGATCCAATATTCAACTTCTTAAATATAGATAAGGGCATGATATTAACTGAAGCTCCTAGGTCACACATACAATTTTCAATCCTAACTTGATCTATTGTACAAGGAATAGAAAACGTACCAGGGTCCTTGCACTTTGGTGGTAGCTTCTTCTGAAGAACAGCAGAAATATTCTCACCCATAAAACCATCTCATTCCTTAAGCTTCTTCTTGTTTGTGCAAAGATCTTTCAGAACTTAGCATATCGAGGTATTTTCTTAATCACATCCAATAAAGGAATATTCACCTCGACTTTCCTAAAAGTCTCCAAAATTTCCTTCTCTTCATCCAATTTCTTGGATTGATTCAACCTAGAAGGGAATGGGGGTATAGGCTTATAAATCTGTGGTGGGGGTTTTTCTACTTGTTTCTCCTCCATGTGGGGGTTCTCTTTTTCACTTTTCTCATTGGAGTCGGTCTCAATTACCTTCTCATTTGAGTCTTGCAATTCCTTGCCAGATCTCAAGGAAATTGCACTCACATTTTCTCTATGATTAATGGTGTTAGAAGGTAACTTACCTTGCTGTTCCAACTTACCTACTGAAGTGGCAAGTTTACTCATCTGACCCTCCAAATGTTGAATGCTTTGCTTCGTCTCATGTTGGAATTGCTTAGTCTCATCCTGAAATTGTTTAGTGTTGATTGCAAGAGACTTAACAATATCTTCAAGTGATGTACCTGAACTTGAAGACGAAGACTGTTGTGGTGGTGGTTGTTGTGGCCTTGGTTGATATTGCTGAAAGTTCTGTGGCCTTGGTTGGTAACTGAAATTTGGATGATCCCTCCATCCAGGATTGTATGTAGTGGCATAGGGATCATATTTTCTTTGAGGTGGTTGTGGTTGTCCTGGAAATACTCCAATCGCATTTGCATGCGCATATGAATCTTCTTGTAATGTTGGACACATGTCTGTGGGATGGTTGGAAGCACATATACCACAAGCTTTCGCTGTTGATTCCCTAAAGCTATCTGTTGCACGAGAGAAGTGAGGTTAGAAATTTGATTCTCAAGATGAGGGACATTTACCTCATTAACTCTTCTTGTGATAGGATCATGACGGTATTCAAACTGTTGTGAATTCGCAGCCATCAAAGATATCAAGTCCCGAGCCTGAGCAGGGGTTTTGTCTACTATAGCTCCTCCGCTTGCTGCATTCATCATTTTCCTTTCTATTGGCAACAAACCTTCATAGAAATATTGGATCAAAAGCTGTTCTGAAATACCATGTTGTGGACAACTGGCAACCAATTGCTTGAATCGCTCCCAATATTCGTGAAGATTTTCTGTGTCCCTTTGTCTTATCCCACTAATTTCCCGTCTAATATTTGCAGCTCTTGTTGCAGGGAAGAATTTGTCCAGAAAAGCTTTAACCATATCAGTCCAAGTAGCAATGATCCAGGAGGTAGATAAAATAACCAATCCTTTGCCTTGTCTTTCAATGAGAATGGGAAAGCTCTTAACTTGATTTGATCTTCAGGAATCCCTTGAGGTCTCATGCTGGAACAGACAATGTGGAATTCCTTCAAGTGTTTATGAGGGTCCTCGTTTTCCAGGCCATGAAAACTTGGCAACAGATGAATAAGACCTGATTTTAACTCAAAATCTACATTCAATTCAGGGTATTGAATGCATAACGGTTGTTGAGTCACATCCGGTGCGGCCAATTGTCTCAAAGTTCTCTCTTGATTTGCCATCTCTTCCTCTTCTTGATCTTGTTCAATTTCCAAACTTTCAGTTTCCTGTTTTTCAGACTCACTAGATGATTCGGTTAATTCCAAAGCTTGAGTCAATCCAGGAGATGAAGATGATGTTGTAACGTCTTGAGCACGCAGTTTTGCTTGTTTGCGCAGTTTCCTCTCTGTCTTCTCAATTTCTGTATCAAATTCTAAAATACCTTTGTGAGAAGCACGGGTCATAAACAAAAGAAAAAAAATAAAAATAAAAAGAAATAGAAACAGGAACTTTTTGGACACCAATCCCCGGCAACGGCGCCAAATTTTGGTGGGTGTCGAATCCAATAAAAATAATTTATAATTAACCTGCTTTAAATATTTGTAAATAGAGTGAGCAGGATCGTCTCAACAGGGACTGGTAAAATTCCCAAGTTTCTATCGAGATTAAGAAGAGAAAAAGAAAATAAAATAAGGGGTTTTTGAAATCACACGATTAAAATAAACCTATATCTAATTAACAAGAATTTCTATATTAAAAAGATTATCTAGCCTAGGTCTTATTACAATTCAATTCGGGATTGATCCTTGACTCAATAATTATTATTCCTATTTTGAATAGGTTAGTTATAATTTTCAACAAGCTCTGAAAATCAATCTCTTTTTATATATTAAATAACCAAGATAAGATCTTTGATTATTCCTAATCGAATAGACAACCCTAAACAAGCTCTTAAGGTTTAATCTATCAATTGCATTAGAAATTAGAGAGACCTAACCCTAATCAACAATCTCATAGAGCATGGATCATTTAGAATAGATTATATTTCATCAACAACAACAAATAATCATCTATTTTATGACTATCGTGTTGTTTCATCACTTTATATTAGGAGATTCATACAATTACGGATATGAGTCCTAATTGATTGATTATTGTTTGTTATCTAATACAACCGGATCCAAAGTTATATCAATAATAGACAAACAATCACAAATAAATCTGATGAAATATAAATATTCAAAATAGAGAACAATGAAATCAAACCACTTTGGTCTCACAATCCATCTTGAATTGATTTGCAATAATCCCTTTGGCTAGATTTGGAGTTTAGCCACTCATGACCCTTAGAATTCTCTCTAGGGTTTTCTTACAAAATTGTATCTAAAATATGGAATGAATGAATCCTCTTGAAAGAAACCCTAAATAATATATAAATACAAGTTTGGAAGTTATGGAATTCGTAGGGACAAAGGTTGGATCCGTTTAGATCATGAATTGACCGGCCTAAATGCTTCATGGCTTTTCATTTACCCGGCTGTTACAGCTTTTCATTTACCCAGCCGTTACAAGAAGGCTGGCGAAATTTCCAAGATGGCCGGCAAGAAGCCCAGATACGCCGACGGCTTTGATCTCCTTTCGTGCATCCAGCGTAGTAATGGCCGGCGGCGTTGATAGATAAGCTGGCGGCCTTTATTGTGTGCGTGATGTCCAGAATGATAAAGGCCGACGGCCTAAGCATATGCACAGCCGGCCTTCAATGTAATTTTTCTCCTTTGATTCAATTTTGCTCCAATCTTGTATTTTTCACTTCTTTTGGCTTCAAAGACCTAATATTCATATAAATCACGATTAAGTACCAATTCCATATAATTTCTATAAAATTAATAACAAATTAATCTAATTTATTCCCAAGAATTAAGAGTAATTTTCATCTCAACATAACTCAATTGCTCCCTCAAGTCAATCAATTCCTAACCCCATATAAGATAGTGGAGACTTCTCCCTCACTAACGCCACCTAAGATTGCATTAAAGATCAATATTCTTCAACAAAGATGAAATCTTTATGCAGAAAATCAAAGCTTACCTATCTATAAGTGCAACATATAATCTCTCTATTCATGAAGATCTATCTTATTAGATGAAACCTCTTTCTATCTAACAAGAACTGTATAAGCAATCAATTATGTGCATAAATCAATCACAAGACAATTAAAATACATGAATAGATACAAAGACATAAACTTTTCATAAATCAAAACCAATTCAATTCATTTATGGGTTTAGGGTTTCACAATAATTAGGGCATAACAATCTACTCCTCCATGGAGTCTACAATGAAAATGGAAGATCTAGAGAAGTAATCAATAAACATAATTAAATGATAAAACCCTTTTTGACGTCTTGTGATTTCCGATGAAGCTCAAGCACTTTTCCTCCTTGAAGTTCATCTTTTATCTCTTCTAGGGTTTAGAATATGTCTAGGGTTGATCAAAGAAAGATAATATGAAAGGTTAGGATAGCTATTTATAGATTTGTAACCAATGAAGTTCTACACGGCCGTGCTCGGGGTTATGCACTGTGGAAAATCTTCATTTTCTTCTCCGGTTACATTTTTTCTCCAGCACTGCTTTCTACACTACTTGGGCAACGATTGGGGTACAAATGAGGATAGTTTCTGGTCACTTTTTACAGCTCAACTCCAACATCTGCATGGCTATGTTGTAAGTTGTGTACAATTGAAAATCAACCTTTTGTATTCTTTATCAAAGTTCATCTTGTTTTTGCTCAAATCATCCTTAAATCTTTGAAATATCTTCTTTAAACCATGAAATCAAATATTAAGCTATTAAGTATCCTTTTCTTGATAATTTCACATAAAATCTATACAAAATCATATGCAATGAATACTATAAATAAAGATCTTTTAACTCTTATCAACAAACGTATACTTCATTTCTACATGACAACATATTGTATGATTTTAAGTCACACGTGTTTTCACTTACATTTTTGTTGTATATTTTCATAACTTCATATCCCTAAAGAACTACAGGTGGACTCACATTAGAAAGAAGAATGGGATGCCCATGAATGAGTGGCAGTTGCTAGAAGCCACCACTTATTATGTAAGTCTATTTAATATTTATTTATATAATAATATATTTTTCCAATATCTTCATAATACTGACATAATTATCGTTCATTTTTCAAATTAAGCTCAAATGGAGGATCACACAGCCTAAGAGGATGCTATTACTATTACAACAGGCCAAGATCTTATGAATGATGTTGCTATCATGGAGGAAGTCTTGGGCCACAGGTCTAGTTATCAACAAGGCATGGGATACGGTGCTCTAATCCCCAAAGAGAGATGTTCTTACTTTAAATAGTTTAGGGAGGAGACTTTTGTGAACTCAGATGGGGAGATCAACGTGCTAAGGTACAAGGTCGAACATATGGAGTGTTTATGGGAGATGCATATGAGCCAACCTCTGATGCAATTGTACGAGCAGTACACATTATACTCACAGTCTGTATCCTATATGAGTGGTCTTGCTGGTGGGCTCGACTCAGGATACTTGAATAAAAGATTTTCCCCTCGACAACTCTATTGGTCCCGCTAAAATAATCAAGAGGAGGCTTAATTGATTGCTATAAAAAAATTTCAAATTTAATAAAATCATCCCCTTTGATTAATTACTAATTCAATGCCGCACTCAATTCACAAATTTAGATAAATACGTGAAATTTTAATTGTAAGAATTAAAAAAGCAGGGAAAGAAAAACACAATCAGCGATGTATAATGGTTCTACCTTATGTGTTAATCCACTATTTCAACTTCGAGTCAGGGACCCCATAATCCTCATGGGTTTATTCCACTATATCCAATAAAAACAATTTACAAGATAATACAATTCACTCTACGCAATTCTCACAGCTTTCCTCAAGCTAATAATCGATACTATAGAGGCTAATCTTATAAACTAAAAAGCTAACAAGATAGAAGGCAACAAGTTGCTTCTATCAATAAGGAAATAATCAAAGGTTAAAAAAATTACAGCAAGAAATGAGTGCACAAGGTCAGATTAGAAATTTCAATAGAAGTAACATCTCTTGTTTTTGAAATAGCAACACGTATATATTTTTCTATTTCTTTTTCGTGTGATATATATGAAGCTTCCTCTAATCTTCAATGTCTTTAAAGTTTGTTTCAAATAAAGGATAAGCTTCCCCACAAATAGCTCGGATAATATCTTCTCTCCTTATCTTGAATTAGATTAAAAAGATGATAAGTACGTTGTGTATTAGATAATATCTTCTTTCTTCAAAACTGATCCATACACGGATAAGTTCTAACTTCAAATTTTAAAGAAATCCTGTAAACATAAGAGAAATGAAGCTATTGTATTTCCATATTTGCTCATACTTCTTGAAGTATACAGCACAAATTGTAATGATTTTGATTTAACCCTATGGATATTAACCAATTTTAGTGAAACATATGATTATATTACCCAAAAATACCCATTTTCTCATAGTTAGGCCTTCAATATACTTATTTGAATTGATTTGGAATAAATTTGATTGAATTCAAACCATCGTGAAAGAAACTATCTTGTTATAAAAAATTTAGTGAACCTTCTATAAAACCTTTCGGATAAACTTTCTTTATTCAAATAAGGTTTTGTAGAATCCTCTGTTTCGCTTCACTTTATATAAACAACATTCTGTAAAAGTCTCTAAATAATCTGATATTTATTTATTTAAAATAGAAAACTTAAATAATTTGATTAGTTCTTTTCTATTTTGTTATCATCAAAACTTTCTTTTAGAGAATAACAAGCTCCACCTTCACACCTATTTTATGACCAGTATGGGATGTCTAGCCAGCCAGTTGGTCAACATGGGATATGAAATAATCTAAATTATTCAATAATTAAAATTTCATGTGAATACAATATTAGTTTTAGATATTAAGTTTGAAGCAATTTTGATTTATGAATATGAATGTGTAGAAATAGGTTTGATATATTATGTTTATTAATGTTAATTATTGATATAAGTAATTATGTGTAATGAAATTAATGCTATTGTTTTATGTATATTAATGTGTGTATAGTGTAATTAATATTGTGTCTTTTATGAATGAATATGTATGTGTTATATTTAAAATTATAAAAACAACTTTGGAATTTCTTAAGAATTTGTTGGCAGAAATTTTCCAAAAGTGTAGCCCATTTTCAAGCCTAAATTAAACCCAAATGAGCTCCAAATTAAGCCAAATTTAACCCAAAGTCTTATATGCCTCAAAAGTCAAACTTAAGATAATAATGAGTCACAAATTTGATCAAATATTGCCTCTTTTGGCAGCCCTCATTTCCCATACGAATTTCCCTCTTCTTCTCTCCTTTCTCTCCTTTCTCTTTTTCTTTTCTTCGAACTACAAGCCATAAACCAAAGACCAATACCAAGCTTTTGGATTCAAAAACCTCTCCAAGCCAAAGCTTCTACATGTAAGTTAAAGCTAGTATAGACACTTGTTTTATTTCCTTTCTTGTAGTATATGTGTGAAACCTATGGTAGGGTGAGTAAATGTCTTTTGAGTTGTATGGTTTATGCATTGATATAGGTTAGATTGTATTTTGTTTTTGTATGAACTTGTTTATGTGTTATGGTAGTAGTGAGGGGTGTTAGTGAGGAGTAATGTTGATTTGAGTAGTTGAAGTTGAAGTGAAAAGGAGGAGAGGATTTGATGTGAAGAAGTAGTTAAATGTGTTGTTTTAATGTTCAAAGTTGCTAGGATTGATTAGAGTGGATAGAAGATAGTATATGAAGCTAAATATGAGCTTGAAGAAGGATTAAAAGTGTTATAAGTTATAAATTTGCAAAGTACAAAACAGGGGAAATAAATTTCTTTTCTAATAGGTCTGTTTTTGAACGTACGCCGACATTTGGTACTTCAATGCTGCCAGCGTAGTGGCGGTGTTACATGTGATCAGAACCGAATTTTTTAAAGCCGCTTCAAATGCCGCCGGATTTTGCAAGGAAATTTGCCAGCGTTAATTTTTTCAAAATGTACGCTGGCCATTAGGGCTTCAACGTCACTGGCATATGGGCAGTGTTGGATGCAAATAGAATCAAAATATTTAATGCCAGGCTCAATGCCGCCGGCATATAATTCCAAAGCTGCCGGTGTTCAATCAAATTTTGCCTGTGTAGAAAGGCCGCGTATCTCCTGGGTTTTACAAATTCAATCTTCTTCAATTGTCATTCTTTACTTCATATATGATCTTCTAATGAATATATAAGCTAAATAAACATGTTTTATGTATGAATTAGATGTTAAAACTATACGTTAGATTTATTGAATCTCCTTGTATAGTTAACCTAAGATTATAATATATATCTATATGTGTGTGTGTGTGTGTGTGTGTGTGAATTCTATATTCAATTATTGATTGTTTTGATATTCTTATTTCAATTAAAGGTTCTTCGGTTATTTCCCTTCCGAGTGAATGTACTAATATACTATCGGGTTCAAGTACGCAATAGCTTGTTTGTTGTGTGCTAGGACTAGGCATTTTTAAATTGACTTAATTCAATTCAGCTTAATGCTTTGATGAACTGGATGTCTATTACGCTGTTTAATCTGGTCGAGGAGCAGCAAACCTGTCATGATGCAATGACATGTTAGTTAAGCGCTTAATCTAAGTCATGCTGCAATAACTTTACCATGATGCAATGGTACGCTATGATGTAATAGCGATTTGTTTTTGGTTAAATGGGTAGCCGATGGGGAGAATAGTATCCGAGTAATGTTTACTTAAACTTAGGGAGAAATACCATGGTTTAGTTCAAAGTTTATGGGAACTTATGAACTAGGCTCATGTTATGAACTGAGTTTAAGTAAAGTTGGGCAACGACTTTTGAACCCTAAATGAAGCTATTTCTTTATGGAATAGATATAAGAGATATAAGTATTCGGACTGCTTCTATCAACCCCCTGAGCAACTGTTGTTACTCAGGACCCCTAAATTCCTAAAGCATGATGCTATGGTTTGAATACCCTCCTGTTGTTTTGTTGAAAGAATACTTAATAAGATAATGACTTGATCATTGATGCATTTCTTTTTATTTAAGTTTGCTTGATAAATTGATCTTGTATTTTGTTATTGCGTACTAAGCCTTTGGCTCACTTTTACTGCTTTGCAGGTTATGGAGATGAGTTATGTGATGATCTGGGTTACGAGTCAGACTTTGAGAGATTCATGGATGAGTGGGACGAATAAGACCCGATTGCCCCTGGATTTTGGAGAAGATTTTGTTTAAAAGCAAAATTCTCTATATAGAAGGCTTGATAATAAGCCTAAGATGTAAAGACCTTAAGATCTTAGGGTTACTTTTTGTACTAAGAAAAACTTGTAATTTTTGTAGTGTCTTGTATTAACACTAAACTTTGTACATATGATGTATAAATATGTATAGATTGCTTTTATTAGCAACCTTGTTTTGTTAAAGGTTGTTTATAAAGTTTTAGTAGATTTGATCAAACAATTCTCATAAACTGTTAGTTTTTAGGACAACCTTACATAAATATGAAAATGTTATATGCGGTTGCGGACTCAATACTCTAAATCTCAAATTTACTGAGTCGGGTCTTTATAGGATACCGACTTAATACTCTACTAGACAATAGGAAACTCCTGGCAGCTTCGGATAGCACTAGGGACTTCCCCATGCATCGAACTTCGCACTCTGGTCATCATCAGCATCAGCCTTCTAATCTAGTTTCGTAGCAACTTCAATATAGTTCTTGCCCATTCCCTAATCTAGCTCCATCATCAGGTGCTAGCTCGAGTCAATAGTATTACCCACTACCTTATGGATACTATCAAACACCACCTCTATAGTTTCTGCCTCCGCATCCCAAATGGTATGCAATATTGATCATCTTAGGTTCAGCAGATCAATCTAATAGAGGGCGTTAGACTTCTAGCAAGTTGTGTTATGTTTGTTTTCATGTTATGTTGACTCTTGCTATTTTTTATTTCTAAACTTACACTATTTGTATTATGTAGACTAATAAGCTAAAGTCTCTAGTTTTAACAACTGATTGTATGTTTTGACTACATATCTATTTCTATAAATGGATCATTCCATATTCTATCAAATTAAACAATCAAATATTTAAAAACATGAAATTTATTAACAAAAAAGTAAAATAATAGAAAAACATGTACATATGTATGCATTTTGTTAAATATTAATATAGAAAATTTTTAATATTTGTTAAAAAAAAAGTAAATATTGTTTATACATAGAATTTATTTTCTTGGTTTTATATAATAATTTGAAAATTATGAAAAAAAAATATATCTAATGTAATATGTTATAATGATAGAAAAATATGTACACATATATGTATGTATTTGTTAAATATAAACATATAAAAAATTGAATATTTGTTAACAAAAATAAAATTTATTATACAACGAATTTATTTTCTCTATTATATATATATAATTAATTTTAAAAAGTGTATACTTCAACTAAGGTGAGTGTCGCCTCAATTCTAATTGTATTGAGATGAATTTCGCATCTGATAAACATCTGAGGTGAAATTCATCTCTATCACAAATAAATTTTAAAAAGCGCATGAAAAGAAAATCCGTGTGAATTTCAAATTTCGATTAAGGCGAGTTTTGCTTTTAATGGACATTTGAGGCAAAACTCGCCTCAATTTGGAAAATATAGAGGCAAATTTTGCCTTTATTTTTCCCTATATAATTCCCGTAGGCTTCCACCTTCTTCATCTTACCCATGTTGTTCTTTTTTTACCCTACATAATTCTCTCATTTGCAAATGTCTTTGACTCAGTTTCAAAATTTTTCATCCTACAAAATACCTTTCATTATTTACCTTTGAATTATTGTGTTTACGATTATATTAATCTTGTTTTTTATGTTGCTTTTCGGGTATTGAACGATATATGATCAATATACATTTATATCTTAATGGTAATAACATAATATTTCTATACTAATCTTCTTTTTATGTTATTTGTATGATAAGTAATTTCTATCACTAATATTAATTATTTAATGTTATTTTGACAAGTCTTGTAATTAAAACATAGAATTACTATATGTTTATATGTGTCAATGATATTAATTACCTAATAATAATTTCATTTTTTATCATAAATTTTTTATTATTTATATAAACAAATATTAACCATTAAAATTTGATATGTGTATTTTTTAATAAAATAAATTTAAAAAATTCCAACAGAAGCAATCAAACGAGAAATATTAAAAAAATATTACAAAGCTTAAAAAAATTTACGGATGAAATTCACTTGAATAGTGAATTAAAAAAAAAAAAAAGTAATTCACTTTGAGGAAATTTTAAACCTTAGATGTGAAACTCACCTCAATTCTCCTTGAAAAAAATAAATAAAAGCCAGAAATTTATTTGATAGGTAAAAGTCACCTATTATAATTTTATTAGAGGCAAAATTTGCCTCAATTAAATGTGAGGTGATACTTATCTCTGATCAATTATATGAGGCGAGTTTTACCTTAAAATATGGCGAGGATTTTCAAGCGAAATCACTGAAGTGATATAATTGGCTTTAATAAACTAATTCTAAAGATCATATCCATATCGTGCTAGAAACTTCATATATTTTCTTCTTTGTTAGACCTTTTATCTAGATCTTCCAAATGTTAAAAGGTGCACACCATTTAAATTTCTACATCAAACGGTATGAATATAAGTTTTTCTTGCTATCAATGCAAGTGATCCTATTATTAATTCACATGGTGGGATACTAATTCATAAGTTTAAGTTTTAGATTAAATGATTATTGAAGATCTCAAATTATCACAAACTCAGACTTTATATATGCTTGATATTTAATTGATTAGTGTCATTGTAATATAAGGTAGTCCAAGTATGGCTACACTTCGTGTTAATGCTCCATCTTCAATTTGGGATTACATGAGTCTGTCACTAAAAACCTGAGATAGCCCATTTAGTAAACCAATTTGGATTCCAAGCCTGTAGTACTTCTTGTTTGATGAACGACTTTCACGGGTTAAGCTTGCCATCGTGTTTTGATTTGTTTATTTGAGCCATTTACTCATCCTATTTACTAATTTACTAAAGTCCTACATTAAATCCAAAAACTAAATAAATAAATAACTACAAATAACAAAAAAGAGAAAATTTCCCAAAATAATATGAAATCTGAAATATATAAACACATACAAGCACAAAGTAGCAGCCATTAAATTCTATATAAACAAATTAAATACCAATAAAAGTCCTCAAATTAAGTTTACATAAACATAACTAAATAAGTTATGAGATGGTTAATCAAAATATTATATAAACGGATTGGTGGGTTTTGTTCCGCACTTAATATTGACGGATTCCAATACCTAAAGCTAAAATTTAATAAAATGCACCAAAAAGTTGTTGCATCCGGCTGTTACTAGATTGACAATCTTCTCTTTCTTTTCTACCCTTACATAAGGTGAGAATTTTTTGAATCATCTAATTTTCATCTGTTGTTGTATCTGATCTGTTTTTCTATTTTGGTCTATTTGGATTGTTTGATTTTTATCTATACATTATCTTTGTTTGATCTAAATATGTATCTTATCTGATCTAATATGTATCTTATCTATTTAATATATTTATAAGTAAAAATATCTGTTTTTCATCTATAGCTGTTTGAAAATAATAAAAATAAGATATCAAAACGACTAGAAAAAGATGAACCAAACAAATTGTTTTTGATCTGTAGATGGTCTGTTTGATTTGTTTATAAATAAAAATATTTTTTTTACGTCTGTATCTATTTTTTGACAAATAACTTGAAACAAAATGATGATATACTATCGACATATCTACCAACAAATCAAACAAAGCATATGCTGCCGTATATTTGAATAAACTCATAGTTGAAACTTCTTCTGCTTTTCGTTTACTCAGGTTTATCGTCTTGTTTTTTGATGCCCAATATATGGCATATGCCTTGTTTAAGTTGGAATAATTAGGTAATTAGGTATGTGTCTGGTGAGTGTATTATAAATTGGTGATCAAATAAAATAATACAGAAGGTGCAAGCTGAAGCCATAAATATGCCCTAATAAAAGGGCACTGGATATGGAGATGCGGCACAGGGCGGTCAAAAAAATTAAACTCCTTTTGACTTGTGAAGGGACAGGATTCTAAGGAATCATGTCTAATCATGGAGCAACAGACCAGAAAAGGCCATACAGACTAGAATGTGTACATATACTGAATAAATATGAGAAAATCATGTCATTAGGAATCTTTTGACGGGAAAAGCAAAAGAATTGCGTCCATTTTGATTTATAATAATGACAATCACTAATTTAAGAAATTACATGCTGATAACATTCTGCTTGTGCTCGCTTGTTTTGGACAAAAAAAAAAAAAGGAAAAAAAACGGATTTGGTCATTTAAATCCTTGTATAATATAACATATTAGTAGACCAGGTTTTGTTTGTTTCGTCATTTTTTTGTGTAAGTATAATCTATCCCTTCAATTTCATTATAACCTTTGTGGTCAGTTGCGCTTTGTATCTTTCAATAGTACCATCAGCTTTATATTTTACTTTGAGAACCCACTTGCTACCTATAGCCTTTTTCCCTAGTGGGAAATCAAAAACTATCCATGTATTATTAGATTCAAGAGCCATAAGCTCCTTATGCATAGCATCAATCCAATTGGGATCATTTTTAGTTCATGTTAGTTAGTTTGTTCAAGAATAGCAAATACATTTGCAAAAGAAGCCACATAAACTTTAGGGTATTAGGTAAAGGTGTAATGCAAGAATAAAAGATAAGGATGTTGTTTGGTTAGAGCTATATCAGCAAAAGCATCCTTTAGAACCATATGAATAAAATCTTTAAGCTTGTGTGGTGATTTCCAAATTCTTATAGGTTGACATGCTTGGATAAAAGAATGATCACTATAATTAACAAAAATAGAACAAGAAGAAAAATCTATTACATGACTAGAATTTTTCTATGGAAAGGACAGAACCGGTGTTATGTTTGGATCAATATCAAAGATGCTTGATGAAGCACCATGAGAAGTAGTGTTTGCTAAAGGAGAAGTGGACTGAGAAAAGGGAAAGACATCCTCACCAATTGGACATCCTTACTCACAAATATAGCATGTGACTCAAGGTCATAGAGTTTATATCCTTTTTGGCCATATGGTTATCCTATGAATACACTTCTTCTACTTTTTTTATCAAATTTATCTCTTTTATGACTTATAGTTGCAGCATAGCAAAGACAATCTATAACTCTCAAGTCCTGATAAGTGGGAGGCTTATTATACAGCTTCTCAAAAGGCGATTTCCATTGAAGAATTTTGGGTGGCATTTATTAACAAGATGTGTGGCAGCCAATATGCACTATCCTAACAAACGTTGAGGTAAATGAGCATGAAATCTCAAAGCTCTAGCTTTATCTAAAATATGGTAATGTTTTCTTTCCATAATTTCATTTTGTTGAGGAGTGTAAATAATACTCCTTTTATGTAAAATCCCTAATTTGTGAAATAAAGCTTGATAAGCACATGAAGAAACTCAGACCCATTGTCTGTCCAAACAATTTTGGGAATATTGATAAAATGATTTTAGACAAAAGTTAAGAACTGAGATATATAAGTGACGGTTTGACTCTTATGTTTCATCAAATAAGTCCAAGTACATCTTATGTAATCATAAACTATAGTCAAGAAAAATTTATGATCATAAATAGAAGGTGTATTAAAAGGGCCCTATATATCCAAATGCAATAACTCACACGCCACAAGAGTGCAACTAGTACTTAGAAGAAAAGGAGGTTTATGAAATTTGGCCAACATACAAGCATCACAAACAAATTTTGGTTTATTACAACCTGAAACTTTAACTAAATGAGATAAGGAATTTATAGAAACATCCTAATCTTTTATGCAAAAGTTCAAAAGGAACCAAGGCATTACTCTTGGTTGGTATTACATTAGCAACTATAACAACAACATTAGAAACAGACTTACAAGAATTAGAAACTCCATTTCAACTTTCGAAATTAAAAACATATAACCTTGAGCATGCTTCTATTGACACAATCGGTTCTTAAGTAGTTCGGTCCTAGAAAACACAAATATTTGGTTCAAAGACAATTATCAAAGGTTGTTGTGATAGAAGACTATTAATTGATAAGAGATTAAAGAAGAATTCAGAATTTAACATCTCTAATGATGTTAAGTAGTTTTTTATGACAATTTGGTAGTTTGATTTTGATTGTTGAAGACAGAACATGTTAGTTATGTAATAATAATGAGTAAGATGTTATGTGGTCTGTGGCGTTATGTATCTACAATCCATTTATCGATCATTCTATCAAAATTTGAAGCCAAAGTTAGAGCATTAACAACAAAATTAACAACACTCTGTCCACTACTGTGGCTCTTTCAAAGCTTTTAAAACTTCTTGACAGATTTTGGAAACTAAATCATTATTCAATTTCATGTCAGTTGTAACACTTGCAGCATCAAAGGTAATAGAACCTACAACATAATCAAGTGGATTGTCAATTGTTTCAACATCAATAGCTATCTGTGATTCATTCATTCCTTTCTGCCTTGACCCTTTAAACCACTCAAGAAATCCTACAATTTCAAAACACGTTTCCATAGGATGCCACGTCTTTTTGCAATGATTGCAAAATAACCGTTCCCACCTTTTTTCTTATCAACAAAAGTAGGCTTTGTGTATTTTTATCCGGGAATGATGCATTCATAATTCATGATCCTCCAATTAAATCAGTCATTTGCTTTTGTTTCTTACTTAACAAATCAAGTAATATGCTTTACTCACAGTAGGAAGAGGATCCATAGAAAGAATTTGATTTCTTACATCTTCAAACACTCCATTTAATCCCATTAAAAACTGCATCAAGTGATTTTTGTTTTCAAGATTTTGTAGTTTCAACTTTAGATCACATATACATCGGTCAAAGGCACCATAATCACATATAGGATGTTCACAAAAAATTTTTAGTTCATCCCAGAGCTTCTTCAATTTATTGAAATATTCTGGAACAGATGAACTACCTTCTTGCATATTAGCAATCTCAAACTGCAACTGATACACTAGTGAACCACTTGACATCCTAAACTATTCAACCAAATCACTCCATAATTCTTTTGAAGATTGAGCATAAATAAATGCTTCCGCTAAATCCTCAGATATAGTATTCAGTAACCAACAACGTATCATACAATCATTCCTATTCCATTTTTCCATTTCAAATTCATTATCCTCGGGTTTAATATACCGACCATCTATAAACCCTAGTTTTGCCTTCACTCCCAAAGCTAATTGTATTGATCTACTCCATCTTTGAAAGTTTAAACCATTCAGTACTACATTAGTGAGTAATCAAACAAATCCACAATAAAAGAAAAAAAGATAGAGGTCTATCTAAAAGACCCTCTATGCTATCATGAAAACTAATATGATGATGATCAATCAAGATTACTTACTATAATTGAACGAGTAACTCGAACAGAGAGATATGTTCACCATTAGCACAAAATAGAGCAAGGAAAGTGTTTATTTATTGGCAAAAGTGATACAAAAATGAAATAATGCAGTTATAACTGTCTGTGCACATATATATACAAGTTAAGTCTATCACACATATAGAAAAACACATGTGTGATTATATGTGTGAGAATAAATAAAGATGCATGTACATATGTCAACACCATGTACATGTATCAACCAGAATGAGCCATGCAACAATTTTTTAAGTGGCACACAATTCACATTATTAGATAAGAAAAAACATTTGATATTACTAATATACCATATGTCTAAGTGAGTGGCAAGTAAGTTCTATTGTTTTCTCAACAAATGATAGTAATAATGTATATTTTTTAATTAAACTATTCATTTGTCATAATTTTATCAGTACTTATACACCATAATCAACTCACATAGCATATTAGTATTATTGAAGCCTTTTTCATTAGATAATGATAATTTAGGAGTGAATGGATACCAAATATGTGGTAGAATCATGGTTTGTTTGGACCAATAAGTTGAGCTAGAACTAAAGCTAGAGAAATGATAAACTTAAATCATCAAATCCTTATGGATGAACCGAATGAAGATGATTTGGAGTATTTTCACAAATATATGATACACTTTAGTAATGAGCATGATTTAGTGTGCTTAAATGTGCAGAAAATACAAAACTTGAAGAAAAACCTATCAATATTGAAGATCATAACTGTGCCAAAGACAGTGATTAAATCGAGACAAGTAAACGAAGACACAGAGGAGCTCACACCCTACATCACAGTCATGACCCAACTCATGATCACAAGCATGACCATGATCACACTGTAAGCGATTTGTCATTGGAGAAGATTGAAGACTACAAGGATCACGGCCTATGATACGGTGGTGACCCAACCCGTGATCCATGATTTCACACCAATGCCAATTTTGTTAGAAGCTTAATTGTGTGATTGTAGAGAGCACAGCATGACAAACAACCGTGTGCCACAACATGCCAGCATGCCTTATTTTCAAAGTTTATTTTCTTATTTCCTACTTTATTTATTTTGATTTTTATATTCCATTATTGCTCTTACTTGACTTGTGAGAGTATATAAGGGTCATTAGGATTATGTTATGAGAGTTTTTGTCATCTTTGACATATCGTTATCCTCCATGAATAATTTTTCCTTGAGTAATATTGAGTTTTCTTCTCAAAATTATTCTTTATTACTTCTTTTGATCATGTGTCATATCAATTGATTGGAACAACTAGTTCAATTCTCTCTTTGGTATGTAATATTCAAGGATAGATCATTCATACATTTGAGTTTCACTTTAAAAATATATTACAAATCCCTAGATTGCAATATAAGGTTAGATTCATATAACACGCAGATTCTCTAATCATATCATTGTGTAGTATAACATCCTTTCCTTATCTTATTATTTAATACACAATAACCACTTTAGAACTTATATTATATGGAATCTATATACATAAGTATTCAATGGAACTAGTGAAATTCTTTTCAACACTTTTACAATATGAAAATTCGAAAGTTGTCCCATAATGTGTCAGTTTTAACAATGTTTATTGGTCCCCAAAACATTGGCCTAAAATGTTTCAAGGATTGTTGTGATAATATGAAATAGGAAAAAAAAAAAGAGTTGCTTTGTTTCCTCTTATTGTCAAATTGACAACTGAGATAGCAACAATAAAAGTTCTATAATAAATCCATGCTATCATTCTGGCCTTTAACTATCGAGGTGCAAAAGTATATTTTCTAACAATCAAGTAAGATCTAAACTAGCACTATTAGCCTTGAGAGATTCCTTGGGCGAGGAGGAGAAGGCACCAAAACAAAGCAAGCAAATTTCCAGAGTCTAGACTCACCATTCTCCTCCCAATGGGCCTTTCATCGTAATTAAGGTTTCAAATCACTCAACTGCCACTAGGCCAATCACAAATGTCTCATCTATAGTGGTAATTCAAGAGTCTATTGCAAATATGAAGTTTAGATCATATAAAAAATATTATATGAAAGGCAATAATAATAATAATAATTTAAAAATTATAAAAGAATTTCAAAAATTAATTTGTTATGTCCATATTGAACATTATTGTTGATTAACCAAAGAATTAACTTTCTAAAGTCAAATTGATTCAATTATTAACGCTTAAAAGGACTAAAACCAATGTTACAAAAAAAATTAACTAATTATTTCTCTCTTTGAGGAAAGAGAAAAAAATTGCTCATGGTGGTGCACTAAACCAAATCTAGTATGAGTGTTCTTCAAAATAACTAATCTAATCTAATCTAACATAATAAACATTGGATTTTGAAATTGTACAAAAGAAACGATGGAATTCTAATTGGCAAATAAGAAACATGAAAAAAAATTGAGTCATGAGAAACTAAGAAATTGAGAAAAAGAAAATGAGATGTTACAAAGGAAGTAAAAGTCAAGAGGGTTAGCAATAGCATTTGGGGGAAAAAAATGAGAAGCGTAAATAAAAAGAAAGAAAGACTTATGCAATACACTTTAGGATTTCTATTTCTTGCAATGGGCATCATGGGCTTAGGCCAATGTTTAGTTAACAACATTATATTTTATTATGTTTAATATTTATTAAAATGGAACTTCTATGAGTTGGGCATACCTTGTATAACTAAGGTTACATGTCCTAAGATAGATATAAGATATAGAGATGTTATATCACATGCCTCTAATATAAAAGCAGCTTCCAAAAGATGAAAACCTACAACACCTACTTTATGATCATCAATACCATTTGTAGAGTTCTAATAGGAATACTTCATCAATGCTAAGATAACTCTTTATTAGTAGGTTGCATTAATTTATTTTAGAGAAATAGCATAAGAAGTCTTGTTAATCAAAATTAAAGACATGAAAAATATATCAAGGTAAAAACCAAAGATAATTAAGTCTCAATTATTGTATAACTTTTCACTTGCAAATATGAAGACTGCACAAAAATTCTTTTATTTTGCTAGCATATGTTATTTTTTCTTTAGTCTTAAGCATTTTGTCTAAGGGTCCATGGTGACTTAGATAATAATTTGTATAGAGACGTCTAAATTATACCTATAATTCCAAAAGTTTAGAATCGAAACCTATCCTATAACCTTTTGAAAGAGTATCCTAGAAAATATATCCTATAAAGCTCTATACATTTCGAGATATTCTATGAAACCTCTTGGTTTTTATTTTTTAAATTTAAAATATTGCACTTATCTATAACCAAAATCATTATTATAATATGAAATTAATATGGCTCTTAAATATAAATTACAAAGAATGGGAGCATTTTGAATTTTCAATAAAATATAACAAAATAATAAATAACACGATATACATAAACTAACCATTAATCAATGTGATAATGTTTAAATGTGTGATTAATTATTAGTCTAAAATAATAATTATAAGTAACCAATTTGGTTGGATTTTCTTTATGGTTGTCAAATTAGAATTAGTAGTCTTTTAGAAGTGGAGTATTAAAGCATAGATATTGTGAAATTATAGGTGAAAATGCTTGAAACAAGTTTCAAGATAGGATAGGTAGTACCCTTATATCCCACCATATAGGAGCCAGTCCTTTGAATTTAGAAAACTTATATATTAATATCCAATACACATTTTAAAGCCACCTAACCATATTAGATACCAAGTTATAGGTTCTAATGGTTTTTGAAACCCATCCTATGAATAAGACCAACATAATAAATTTTCATTTCTAATGCTAATGCATACAAGAAAAAGACTATGGGTAAAGGAGAAGTTATAACATGATTGCAAATATTCTTGTTCTTGAGAATTCATAAGTTGCTGATGAAAATCTCAAAGGATTGTTATGAGTGTTTGTCAAAAATTTCAAAGCATAACATACACTAATATAACTCTAATTCATGTTTGTGCAATGTTTGTTACTCACATATATCTCCACTAGTAGTAGCAATGGTGCATTGGTCAAGTGGCAGCTAAGTGGAGGAGCAAGTGGTGATAATGTAATGATGGTAATGTGAGAGATTGTAGCAATGAATGCTAAAGTAGACTAACATAACACTAGTCTATGCAATGTTTGTTATGCAGATATATCTCTACTAGTGATAGCAATGTTGCGTTGGTGAAGTAGTAGCTAAGTGGAGGAGAAAGTGGTGATGATGTAATCATGGTAATGTGAGGGATGGTACTCGTAGCAATGATGCTAAAGTGCCCAACTATGGTTATTAATGCTACAATCATAGCTATGGTGTTTTAACTCTCCTATCAACATCCTTTACCTATGGCTCTCCTTAAAAAGCCTCCCATGAGTTACTCTACATTGAAACATGCCTAAGCCATGAAAAATAATTAATGTACAAGCCAACAAATGTCTAATGGATTTTTTCAACCTCTTCACTCAAAGTTCTTAACCAAGCTAATTTAGTATTCACTACCATGGCCTTTTAAATTAACACTAATTCAATCAAACAATCCATGTGAGACTCAATTTGCATGGGGTGTCGCACATTAGTGCTTGCGACAATGTAGATGGTGGTCAGTTGCTAGTGGTGGCATATTTATTGCGTAATGATATAGAACTCCACTCACCAAGGTATTATCTACTTTTGTGAAATGCCACATGATTTTGCCATTTGTGTTAGCTACTTTCCAAAAGGTCACCTATTTTAGAAGTGTTCTCCACTTAGCACACTTAACTTTATATTTCTAATAAACTCTAAGTCATTACACTTGGATAATTACAGTTCCATCACCTGACAGATATAACATTCTTCGCCACTTATAGTGACATTCTTATCAATTTTGTCACATAGGTCTAGAATCACACCAGATAAGGAGGACACTAGAGGTGCTTCATATAGGCCTAAGAAATGCCCCACTTTAAATAATTATGCCTATATAGCACTTAGCTCTCCCATTTCTAGTTGGTCAAACGCTATGTGATAAAGTCATATTTCACACTTTTTATTAAATAGTTCATGCTAAATCATTATTAATTTTATAGAAATCTAAGGAAATGGTACTTAATAGTGCTTAATTTGATATTTAGTTCTTGAAGGACTTATCATACAAATACAAGCAATTAGGGGAAGTTTTATGCAAATTTGGGAAAGAAATCAAGCAAGGTGGCCATTATGCAAAGTAGTGACAAGCCTCATCACAGGACAGTTTTGCGATATTTCATAAATTCAACATATCTCTCTCATCCAAGCTCATATTGAGATGATTTAAAATGATACTGAAAGATAAGAGAGAAATCTTCAATTTTCATGTTTTGGGTGTGGAAAATTCAAAATGTATCATAGCCAAAATATGTCATGAAGTTGTTGCTCTTATATGATAGCATCCAAGATCGTGGTTGTCAAATTCGTGAGTCTACTCATACGTTTCTACGATTTACGAGTTAATGATGATATTTCGATTCAACTCGCATACAAAATTATTTTTTAAGTAAACTCGTAAGTAGAATAGTAGAATCGTGAGTAGAATCGTGAGTAGAATCAATTAGTAGTAGAATCGTAATTAGAATCATAGTAAAATCGTAAAGTTGTAATTTTACACTTTTTTTTCTTTTGAACTTTAAAAATGCAATCAATTTAATATATTTAATTTAGGGTTTTTGGGGTTGGTTCTTGATATTTATCTTAATCTAATTTAATTTTTGTTTTTTTAAAAAATTTCCTTTTGTTTCCTCTTTTAATATTTTTTAGAAAGTTATTTTCGTTTAGGTTATATACTTTGATATATTTTGAACATTTTGAATGAAAATTAAAATAATATATATAGTGCTATATTTTTTTTCCTTTTTAAATAATTTTCTACATATAAATTTATTTTCCACAAATGTAATGATTTTTTATGCAAATATATAGTGAACATGAAAATGTTTATTACTGCACAAAACAAGCTACTCATACATGATAAGTTAAATGATTTGCATATATCTTAATAATTGTAGATTATGAATCATCATTAAATAAAAATAATTAGTTTAATTATAAAATTGCACTAAATATATTAATGGCAGTATGTGAATCATAATTGGTGAAACTTAAATTTTAGTTGTATGTAATTAATTTAATACTAAATTGTTTATTTTCATAAGTTATTTAAAGTTTTATTAGATTAGTAAGTACATCAATAGTTTTTACAAGTAAAACTAATCTTACAATTCTACGTTTCGATTTTACGTTTTAATTCTACGGACCTCTTGGCGATTCTAGATAGAAACTCAAGTTTGACAACCATGTCCAAGATTTGGAAAATGATAAAGTTTAGTAAATTGCATATATCTTTCTTATCTGACATTCCTTTTGAAGTGATTCAAACTTCTACGGAAAGATAAAAGATAGATCTACAATCTTCATGTTTTGAGTTTTGGCTAATTATGAAATACTGAAGGCTAAAAATCATCTTGAATTTAATATAAGTGCAGGATATTAGTAAGATTTGCAGCTTGACACTATTTTAGTAAATTCGAGATATTTCTCTCATCCAAGCTTCATTTGATATGATTTAAGATCCTATTGAAAGAAGAGAGAAAGATCTACAATTTTCATATTTTAAGTTTTGACAAATTCCAATTGGATTAAAGTGGAAAATTGTCGTGAACTTCTATACATCAACACCGCTTAAAGGCTGCCAGCAATCTTATTTTGGAGATAATATTTACAACGTACACCAACTGATTTAAAATGTACACAGACGGTATACATGACTACCGTATCTCTCTGCGATTTTCATATATAAACTTCTCTTGTTGATCATTTGAAATATGAAGGACCCTAGGCATGAAATTTCTCTCTATTTTCCATAGATCCTAGGTTTAGATTAGGGTTTAAAACACTAAAGAAGTTTTCTTTTTGATTTGTTTTCGGATTCCACACTAGGATTCAAGTGAAAGACATCATTTAAATTTGAATTCAAGAGCAGGATTTCATTGATAAGGTGATTTTGTTCTTTTTCCATATTCATGTTTTAGATGGTGTTGAAAGCTTGATGCTTTTGTGTTTATTTGGTTCGAAGTTATTGATCTGAATTATTTGATTAATGACCCCTGTTGTGGATTAAATCATTGTCTGTCTTTGAGTTTCTAATGTTATTTCACATATCATGTATTTTGGAATGATTCTAGATTCATGATAGATTAGAATTGTAATTGGAAATTCTTTTTTAATTAACTCCGTGAATAGCTAATTAGGATTACAGATCTTATAGACATATGGATTTGAATTCAATTAGGGTTTGGTAATTTTTTACAAATTAGTCAATTGATCACTTTACTAGGAATAGGGAACATTGATTAGTTAATTTAAGATAATAGCTTACTTTAGGAACAGAAGTTGTTATCTGGTGCTTGATTGCTTGAAAAACTAAATCCATTAACAATTTGGATCTGTAATTACATTTCTGGTTGATAGCATACATTTGATTGATTGTTCAGATTTGTTGGCTCTTAACCTAATTCAATTACAAGTGTTGGAAATCCAAGACTTTTTATAGTTTAGTTTTATATAAGAAAATCCAAAAACAGAAATAATCTTGATTTGCCTATATACAATTAGGCTATTAAAGTTCATAGCTAGTCTTCACTCCTACGAAAACGACTCGGTATTCACTGAAATTTTATTATTGTACATGCACTCGATACACTGGCCGCTTAATATATGCTTGTTTAAAGGAATTTAAAATTAGACTAAAAAGAGTTTTAAAAAAGACATATAGAAAAAGTCTGATTACTCTGAAACCATTAAGTACTCCACATAGGCTCAAGAAATGCCCTCTCTAAAATATTATGCCCTATATAGTACTTAGATCTCCAATTTTTAGCTAGTGAAGCACTCTAACACCACTTATAATGACACAAAACAATGTCCACTGAGATCTTGTCCATTTTGGAATGACACATGGTTTAGTCATTGGTGTCAAGTGTCTACTGTTTCTCAGGAAGTCATTCATCCTAGAAGTATTATCCATTGAGCACAATTAACTTTAGAAATCCGATGAACTCTAAGACAATACACCAAAAGCGTCTCTATTATTAGAGTTTTTTGCTTTATATTTGAGGGATATCACACAGTGTGTCAAGGTTTTTAGAATAGTAGTAAGGTCGTGTAGCAATGGTGGTTCCAATAATGGTAATATTATAGTGTGGTGATAGATAAATGATAATAACAAGGAGATGGTGAACTTAATAATGGTGATTGTAGCATTATTGGTGGTGGTGACAATAATGATAATAGTTGTGGTATTAATAATGTTGAGGTTATGATAGTGAGGTGGCAATAGTGATGGCAATAATAGTAGCAGTGGGATGTGTTCAAGGAAAAAAATCATTAGTTTTGTTAAAGAAAATTTAATCTATCTTGTTCCCACGATTTTTATGCATCTCACGAAAGAGCAAAAATCTTAAAACTTATCCCCATTGTAAAAAGTGTTTTATCCAGTACAAGACTTATTACCACAATGACCCTTATAATTTAGTAGTATGGACACTAATGTCTTAATAGAATAAGCCAAATTCGATTTCTCTTTTCTTCAAATTGTAATATTAGAAAAGAAAAAAAAACAAAATTATTATATAAACTAAATATGATAGAATAAATTTTATCCTATCTAATACCACAAAATATTGAGAACCAAACGTTACCTTATACAACTTTAATCGGTTGTGTTAAATCAAGAATGTAAAAGTTCGATTCGTGTTAAATTATTAGAAACAAAAACAAATTTTATATAAGGAATATAAAGAATTATTCGACTCTCACTGAACAAACTGATTTCCAAACTCCTGTAAATTTCATAATATGTTGATACATGTTAGGAAAAAAAGAAAAAAAAAAAACAACAACAACAATTGTGAGCTTTATAAGAAAAAAACGTATAATGAAATCATAAAATGTGTGAACTTTTCCTTTATATGGTATTATAATATGCAATATGTGTCCTTGGAAAAATACTTCTAAGGAAAAAACTTCTAAGGAATATTTTATAAAAAGCCAATTTCTATGTCGATACATTGCACCATGGAAAATAAATATCTCCGGATTTAGCTAGCAATCAGATGATGAATATATATTGAATGTGCATCTTGTTGTAATAAGCTGTGGTCCAAGTCCAAGGGAATCCTGATCTCGGCTCTCACCAACCCGGAATCTGCCTCTAAAAATTTGTGGACCCTCTTTTACATACCCATAATATATATATATATATATTATATATATGGTGGCCTGTGAAAAGTTTCTGATTCTTCATAACATAAGATATTATATCTTATAGATTATTAGTGATTTTAAATCACCTCCACGATCAAAACTCTAGCAAGTGCTATTGTACATATTAATTGATAAAGTAAAAAGAAAAGAGAGAGAGAGAGAGATCATTAGGTGCAACTACTAATTGGATAGATCTTGTATAATGTATATTTATATACATTAGAAGGCACTCAGAATTTTTAAGTCATTAAGTTAATTATAATACCTATAACCTTTGGACATCATGAGATCATAGTCAGATTAAACATATTACATGGTTTTTGTTTATAACTTTCTTTTTAGTTGGACTCCATGGTTGTTAAATTTTGGGTGCCTAATTGCTAAAGGGAATTCCAATCAGGCACCCATCCCTTGGGCCGTCCCAAACTTAATTTTTGTTAAGCTATATGCTTATAATTTAAACTGGAAAGTGAAAAAATTTTATACTTTTATTTTTATTTTATCGGATCCATGAATTATGTAATATCCTAAACTTCTGTGTTTCTAGTTGGATTGATGATCAGCATAGATAAAATGTCGTAAACTGATAATATAATGGATAACTTCATGTGTGTTGGTTTCAAATTTATTGAGAAAATGATCACCCTAATTTGTGCCACGATAAATAGTATAAGGCGTCACTACTTATTAGACATAGCAATCGATTACGACCTAATGCTTATCTTGATGTGTTATAAATGCAGAAACTGTCAACGAAATAATTGGAATAGTTGCAAACACACCTACTTGCATATACAAGTTTCAGGAAAAAGAGAGAAGTGGTAGATGATGAGAAAATTAAAATAATACCAAAAAAATGGAATATTTGAAAATACACCCCTATAAGGCTATAACTATTATTAGTCAAGCCTACTTTCAAAGTATGTCCTCATCTTCTTATAATAACTTTGAAATGTGCATATAACCCTAAATTTATCGTTAGAATAACAATATGGACTGATTTTTTTTGGGTTCTAGCTACAACTTGAGATGTTTAAAAATTATAAAAAATAAACTAAAATTTCTATAGTATTAGATTTTTTTTTTCATCTTTATCAATATGCAATTATCTAAATCAAGACATGTCATCCAACTTCCTCCTTAATTCGTCTTCAAATAGTCCCACCTCCTAGCAAGGGGCCCTTCAACCACTTCTTCAATAATTAATAGTTATTAATGACTTAATATTCAATACCTTGATCATACAAATAATTATTAATACTCTTTCGCAATCTATACGGGACTTCACTCACATCGAATGTCACATTTTTTGTATAAACTAATTGGATAATCGCAAATGTGTGGTTTGATTAGATATGGCTAGATCCTTAAATTAATATGACACCATCTCCTTATAACATTTGAAAATATGTGAATAATCCCAAAACTCTTCTAGAAACACTAAAACTGTTGTTAAAAGAATGGTGTATAGCAGTCATTTAAGGGTTTTGGTATAAGTTTACGGTGTGTGTATATTTTCAAAAGTTGCGGAAACAAAATCATATTGCTAGAGCTTATTAGGGTTCTATCTATATATTTAGCCAAAAAATGTACAATGCACTTTCGACAGATCTTGTCTACTACCGCAACTTGCATTCGTATCGCTGGATTCAAATTATGAATCACTTGCCGAAATAATTACGCTGATGCATGCAACATGGTACCTTTTCTCTTTTAACATAATATGTATAACTCCGGATCGTGAATAGTGGTCCTAGCAGCAGCGACCTAGATTTAAAACCCTAAGTACTGCTGTGATAAATGGACTTCTATCTAACAAAAACTTTTTTAAAACTTTTTTTAACAAATTTTTCATTAAAAAATAAATACAGATAAAAAAATAATTAATAATTCTCATTAAAAGATAAAATATATATAAAATTTAGATGTAAATCAAAATTATTTATATGTATTATTTTGATATAAATATAGAAAAAATGAATCATTATCTATATTTTGGAAGGAAAAAGGAAAAAGAAAAATGAACGGTTCCTGGTTTTGGAACAGTTATGTCGTCAGGAGTTGGGAGCCGCAAGGAGAGCATAGGCAAGTGTTCCCCTACCTAGTTAGGACGGTGATATAACATGATGAAAGGGGGAACTAATTTGTTTGCTTGTGTTGCAGAAGCACATGCACATGCGCGGAGATAGACACTACTTGATAGTTTTTTCTTTTGATATTTTTTTATTATATGGCCGAGAATTATACCAGCTGATTCATGAGATATGGAAGAGAAATGGTACGATTAGAATGGTTGCGGAGGCAAATTGATGTTTAGAAATTCATAAACTAGTTAATATACATATTTTAAACTTTTTATTTAAAGATAAAAGTCGGGAGTCAATAGTCTTATAGTCTAGTTGTATTAATACTAATCTTTCAAGTAGAATGATTCAAGCTCGAATCCCTATTCCATTGTAGTGATTGAAAAATTCATAACCTTTTTTTTTTTTTTTTTTTTTGGTGCCAAGTTGTGATAAGCAAATTCAAATGTCAACCGAGGTCTATGGGCAAAATTTAGTTACTGAGATGTCAAACATAAATAAACAATGGCGTTAGGCAAGTAAAGCTAACAAACACCTTAAATACACAAACCATATAAGATGGCACAGTATATACATCAACCAATTTACAATTATCAATTAGCTTTTATTCCTTTAAGCTAAACTGGGAACACAGACAATAATGGAAGTTCCAGAGTCAAAATCTCTCGTACTAAATCATCAACAATATAACCATCCATAGTAACAAATCCGCTATTCGGACTGCATATTCACCTATACTATCTTGATAGTCGATATTGTTGTGACTGTTAGGCCATTAGTGGCTTAACTGATAACCAATCCATGACCCCGTTTGTCACCATGAATGGGTCCTATGATGGACTTGATGATGCATGAAGCCATAATTAAGACCGTAAATGAGCTGAATTACTTGCGAGCTACTCAAACTACGCCTGCTTCAGAGTTGGCTGGGCTCGACTTGAGTTCGATCAGTAAACAAGATGAACTAAAGTATAAAATAAAACTCATTTATCTAAATTAGTAGAGTCTAAGTTTTGAGTTAGGTTATGAGTCAACTCATGAATAAGCTCGTTTAAACTTATGAATAGGCTCATTGGCAGGCTTGTTAATAAGTCGTTAACAGATTTATGAATTTCATGTGCATGATAGATATATTATATAATTGAAACAACAAACAATAATTTTTATTTAATATTTATGTATGTGTGTATATATTTATAACAATACTTATATATTATACTTTACGTTTGAAAAAAATGAAAAACAAGTTATTTAAATGAGTCAAGAGCAAACTTAAATTTCAAGCTCGATAAAATCTTAGCAGGCTAGATAAAAAGCTAGGCTCAGCTCAAATTTGATTAGTAAAGTTCATTTACCTAAATAAGTCAAACTCGAACCTATTCCAAACTCGATAAAGCAATCTCAAGCCTTTAAAAAGATCGGCTCAACTTGATTGTAGCCCTAACTATAATAAGTAACATATTTATTGATTGCCCCAGCAGATGAGGTTTTGCTGGATGACTCTATAGACCGTCTGCTTATCAACGATGATTAAATAGAATTTTAGAACCATAAATGGTTGAATAGGTCATAAGATAAGTGGACGTATCATTTGCGGGTTCAAGAGTATGATAGTTACAAATTTGAATGAGAAATAATGAGATTATTCTTATCAATAAGTTTCTTTAATTTATTAATTATTTTAATAATATGGATTCCATATAATTTGTTTTTTGTACGAATAATCACTTTCTAACCTTCCTATTGTACTTACCTTTCTCCAATCGATCCAGAAATTAATATTATACTTACGCACACGCCATTCGTTTTCGCCAGACAATATTATGTTAAACAAAGTCAAAGAACAGTGAAGCTTAATTAGATCAACGTTACAATGCAATTATGAAAGTAAATTCACTCAAATTATTCAATTAGTAATTGACAAATCAAGCTAACGTGGACAGCTCTAGCCCCATCTCCACTTAATCATAAACCATCCAGTGTGCCTTGAAAGCAACTTGTTAATTTGCAACATCATCACAAATTTTTATGTGGGGATTTATTAACAAATCTCTGGTTTACTAAACTAATAAGTTAGAAAGGGGAAATCCTATTTCATACGTAGTTATTAATTTAAATTACACTTAATGATAAAAATAATAAATTTACTTAAACAAATTTTACAATAAACATGTTAATAACAGTATGCTCAACTATTATTTAATTATGAAAAACATCAAAATTTTATATGATTACATAATATTTTTCGATGTATCGTAAAGAATTATATCTTTTAAATGGAGGAATAAACTAAAATCCTGTAGTGTTATTCTACATTTAGACATATATTGTCATGATTTAATCGTGTCATTTTCAAAGAAAAAAATTGTACTCCTCATAGAAAAATTTTTATAAATATATATTATAATAAATGCCGTAAAATAACCCGAGCACATTGGCTAACAATTGCTGTAATTATTTTAACTTATCCTCTAACTATGTGTGTGTATCTTAAACCACAGATTATGCTTTGGTAATTAATGGTCACTATCATTAGCAATTTCCATCCTGAAGCCATCGTTGTCTGTAGACGTGTCAGACATCGAAAGGTCGACCCCAGAACTCTATGCTGGTGGACAAGTGTCATCACATAAGTAGCTGAGTGGGAGAGGAAAATCTCATATATTCTGCCACATGTGGGTGTGGGTCCCAGATGAATGGGATATCAAAGTCAAAATACAAGATAGGTCTTTGAGTGGGGGTGGAGGGACCCTCGTTCTTTTTAGGAGAATAGTATGACATATGATGCTATCCGATGTTCATCAGACATTGTTTTTGGCAACGAGAATGGGGCGTGTATCCCAATCGCCAATCATTTGTTTGGTAAACCGTATTATTTACCAGTTTAGGAAGATTATGCATCCGGGAGTTTAGGAGTCGAATTTGGAAGGTAAGGGCGAATGAGTGAATCGTACAAAACGTTTTTATGCGCCAGTTCTTGGACTTGATCATAATTTTAGAAGTCAAAAGACCAATCATATTCGATTAGAGTTGTAGTAGGTGCTAAACTAACCTCTAAGTGATCCCCTCACTATATACACGTATACTAATACTATATTTGATTGGATGGAATTGAATCAGTATTCTAACTTTATCTTATAGAATATATATATATTTTTATTTGATTTATAAAAAAATCTATCAAAATAATATTTATTCCATGTGATGCGAAATAGACAAGGAGTTATCATTCCTTTTTAGAGAAATTGCTATTTCTGACCAAAAAGTGTTTTATTTCGAAAAACTCCTAATTATAAAATAAGAAATTACGATTCATTTCTAGCCTTATTCCGTTCCAATGAACCAAACGTATCCATTTCATTCCACACATAAATATTACTTTAATTAAGCCAGTTGTACACTATAAGCAAATAATCGAGGTATGAAACCACATCGTATGATGATTATTCCTTTTCATGAGTCCCCTCTCATCATATGGAACCTTCATTTATTAATGGTAGCTCTTTAGATTTTCCAAATCGTACCAAAAAACGAGCTTCACCTAACTCTCTACACTTATCCGTGTCTTCTATGGCCTTCATTGTCACGCCCAAAAAAGGGGTCTAGTAGGATTAATCTAAAGTTATCATACCACATGTGCATCCATAATATGAGAATCGTCTTACAAGTCAAAGTTTACAAGACTCTATTTATTTATTATTATCCCCTACTTAGATGATACATATACATATAATGGTATTATGGGAAATTTAATTATGTAATCTGATTTTCCACATTCCACAAGATCACAGAAAATCGATATCCCCTACAAATAGTGAAATTGGGTAGCAACAAACTAAAAACAAGATCTTAATTGTTCATACAAGTTATCAAATTTTGTATTCTAAGTTTATCATAACCTACGTTTATAACTTTAATAAAATATGTTAGAGAAGCACTCTTCACATATTCTTAACCCGATTCCAGCTAATGTGATACCTGCATAAAAGCTATTGGGAGGTGAGCGAACCATGGGCTCAGTGAGATAACATGATCAAACCACACATCAAGTCATAACAAACAAGTTTAATTAACAAGCATATGTTATGCAACAATCAACCATATGAGCAAGTACAAGTTTGGATATCCATGATCCAAACAGGATGTAGATTTATGCCCTCTCATCGAGGTTGGAAGAAAGCCATTACAAGCGATATACCGTGACAAGGAAAATTAGAAAACCAAGGAAAAATTAGTAACATAAACTCTCACAAATTACTTTTAAAAATTTCACTCTTATCCTTAGAACAAAGAAACACCATTAAGTATTAGCTATTTCATGTCGATACCACGAGCAGTGTTCTTTCGATACTAATTAGTTCCCGTAGAATAGAACAGAACAAAGGTACTCCTAGAAGAACTAGGAAAATATCATCTAGAAAAACCAGGCGTGTCACCAGAGAACCGAAATACTAATACGAGCAGAGTCATCACTTCTTTAAAAATGCAGAATATGCGTATGATGCAATGCATGTCCATTTTCATTTATGGTATCAATACTTTTTTGTCAAATTTAAGGTGATCATATAATTCATAGACAATAGCAACATGCTTCATATAGTAATTACCACATAATAGAATTATCACTTAGAATAAAAAAATTTGGAATTCAAGCATACACCAAACATCATGCAGTAACCCAATCTCGCATGCATATCAATTGAATATATTATTACAAATGCAATTATACTACAAGCATAAGTAATGTGATAAGATCAAAGTTATTCACATATTATTCTTACTAATTTGTCGTAGTAAGCTACTGGAATTCCAAATTGTTGTAATTTTCCTATAAAATGATATAGTAGCTATTTAATATTACTACTTTATTCATAACGCTTTTGGTTACATTTTTTGTCCTAAATTTAAGTTTCACTCTTTTTAATTCACTTTGTTTTCTTAGGTAGGAGTTTCAAATTTTATAAAGCTTAGTCCTTATTTGACATTGTTAGAAAATTCATCTAGACATATTTTTGCAAGAGAAGTCTTCCTAAAATTATAGGTACTAATTTTAATTATATAATTTTAGACTAGGTCTATATTTTCATTTTAACTCCATTTTAGCGTATGATTAGGCATTTAAATAACTTATTTTGAGTGGTGCATGATAGTTGACTTAATTTTGTTAATCTGTAAATTTTATTTATTCTATGAGTACCGATAATTGTCATAGAATATTTTAAGTCTTGTTTTGCTTTATAATTTTATTATTAAGTTTTTATTTATTTATACAGTCATTTTAATATGTCTATCTTAAGATAATTGGTATTTAGTATTTATTATTTATTATTTATTTCATTTTGCTTATCTTGATCTTAATTTGATATCTATATTTATATCTAAGGGGTTTTCTTTGTCCTTTAAGTTCTACATCCTTTGGTAGTAGATTTTTATTTATTGTTTATTTGTTTGTCAATCTTATCTACTTTTAAGTCAATATTTTTATTATTTAAGGTCATATTCTAGTATATCCTTTAACATATTTGTAAGCTAATAGAATCAAATATATATATATACCAAATATAAATTAAGATTTATTAAATTTTAATAAAATTATATATTTTTTAATAAACATATAACCATGATATGTGGAACTCATCCTTACAAGTTCAATTTAATTATCGTGTTAAAATAAAAATGAAAATGGAATTTTACGTTCTGCACTAAGGGTTGCAGGGGCTATACTGAAAGGAGGGAATACTAACCCGCCTTCTACCCTACCAGCGCTCGGGGAAGGGATGACGTCATTTGCTCTCTACCCTTCCTTCTGCACTATTTGTGCTGAAGGAGGGGTGAATTGTCTTGTTTCCTTGCTTAATTCTAAGGGATGATTTATACTTAATTGTCCTATTGGACTCCTTGTTAAGTGTCTAAAGTCATTTTTTTTTTTTTGTTAAGTTTCTTCCTCCATATCATGTCCTAGATGCATTAAGCAAGTTTTAAGTTAATTTTGTTATGGTCTAAATATGGTTTGTAGCTACTCTTAGTAAGTTTTTGTTTTTGTGATATCTCGATCGTTTTTAATCTGATTTCGGCATATAAATAGTCAATTTGATAGTACTCTTCGAGTACTTTCTATTTATGGTGTTATTTTCAAGAAATAAAATTTGTAAGATTTTTAAATTTATAATTCAAATCTACAATTTTCGAGTGAAACATGACGGCTCTAACTACAATTTGTTTTTATCATATCTAATTCATTTCTAACCTGTTTTTTATGAATAAATAATCGTTTTCATAGATTTTTCAAGTACAATCCATTGGTGATGTTGTTTTCACTAAACAAGATCTCTAAGGTGATGAAAAATACAAGGACAGCTCTGTACCTCATGAAAATCTAACAGCAACTTAAGAAATTGTGTTTTTATGATATCTAATTCATTTCTTATCCATTTTTAACAAATGAGTAGTCGATTTCATAGGATTTCTCGTGTTTTTCCATTGGTGGGGTCATTTTTGGCTTAGGAAAAACATATCAATATAGTTTAATCCTTTTGTTCAACGTGTTTCCATAGTTCACTTAATGAACTTGTTTTGATTTTTCTCCTTTTTGATCGAATTTATCAAAACTTAAAGTTCTAAGTTCTCATGTTGTTGTTTTCGTATTCTTTGACAGCCATGAATCCTTAACAAAATAAAAAATCAATTATTCAACTTGAAATCATCATCTATCCATCTCAAACATAGCAGCAACTTCCATTGTATCTCAACTTATCATCTTCCTAACTTCTAGTAATTGAACATAATGTAAACTTAATAGTGTAATGGTTCTTACCTTGGTTGGATGGTGGGATATAACTAGCTTTCTCTCTTGTTCTAACCTAAATTTCCTATGTTAAAAGATAATAAAATGAGTAGTTATAAGTTTTAGAAATAACTAGCTAAACTACTTCATTCTTACCTCTAGTTTTTGGATCTTTGAAACCTTGGTGAAGGTAAGAAAATTGTAGTCTGAATTTCCTTTGGTTGGTTACTGCTTTTTGTAGGGTAGAAGAGGGTCTAATTAGTGCTTTTTGGGCTAAGGAGTAAGTATTAAATCATGTTTTAAAGCAAGAAAAACAAGGCTATGGGTGCTCTATTTTTGGCTGTCATGTTGGTTTTTGAAGAGGAAAAATGGAATTGTTTGAGTGGATTGGGGCATCTATTTTTGGGTCACTAGTTGAGGTTCAATTGTGTTTGTCCTAGTGTTAAATACTACTTATTTATATGCATCAAAGAAGGTTTTAAATGTAGTATATAAGGAATATTTTGGGGACATGAAAACAAAGCATATGGTGCTATTGTTCATCCAAAATTTTGCAGCATTAAAGTCGATGTTTGGTGTGTGTTTCTCATCAGATTTATAAGTCAATAATTGACTACTTGGGTGAAATTTAGTGGAGTGCCATTGGTTGTTATTTGGTCAAGTTTTTTCAACCTTGGTGAGCTAAATCTTAGGCTAATCTCAGTAGATGTGTGTCTTGTGTTTGTGTGCTCTGTGTGTCTCCTTGCTACAACTGTTCCACGGGAAATCTAGGAGGAATTCTTCACGCTTCAGCTTGGATTTTGGAGTTTCAAAGCTTCATTAATGCAAGAGCTTAGTTGGTATGCTGTGATTTGTTACTTAGTCTTTTTCAAGTTGACTTTAAGTTGTTCAAATTGTACAAATTAGATATGTTGGTAGCGTGATTTTCCTCCAAGTAGTAGCATCCAAAGAAAATGAAATTTTCTCATCGAGTAGCTTATCTTAATTTAAAATTTCAATTGTCTATTTGTTTATCTAAATTTCTAAATTATCTAATATGCTTTACGCATATTTATATATCAGTTATTTCAAAAAGTTATCTAAAACTACTACAAATTCTTTAGATTATTTATAAGTTCAAGTTTTGAATTTAAAGTTTATGCGATCAAATAATTTTTAAGTATTATCTTACACGATTAAGATTTTATAGACTTAGTAGGCTAAATTAGGATTTTAGTTCCTATAAGCTTAGAATTTCCTAACAGGATCAATGGTACAATCCAAGTATTTATTTGAAGTCTAGTTTATTAGTTATGGATCTGTTTTCATTCTCATTGCAAATTTATAATCCTAGCGATTCATTTTTTGTTATCAATTTATAATCCATAGGTTCTATAAATAGATTTCTTTTTTGGCTTTGAAATTTAGGCTACTTTTCATTATATCTTGAGTTATTGGCTCAAGATACGAAACTTGTCTTTTATATCAATTAGGGTTAAATATTTTTATTCAGGTTTTTAGATTATAAGTGAGCTTATTACTACTCAAAGGTTCATTTTTAAGATTTTTATCAAGTCATAAGATTAATATTTATTTTACATTTGCTGCTCTATTCATTTTACTAGTTATAAAAATTCTCGAGGTTATAAGGTTAAATCATGATTTTTTTTTGTAGTCTCAAAATTTTCTAACTGAAATATCATCTAATTCAAATATTTAAAAGGTTTAGATTCTTAGTTTTTTATCAGTTTTTTATCTTTTCACGTATTTTAATTCTATTTATTCATCTTTAAACTATCTTTTTATAACCAGTAGGTTATAAAAATTAATCGTCTTTTATTGTAATTGAAATTTAAGTCAACTATGGTTATTTGTTGAATTATTGATTCATATCACAGAATATTATCTTTTATGTTTAGGAATTACTTATCTTAACTATTAATAATAGTAAATTTTCTAATGCTATTTGATAGTTTTATAATACTAAAGATGATTTAATAATCATTATACTATGATTAGAGTCTCATTTTTCTAAATATTAAACTCCAGTATCGATCATTATTTGTTTATACTTTAATAATTTTAATTCATGAAAGAAAATTGGGAGTGATTTTTTTTTTTATACTTTTATTATCAATCTTTACAATTCTATATTTCATTTATAATATGTATTATAATCGGGTTATATAAAATTAAGATGATTAAATTCGTCATGCATTCATCAAATGTTTCTCAAGTGAGAAAAGGTATTTGATAAGGTCGATTGTATCGCAACATGGTAGTGACAAATGTCCCAAAGGTTTATATGTACAATTTTGATTTTCAGCCATCTAACGTAGAGGATATAGAAGATGATACCAATGATCAATCTTCAATCAACTCGCAAAATTCACTAGAACAAACCCCTCAAGGTTATAAAGAAATCTCTTTACTTCGAGGAAAAAAGTGGATTTAGCCATTATTGAGTTGGCTCTGATTGTTAAATTATATGGTTATTCTCTAGTTTATTAAATGTTGCTATCAAAATTAAAATTTTTGTTTTTATTATTATTTTAAAAATGAAGACAATTACAATAAATTATCAAATGTGGTTCCTAATTTACAAATGACCAATTCTTAACAATTAGAAAATGGGAACTGAATTTTTTAGTCTCTATTGCATCATTTAATTCTATTGTTGTATGGGTTCAAGTGAATGAACTACCACATGAGCAATTTGAAATATTGGTGATGGATTGGCTTGATTCTTCGAATCAATGCCTACATAATGCATGCAGAATGTGGCCATTTAACTTGTTTTTGTGTGTAATTAAACTCAAATGAACCTTTGATACATATTGCTATCATTTGCAATCACCTTGACATATTACAATAGGATGATATTTGAAATCTTTGTGTTAAGTGTTGTGCTATCGGTCACACATCTCTATGTTCTTCATACACAAAGTTTTGAACATAATAGGGGGAGAATTTCTTTAAGGAATAGTCACAAAATGCACAATTGAATAACCTATTAACATGCAATTGGAAAAAAATATACTAAACAAGTAAAGTCAAATGAATGTGTGTTAGAGAAAGACCTTATTATAGAAGATCAAAAAGATAAGGATCTAAATAGCAATACAAAGGATGAGCATGGTGATGGGTGTTGGTACAAATAAAAGACATCCACTAAAAGGAAAAAAAAAAAAAGATAATAAACCACTGGCAAATAAAGAGCACACATCATGTGCTACCCACAGTTAATAATGATTATTATTATAAATATCATGTATGAGCATATTGTGAATCCAAAGGAATATAGAAAGCGGAGGCAGATACTTAGGAACTCACATTTTAATGGTGATACGGCATGTTTAGAAGACACATGTCTTAAAGAAGCATCAAATCATAATCAAAATAAATATGAGCGTATCCCCATAAAGGATCTCCATTTACCCACTTCAAATTTCTCTATAAATGAACAATCACAACCGTCATCTCAATTCGATGCCACTAATTCTTCATCATCTACATGAGAAAAAAAGTCCACTTGTTTGAAAGTACAAGCACATAACAAAGGAAAAGGTGGATAAAAAATGTGTACTAACATTCAATATCCAAATTCGGTCATTAACATCTAGTGTTCCTTAGATAGATCTTGGGTTTCAAATTTTCAATATGAAATCAATTACAACTAGATATCAAGTTATAGTGAGCCTAAAAGAGATTCACTTCTCAAGGATGATATCATGTTCAAGGACTAAATTACATGGATCCATGTAACCATCTCAGGAGCAGAAGGAACATCATATGTGACCTAAAAAAGATCAACAAGTGTTGCCAATCAAAGAGTTTATTATGCTAGTACCAGTCTTTCTAGACTATAATTTCATGCACTCATTTCTTCCCATGCGACAATAGAAGAAGACACTCAAACTTATAGTGTTTCAAAATCTCTGAGCAAGCAACATAAGTGCTCCACCATATGTCATGTTAATGGCATTATGAATAGAAAAAGGCATCTCGAGATCATTCCTATTCCTAAATAGGGAGGAGTCGATGTACTTATTGGATAGTAATTATCGCTTATGAACATTCATTTTGAACTTATGGTAATTACCTTAACAGGGTCAAAGTATAATATTATCGATTTTTATTCTAGCAAATGAAAACTCTATTATGTTTAATTTTGTATGTGCAATTTATGTTTTAGCCTAGAATACCATATGTTTAAATTCACAAATAAATATGGATGTTGTTATGAATACACTCACTAATCTCATGCTTGACTTGATTATCCAAATGGAGACTATGCTAAATCATGCTAGCGTTGATCTTTTCTTGACGTAATTACAATTGAATTCTTATAAACGTTTGGAGTGAAATTGGCAAAGTGGAGGAATGATGTTATGGCATAAGGTGGTATTAGATATTGACTTTATCAAAAACAAACATGAGATGCATGCTATGGTTTAGGTCAGCAATCTTAACTCTTCATTCTTTTATTCGTTTTTTTTTTCGTATTTATGGGCCAACAAAAGTATAATATAAATATTTATTATGGGACAGTCTTCTTGATACATACATAGATGTCGTCCAAGATTGATTATAGAAGACTTTAATGATATTATACATAAAGTGAAAAATTGGGGGTGGAAGGGTAGGGTAGTCTGCTTAAGAAGTCTCGCGAAAATAAATATAATGATTGTATGTGTTGTTTCTCGGTATATTTGGACAAATAGGCAGTAACTTCCAATATTAATTCAATCAAGATTAGATCGAGAGTAGGTAAACTAAGCTAGGAGATATATTTATCTAGAGACCAAGTTATATCATAAGCAAAAATGGTCATCTGACTACTGTGTAATTTAAAAAAAAAAAAAACCCGTCCTTATCCTACTAAAAATGTTCAAATAGAGTATTTTGTTTCCAACCAATATGGTTTGATCACTCCACTTGTATGTCACCAATCCAACAAATATGGGAAGATTGTAATAATTCATGAATTGGTATAATACGAAAATCACCAATAAAATTCAAAGTCTAGAATAAATGAGTGTTTAGCATTATCAAGAAATAAAAAAGAAAATTGCTCAAACAAATGAGTCTACAAATAAGGGTTTATCCCTTTATTTGACTAGGGATTTGGTAGCGTAGGAAAAAGGATTGTAGATGTAAGTTAAATAAAATGCTAAAGAGAGAAGAAGCACTATGGAAAATGATCTCAGGGGAAAAATAGATTATAAAGGGGAAAAGAATCACTAAATATTATTATGATCTAATAAAAAAAATGAAAGATATAAGAATAGAATTTTAACAATTAAAAATAATGTAGGAGAGCAAAAGTTTGAACTATGAAAATTCAATAAATATGTACAAAGTACTTTAAGGAGTTATTTACTTTTAGAGAAAAAAAAAAAAAAGAAAGAAAAAACAAGGGGGACTTCACAACCCTTTGCCTTAAAATGTGGGGTTGTGGCTTAAGCAATGAGAAAAATGAAAATCTTGCTAAACAAATTAATAATGGTGAAAAATTTAACGCCTTTCAAACAATTCACTCTTGGAAGGCACTAAGTAAAAGATGCCTTCATATTATCTTCATTAAAAAATATTGGCCCATGATAGGAGAGTGTGTGATTTAGGAAATTCAAAGCATCTTCTAGAAATTCCTAAATATATAAATCAAATACAACTTAGTTCTTATTCGTATAGCTACAAGAGCAAAATCAGTATACCACTATAGGCCCATTAGTCTATGCACTAACTTATACAAGATAGTAGTAAAAGTCTCCATAGACTTCACACTCACTTAGATGACCCAATTCATCCAGCTCAAGTAAGCTTCATTTCACATAGTAAAGCTACTAATAATATTATTCTTATGGATCAGGTATTGCGTGGTCTACATAAGAGAAAAATCTTAAATAAATGGATGTTACTAAAAAATTATCTAGGGAAAGATTATGATGTATTGGATTGGAAATATATGCATTAACTACTTTAAACTTTCCTCGGTGATGGATACAGTCAATTAATAGTTGCATTTCGACTACTACCATTGAAGTAATGAAAAATGGTATGATTGCTAACAATTTTAACCAAGTTATGGCTTAAGATAGGGGAATCCTTCATCGCATATCTTTTTATAATGAAATTAAAGTTTTTAAGTCAAATGATTAAATATGGAGCTCAATTTTAGGCCATAAACTACGAATGTGCATGTGATGATGCGAGCATTATCTCCTTTCGAGGAGGAATGAGGTCAATCAATAAATATGGAGATATCTACATTTCTATTCTTCGAAAAATATGACATAAATTGAAAAAGATGAACTCTATGCAATTATCTCTTTCAAAGAGATTAATCAGTTTGGAAAATATCTTGGTTTTATGCTAGATAATAGGTTAAAGGGATAATGTCATAAATGGTACCTAAAACTTTAATAAAATATGTAATTGGGTATCTAAATTTTGAAAATGATCAATTTAGTATCTGAACTTTGAAATTAATCAATTTGATACTTGAAAAACTTTGAAATTGACAAATGTAGTACTTAAAATAACTTGATAGAGGTACCGTTACTGTATTTTTTTAGGTACAAAATTTATCGATTTCAAAGTTTAGATACTAAATTGATCAATTTTAGTCACTACTTATATAGAAAGGATATCAAACTTCTCCTAGATTCATATCCAACAAGTCCCTAGATAACTCAATCAGGTTGTTGATAAATTGATGAGATAGGCTTAAAGTATGGAGGAATCCTATGTTTTTTCTTTTTTTTTTTTTTTTTTTTTTGAGGATCCTTCAATTTCTATAACATCTTTGTCGCAGGAAGATAATGTTTCTTTTGGTTTATATAGAAACTATCGATTTAGCTTAATTAGATCACATGGCAACTATGTGTATAGGGTATACTTGCAATGTTTGTATGTTTTTATTTTTTGAAAGATTAACTTCACGGTAAATAAGTAATTGAATAATCATGTGCTTTTATTAATCACTTTAATATAATTTCGTACTTTCTAAAAAGAAAGAAAAAGAAATAATAGTTAAACACAAAAAAAAAAAATTGTCCATTCTAAAAACATCTAATAAATTATTATCCTAATTACATGCCACCATTTGAAATGAGTAAATTAAACTTGGACTTTTTTAGACATTGTTTGGCACTTTTCGAACAAATAATAACTCTAGAGGTTATCATCTGATGTTTTAGATTTGATACAGACAACATAGCAAACACATATTTGAACAAGAGAGAGTCATCTAAGAAGGAGAGGAGAAAGCAGCACTAGGCCGCCCTTATACCGCTAGCCTTGGAAGATACGTCATTGACATTAAAGGTTACAGTGCCAGCGTTGGAGCCAGCCTACATTACTCCAGTTTCGTCTTTAGGCCGTAAGCTTTTACTTCTTGTTTATCTTTTAGGGTTTTCCATTTAATAATATAAATACTCCTTTAAACTTCTCTTTCTTTTTAGAACTTATCATATACTTTTGAAATCCAAAATTAAGTGAAGTTTCTCTTTAAGATTGCATCCTCTACAATTGTTGTGTGATTTAAATAGCTCGATGAATGTTCTAGTTTTTGTTTATGCTAACTCATTGTCTCAAAGTAGTATTAGAGCAAGAAAGTTCATATGGAGATGTCAGAAGGCAATCACGTCCCGGATGTTGCTCAAGATGTGGAAGCCTTACAAACGTGTCACGGGCTTAAAGGGCAGTATTGGACAATGTGGATCAAAGAATACGACATTTAAACTAGCATCTTGAAGATTTGATTGAGCATTTCGACATGATGAGACCTTATACCAATAGAGACAGGGATATAAACGGGAGAAGACCAAGGGTAAGAGATGCTCACAGTGATCCGATCAATTGACTTGTAGTTGTGAATCGAAGAGCTCATAATTTTGATGGGAATTCGATGAGAAGGATAGGATTTTGTTTGAAGAAAAGCAACCGTAGAGGAGAGGCAGTGATCGTGGTGGTAGATACCAAAGGGGCTATTGTGTGTACAATCAAGGAGACAATGATGATTTCTGCCTAAAGGTAGATATCCCTAGCTTTAATGATAATCTCAATGTTGAAGAATTCATAGATTAGCTGGCTGAAGTGCATAGTTTTTTTATTACATCGAGATTCCTAAGGAGTATTGAGTTAGGTTGGTAACACGTTGAGTAGGGCCTCTTTCTTGTTGATCAGTTCGCCTCTGCTCTATTGAAAGGTCTCCATTCCTACGGCGGTTTTGTCAACGAACGTGTCTCGGGCTGGATTGACGCTTTAATAGGAGATAGTGAGAGGGTAAGCAACCTGTACGGACGTAGTTCCGTATGAAACAATGGAAGGAAAGGATTTCTTACCACCTGATTACGAGTATATTCTTTTCTAATAGTATAAGCATTGTTGACAAGGATAACATTCAGTTCATGACTACGCAACTGAATTAATGAGATTAGCAAAATGAAATGATCTAAGAGAAAGTGAAGGCTAGCAAGTGGCGCGATATATAGATGGCCTAAAGTTATAGATTAGAGATGAGATTGGTGCAAACATGCTGAGAAACTTAAGTGAAGTGAAGAACATGGCCCTTAGGCCAGAGATGATGTTACAGGAGAAGAGTACTAAGTTTGAGGGAACAATTAATAGCAAAGTTATGATAGAAAAAGAATAAGTGTTGAGGAAAAGCAAAGTGGAAGTGTTGAGAAGAGAGAGGATAAAGCTGTAGGCAAGAAACATGTTAAGGTTAAGGATACTTAGAAACAAAAAAAATCCATATGCAAAGCCTATTTTGGGCAAGTGTTACAAGGGCACTTGTCGAACAAAGTCTAAATAGGAGAAGCATGAATATTGTTGAGAGAGATGAAGAGGTCTGCTATGAGCTTGATGGAGAGGATGAGTACTATGATAAAGATAAGGAGGAGGTTAAGCAAGCATATGTCATTAGGAAGCTGATGTTGGCACCCAAGCAAAAAGAGGATACCTAACGACACCAGTTGTTTGGTATTAGGTGCACAATAGATGGGAAGGCAAGTGATCTAATAATTGATAGTGGAAGCTGCGAAAACATTATTGGTAGAGAGGTTGTGAAGTAGCTATAGCTACCAATGGAGAAACACCATAACCCATACATTATAGGATGGATTAAAAACAGCTAAGAGGACTGATATGAAAGAGAGGTGTAGAGTACCATTCTTAATACGCAAGTATAAAGATGAGAAGTACTACAATGTATTTGATATGAAAGCCTGTCATCTATTGTTTATGAGACCTTTGCAATATGACGTAAATGCCTAATATCCAGGAAAGGAGAATGTGTACAGATTATAAAAAGGGGGTGTGAAGTATACTATGCCACCCTTAAAGGTAGCAAATTGTCCCAAGACCATCAAGGTAAAGGGATGCTCTTTTCTAACTATCACTCACTCAAAAAGAGAGATGGAGGAGGCCATAAAGGAGTTTAGAGTTGTGCACACGCTCACAGTGAAACAAGTCATGATAGTAGACGGAGAGAATAGTGGTGGTACACTATGGGTAGTAAAAGAGGTGTTGGAGAAGTTCAGGATGTATGTCTGAAGACTTGCTAGAGGGACTACCACCTATGAGAGACATCCAACATTAGATGGATTTGGTATCGTAAGCAAGTTTACATAGCTTACCATACGATAGAATGAGTCCTAAGGAGACTAAGGTTTTATAGGAGAAAGTACAGCTATAGACACCTTATTTTGACAATTTATTTTTATCAAATTATTGATAATTAGATCTTAATATTAGTATATATATATATATATATATAGCTAAATTAAAGGAATATTTGCAATTATAAGCATTAGGATTAGAAATGAATTAGGAAAATAAATCAAATTAAGGGAAATAAATATAGTTGATGTAATCTATATACATATATAATATATAAATATTAAAAAAGTACTATTCATCTTCAACCTTGGGCAGCCCGATGGGCCCCTTTTTGGCTCATTTTCAGTCCATTTCCAAACTCGATTGCCACGAACCAAATGCACATATGGAAACTAGGTATGGAGTAGTTTAATTTGGTATGTAGATTACGTGTTTTCATCAACAATAACTGTTTGAAATTCGAGCTTGAAAATTGGGAAAAACGTGTTTTTGTTAGTTTCCTCAAAAACTCAAAAACACGTGAAATTAGTTTTTTGGGCAAGATTGAAGATTTAGGTCGTTATAATATGAGAAAGACATATCTGACAGGACATTTAATTGGAAAGTTACAATCGTTTTGCCTCCTATTTTTTCAAATTTGTGAAAACCGTTTCTTAGAACCCTAGATTCTCAATCAATTGTTTAGGAAAATTTTGAGCCGAATTAAAACATATAAATAGTCTCCCAATCTTCTGTTTTTTTTTTTTTAAAAAGGTCTACTCTCTCCTAATACTTTTAATTTTATTCTCAATTTTTTATTTCGTCTTGGTGTTCTTAAATTTAGGTTTCAACATTATAATTTTAACTTCTTTGAAAAAAATTGAAAAAAAAAAGGAAAATCGGAGCAATTGGAAGCTATCGGAGTGTTTAGCAGATCGAGGGCTTCAAAACCCCCCTATTCGGCCACCGTATCACCCTGTGATCACCTTCAACCCAATTCCACATTCGTCTGTCTCCAGTCGATCAGCCGGAGCTCCGACTATAATTCCCTGCGCGCGTTCAATCCTCAAGTAAGCTTTTTTTTTTTTTTACTTAATAAAGCATACTAATAATATAATATTATAAGTTAATGAATTATCGTAGCATTGTAACAATGAAAAATAATAAACAATAATAAGATCTAGACATAATAAATATTACATATTATTATTAGTTGTTTAGGCATTGAAAACATGAGGTTAATTAATATGTCTTTTTGAGTGATTGCTTTATAATATTGTTTATAGATTAAATTCTTAGGTTTATATTGTATAAAATTACTATTAAAATTCCTAAATTAATTTTTATCTTGACAAGATTTATTATGGCTTTGCCAATTGATTTTCATAAATTTGATTTATTAATATTATCATAGCACTTTGATTTTAACTTTCACTGTAATCCCTTGACTAATAAATTTAGTTCTATTTTTAAATACTTTAATGACATAGATTGAACCTTTGCCATGATGTATTCAAATAATAAGTTATTATATAATAACCATGATGTCCGCGATATACCATTTGATGTTATAAATATTTCATCTTTTATATGTTTGTAATAACATTTTTTTTTCTCCTGCATGTGTGAAATTTGATTTCTTGTGATAATTTAATTAATGATAACATGTGGATTGTAGATCAGCTGGTTGAAAACCCGGTTGAAGATAATGTGATTGATGGAGAAGCTCAATTTAAGGATGGAAGCATATTGCTAGCAGATTTGGATAAAGAATCAAAACAGTCCACCCCTAAATGGAAGTTGTACTTTAATGGAGCAGCTAATGTATGTGGATGTGGAATTAGGGCAGTCTTAATATCACCAGATGTTAATCAATACCCCTCTTTAGCAAGATTGACATTCCCTTATATTAATAATGTGGCAGAATACGAGGCTTGCATCATGGGTCTCAAGATAGCCCTTGACATGGAGATAGATGATCTTGAAGTATATGGAGACTCTTCTCTCATCATCTTTTAAACACGAAGAGAATACAAGACGAAGGATATTAAATTAGTGCCTTATCACCAAAATTTACTAGAATTAACATAGAAATTCAAAGAAATATCATTTACTTATATGCCAAGAAACCAGAACCAGTTCGTGGATGCATTAGCCACATTAGCATCTATGATTCAGATCACTGATGGCGTTCAGATCCAACCTTTAAAGGTTCGCATTGAGAAGGAACCGGCATTTTGCTTGAATACTGAAAAAGTCCCAAAGAAAGATCCCTAGTATGCTAATATCAAAGAATCCCTTTAAGATGGCAAGTACCCTGAAGATGGCTCAACAAAGGAGCAAAGAATGCTAAGACGCTTAGCAGCTCATTTCATGCTCAGTGGTAATACATTATACCAAAAATTATTTGATACCACTCTCTTGAGATGCGTAGATGAGGCAGAAGCAGATATGTTGATGAAGAAGTCCATGAAGGGATATGTGGACCTCACATGAATGGATACTAGCCAAGAAGATTACGATGATGGGTTATTTTTGGATAACTATGGAATCAGATTGTATCAAACACGTGAGACATTGTCACTTATGCCAGATATACTCCAATAAGATAAATGCTCCTCTCAAAGAATTGCAGTCATTGTCTTCACCTTGGCCTGTATCGATGTAGGGTATGGATATGATAGGGCCAATTTCGCTAAAAGCCTCAAAATGGCCACCGATTTATATTAATGGCAATTGACTACTTTACCAAGTGGGTTGAAGCATTCTCGTACGCTAATGTTACCAAAGGAGTAGTTGTCAAGTCATCAAGAGATATCATAGCCAGATATGGAGTCCCTGATACAATCATTACAGACAACGGTACCAATTTGAACAATAAATTAATGTCTAAATTGTGCTAAAATTTTGGGATGAAACATCGAAACTCTACCCTATATTGACCTCAGATGAATGAGGCAGTTGAAGCAGCCAACAAAAACATCAGGAAAATAATAGAGAAGATGGCTATCACTTATAAAGACTGACATGAGATATTGCCTTTTGCACTCATGGCCTACCGAACATCCATCAGAGTATCAACAGGAGCAACCCCCTATTCATTAGTCTATGGTACGGAAGTAGTTTTGCCAGTTGAAGTTAAAATCCTGTCACTCAGAATATTGGTAGAAACCGAATTGGATGAAGCTGAATGGGTGAGAAACAGGATTGATCAGCTGAATCTCAATGATGAAAGGAGGATGACCACTCTATACCATGGTCAGCTTTACCAGCCAAGAATGGCTCGAGCATTCAATAAGAAAGTTCGCCCGAGAAATTTCAAAGAAGGAGACTTAGTCTTGAGAAAAGTGCTCCCAAATGTTTAAGATCCTAGAAGAAAGTTTACTCCTAATTATGAAGGACAATATGTAGTAAAGAAAGTGTTGCCTAGTGGTACATTGATTTTGACTAGAATGGATGGTCCAGATTTGAAAGACCCTGTAAATTCTGATACGGTTAAGTTGTACTACTATTGAGAAATTAATGAGAATCCTATCCAGTTCAGAAAATTTGTTGACTACTTCGTCTATGTGTGATCTAATTTTTGTTATCTATAGACAAAAAGATATCTCTAGCGGTCTCCAATCATCAAATCGGTCATTGACCATCCACCTTAATTAATAAGTTCTCTTTCATCCTTATATATCCCAAACACTTAAAACACGAGCGTACTATGAGAGAGAGAGATTTGATCAAATGATAAAGTTATAAAAACATTCTAATACTTTGTGATTTGATATTTTCTTAAAAAAAATGTCTATTTCAGGGGAATAACATAAGAAGTCGATAAGTTCAAGCTACAAAGTAAGGGAGACTCTAAGAACCATCTCTTGTATCATCTCGTGATCAAGACCATCGAAAGAATCCAATTACCATCAAGAGACAAACAAGGATACTCAAATCAAAGGATAGCTACTGTGAATGCACTCTAGCTTGACGGAGTTAGCCTAGTGATGAGCGAACTTCACCAAGTGGTCTGACAAGTTTAAAAGCTTCTATAAGAATCTGGTAAGTTTTCTTAAAATAAATATATTTCTACGATTAAATTTTTCAAGAAATTAGCTCTAGAAGCCACGCAAAGCATGAGGAAATCAAGATCTCAGACGTGAGATTTGTTACTTAGGATCAGAACATGAGACCCAGTTCAAGAGACGTTTCAGAACATGAATCACCTCCGCTTAAGAAGCAACTCAGTTCAAGAGAAGTTTCAGAACATGAATCACCTCCATTCAAGAAGCAACATAGTTCAAGAGGCGTTTCAGGACATGAATCACCTCCGCTCAAGAAGCAACCCAGTTCAAGAGGAGTTTGAAGACATGAATCCCCTCCGCTCAAGAAGTGATCCAGCTCAAAGCAACGATTCAGAAGATGAATCATCTCTGCTCAAGAAACAACTTCATCTCTACTCAAGAAGCAATCCTATCTCCGCTCAAAAAGCAACCTCCTTTCAAGTACAAACTCATACCTGAGACCTGAATCAAGGGATGGTTCAGTACATGAAGCATCCTTGCTTAATAAGCAGTTCAAGGAGCATATCAGAACATGAAAAAGCTCTCACTCCGCTCAAGAAGTGGGAGTTCCAGATAAGTTAAAGGCAAAATGAAATCTATTTTATCTTTGTGATAAGGTTTTGACAAACCTCACCACAAAGAGAGGCAACTGTAGATATCTCATTTTGACAATTTATTTTTGTCAAATTATTGATAATTAGATGTTAATATTAGTATATATATGGCTAAATTAAAGGAATATTTGTAATTATAAGCATTAGAATTAGAAATGAATTAGGAAAATAAATCAAATTAAGGGAAATAAATATAATGGATGTAATCTATATACATATATAATATAGTATAATATACCAAAAAAAAATTGTTCATCTTCAACCTTAGGTAGCCCGATGGGCCCCCTTTTGGGCCTATTTTTGGCCCATTCCAGACCCAATTTCCACAAACCGAATGCACATATGGAAACTAGGCATGGATTAGTTTAATTTGGTTTGTAGATTACGCGTTTTCATCAATAATAATTGTTTCAAATTCGTGCTGGAAAATTGGAAAAACGTGTTTTTGTTAGTTTCCTCAAAAACTCAAAAACGCGTGAAATTCATTTTTAAGGCAAGATTGAAGATTTGGGTCGTTATAATATAGGAAAGACATATCTGACAGGATATTTAATTGAAAAGTTACAACTGTTTTGCCTCCAATTTTTTCGAATTTATGAAAATCATGTCGTAGAACCCTAGATTCTCAATCGATTGTTTTGGAAAGTTTTGAGCTGAATTAAAATATATAAATAGTCTCCTCATCTTCTGTTTAAAAAAAAAAAAAGGTCTGCTCTCTTCCAATACTTTTAATTTTATTCTGAATTCTTGATTTCGTTTTGGTGTTTTCAAATTTAGATTTCATCATTCCAATTTTAAATTCTTCGTAAAAAAAAAAAAGGAAAATCGAAGCAATTAGAAGCTACTAGAGTGTTTGGTAGATCAAGGGCTTCAAAACCCCCCTATTCGCCCACCGCATCGCTCTGTGATCACCTCAACCCAATTCCACATTCGTTTGTCTCAAGTCGACTAACCAGAGCTCCGACTATCAATTCCATGCGCGCGTTCAATCCTCACGTAAGCCTTTTTTTTTTTTTTACTCAATAAAACATACTAGTAATATAATATTATAAGTTAATGAATTATCATAGCATTGTAACAATGAAAAATAATAAACAATAATAAGATTCTGACATAATAAATTTTACATATTATTATTAGTTGTTTAGGCATTCAAAACATTAGGTTAATTAATGTCTTTTTGAGTGATTGCTTTGTAATATTGTTTATAGATTAAATTCTTAGGTTTATATTGTATAAAATTGCTATTAAAATTCCTAAATTAATTTTTATCTTGATAAGATTTATTTTGGTGTTACCAATTGATTTTCATAAATTTGATTTATTAATACTATCATAGCACTTTCATTTTAACTTTCACTATAATCCCTTAACTAATAAATTCAGTTTTTTTTTTAAATACTTTAATGACATAGATTGAACCTTTTCCATGATATATTCAAATAATAACTTATTATATAATAACCATGATGTTCACAGTATACCATTTGATGTTATAAATATTTCATCTTTTATATGTTTGTAATAACATTTTTTTCTCCTATATGTGTGAGATTTGATTTCTTGTGATAATTTAATTAATGATAACATGTGGATTGATATGCTATGTTTCCTTAAAGAGTTTTGTCACTTAGAAAAAAAATTTTGATTTTTTATGAAATAGCAAGAATTTAAATTGATAAATCTTAGGATCCATATCATCATAAAGCTAATTTTATCAAAACTATCAAAATTTAAGAAATTTAAAGCGAAATGAATTAAAAACTCTAAAATTGATCAACAAATTAAAGTTTTCATTAAAGAACTACGTGTGGTCTGATTTCGATTAGTGGGTACGTATGCACCTAAATGGGCTACTCAAAATATGTAAAATATTATATTTGTGAATTTGATTGATTTGATCTTATTGATTCTCTTAGTTTAGTTTAGGATATGTGAATATTGATAGAATTTGATAAGATTTGATTAATTTGACTATATTGAGTTCTTAGATTATATATGATTGTTGATGGAAATTGATTAGTTGATTAAATTAGTAAATTTATACATATTTGTAAATATTAGCTATAGGATTAGTTAGTTAGATCCTCGTAAATATTTTATAATTTGGATTTAGGACATGAAAGAAAGCAATTTTAATTAGAAAGCTATAAGTGGTAATCATTTAGGTTTTAATAGGTTAGCCTTCGGACTCAAGTTAATATCTGGTTTTTGTTTTTTTTTAAATGATTTTTTTACGGATCAGTAGCATAACCGAGATCAACCTACCCATTGATCTTGGTTTCCTTTTTTTCCTGACTCTAGTTAGGTGGCGACTCCAAAATAATTTTCAAAACTGATATTTCCTTTAATTCTTAGTCGATGATTTATGTCAAATGGGTTAGGATTTGATGTAAATCGGATTAAAGGAAATTGAACCAGAAATCAAAATCCATGCTCGACAATTGTTGCAGAAGGGATTCATCAGAGAAAGTATGAGTCCATATGTTGTGCTTGTGTTTCTAACCACAAAGAAAGATAGGAGTTAGAAAATGTACATTGACAGTAGGGCCATCAACAAGATCACTATTGGGTATAAATTCCCAATACCCTGATTAGAAGACATGTTGCATAGGTTAAGTGAGGCGAATGTGTTTTCTAAAGTTGACCTAAGGAGTGGCTACCATCATATTAGAATCATGGTAGGGGATAAGTGAAAAACAGCATTCAAGACAAAGGAAGGTTTATATGAATGTCTAGTGATGTCATTTAGTCTCTACAATACACCAAGCACTTTTTTGCGTGTCATGAATCATGTGCTAAAACCATTCATGGTCACTTTCTAGTGTTCTTATTTGATGACATCTTAACTTATAGCAAATCTGAAGAAGAGTGTGTAGAACATTTGAAAGATGTATTGACTGTAATAAATGAGAATAAGTTATATGCAAATTTGAATAAGTGTATTTTCATGTCTAGAAAGTTGTTGTTCTTGGGGTTTGTAGTTAGTGGTGAAGGGATTACAGTGGATGAGGAGAAGCTAAGGGCTATTAGAGAGTAGCCTATTCCAAAGACTGTAACTAAACTAAGAAGTTTCCTAGGATTAGCCAGTTTTTACAGACATTTTATCAAGCATTTCAGTAGTATTGCTGCTTCATTAACAAATTATCTAAAGAGAGGGAAGTTTCAATGGGGTGAAGAGACTATGGTTGGTTTTGCAGGGCTAAAGGAGAAGTTGTGTAGTGCCCCTGTACTAACACTACCTGATTTTAATAAATTGTTTGAAGTGAATTGTGATGTTAGTGGATAGGCATTGGAGTTATGTTATCACAGGAGAAAAGACTTTTCTTCAGTGAGAAGCTATGTGAATCTAGGCAAAATTGGTCCACTTATGACAAGGAGTTTTACTCTGTTGTGAGGGCATTGAGGGTTTAGGAGCATTACCTAGTTGAGAAGGAGTTTATCCTAGACTTAAATTGTGGTGCTATGAAGCACTTGAGTAATCATACCTGAATTAGCAAAGACATGCATGCTAGATGGATCTAGTTCCTGCAAAAATTCCATTCAAACTGAAGCATAAGTCTAGGATACAGAACAAGTAGATGATGCTTTGAGTAGAAGGGCCAATCTACTAGTGACTATGAACACTAAGATTGTTGAGTTTGAGCATTAGAAAAAGATGTATGAAAGTGATACTAACTTCAAGGATATTTGAGGAAATGCATTACAAAAGAACCTTATGATGAGTTTCATGTTCATGAAGGGTACTTGATGAAAGGAAACCAACTGTGTATCCCTAAGGCTTCTCTGAGATAAAAGCTAATTAGAGATCTGCATGAGGGAGAACTAGCTAGACACTTGGGTAGGAATAAGACCATCGTAGCGGTAGCTAACAGGTTTTATTGGCCACATTTGAGGTAGGATGTCAGTAAGATTATACATAGATGCTATGTTTATCAAACATCCAAAAGGTAGTCCCAGAATACTGAGTTATACACACTACTGCCAATTCCTGAGAACATCTGGGAGGACCTATCTATGGGCTTCATACTAGGTTTACCTTGTACCTAACGAGGTGTTAACTTAATGTTTGTTATTGTTGATAGGTTCTCAAAAGATGGCTCACTTTATTCCATGCAAGAAAATTGCAAATGTGCAAGTAATTGCGAAGTTGTTCTTCAGGGAAGTGGTGAGCCTTCATGGAGTTCCTAAGTCCATCACTTCAAATAGGGACAGCAAATTCTTTGTCATTTTTGGAGGACCTTATGGCAGATGTTTAATTCCATTTTGAACTACAGTAGTACAGCTCACCCACAAAGACGGGTAAATGGAAGTAACCAACCGAACTCTTGGTAATTTAATCGGCATATGTGGAGAAAAGCCAAGATAATAGGATGTGGCTTTAGCCCAAGTAGAGTTTCTCTATAATAGCACTATCCATAAGACCATAGGGAAATCACAATTCTTTAGTCTACATTAAGACATCACAACACGCATTAGACTTGATCAAGTTGCCCAATATATATATAATAAGTATAGCTGCTAAGAGCATGGTTAAGTACTAGCAGGCTACTACAGTTGAAGTAAGGGAAAGGATTGAGGAAGCCAATGCCAAGTACAAGGAAGCGGCGAACAAACATCGAAAAAGGCAGTTGTTTGAGATAAGAGATTAAGTGATGGTATTCTTGAGGAAGGAACGGTTTCCAGTGGGCAAGCACAGTAAGTTGCAGCAAGAAATATGGTCCTTGTCAGATCATGACGAAGATCAATGACAATGCATACGTGGTTGGTCTTCCTAAAAATATAGGTATTTTAAAGGCCTTAAATATTATTGATCTTATCTGTTCCACTCCGACGATTCTCCATTATATCCAAAAGATAACTCGGGGTGGAGTTCTTTGCACGTAGGAGAGAATGATGCAGATGACATAGTAGACACATATTTGAATAAGAGAGACTCGTTCAAGGAGAGAAGGAAGCAGCACTGGGCCACCCTTACACCACTGACCTTGAAAGATACGGTGCCAGCATTGAAGGCTATACTGCCAGCATTGAAGCCGACCTACATTACTTCAGTTTTTCTTTAGGCTGCCAACTTTTATTTCTTGTTTATCTTTTATGGTTCTCCATGTATAAATAAATAGTCCTTTACACTTGTCTTTTTTTTTTTAGAACTTATCATATACTTTTGAAGTCCAAAATTAAGAGAATTTTCTCTTTAAGATTGCATCCTTTGCAATTGTTATGTGATTTAGGTTACTCGGTGAGTGTTCTAATTTGTGTTTATGCTAACACGCTACATCAAGATTGAAATTAATCGTATGGAAAATATTCATGTTTTTTCATATTGAATCATTAGTCATAATGTAAATCGCTTATATGTTGGGATTTTTTTTTTTGAGACTTTTTTTGCTTAGTTTATACTATACATGATAGATGATTGTCATTATACATGACAATGAAATCTCACACACCAAAACATGATACTATACTTCATGCATATGCCTATAAGTAACATCATATGACCAAAATTTTTACCAAAATAACAAATTCTTTAAGTTAAATTAGTATGTTCAAACATATATCACAATCCCCATAATGAAAACTCGAAACAATTCTGGTCCACTTTTACAAATGCGCTTGAGTTAGATATATTGTTCAAAAAAATATGTAAGACTCAATTCTATTACAATTTACTGAAATTGCTAATCATTTTATAATGCGTTCATTACTTCACTTGCTATCATGTTGTCATTTTAAACATGGTCTAGTTACAACATCTAACTAATGTCTCATTCCACTGATTTGTGTCCATTGTGACATAGCGTCCTCCTTACTCAACTTACCATATCATACATGACTCAATTATATTGATAATCCATAAGGTTTCCTCAGCAAGCACCTAATATAACCATTTCATCTAATACATACAAGACCATCATACTCTTCTTTTTATTGGCTACTACATGCAATTATCAATTGGTGTTCAATTATTTTGTCATGGAAAAAAAACATAATATATATATATATATATATAGGTGTCATATAACCCATCATCACATTCTTGAAATTCAATATGATGCTCCTTTGAATCAAAATTTTCCTATTAATGTTGAATCTCGGATTAAAATATTGATTTGTTTCAATCCATGTTATTAATTTTCATAATCTTTCTTTTTTATCCTTAACAAATTAATTATTCAAATTCCAATTTATTTAATCTAATGGTTTCACTTAATCAAGAATTAAAATAGTTGCCTCTCAAAACAAGAGGTCAACCTATAGATGTTGTCAAATGGGTCAATAGAAGGAACAATCTTCTTTTTGTTTCCCATCGTTTCATTTAATTTATTCTACATATAACACTGTTTAAATGTTAAGATTTTTATCATTCTAGTACCATACTTCACATAAATTGATTTTGATCTATATGAGGGTTTGCACTTATGAAATTATTAACCTTGATTGTCCAAGGATTTACTCTTAATTACAATTTTCTTACCAAAAGTTCAATTCACATAGCTTTAATTTTACAAATCTAAGCATAAGTTTCTATTTATCTAAATTGAAAGTGGCATTTGGAAGTTTACCTGGTTACGGTGTCTCCATCTTCTTTGTCTCCGAATTATAATGTTGAACTACATTTATAAGAAGAGTAAGGCGCGCGCGCACACACACATATAAACAAGGAAAATAAAAAGGTTTTGTTTATTATTTTTCTTGTATTGTCTCATTATTTTGTTAATGTTGGTTTTTTTTTCTTCTTTATATAACTTACATTTATCATTTTAATCATTCATGGAGGAACTTTTGTTTATGCGCATTTTATTTTTTTATATATAAACTTGGGTTATTCCAAAATTGTAAATATGAGAGAATTAAAGAAAACTAATTATAATGAAAAGGTGCTTGTTTACTATAATAGACTTTTTTTTCCCAAATCCAAGAATAGACATTTAATCAATGTTATGTGGTAACTTTATATCTTATATATTACCATAATAATTATAGAAAACATCTACACAAACATATGGTAGAAAATTAAATATAATAATAATAATAACAACAACAACAATAAACAGTCAGTTGTGATGGCTAATTATAACTTGACATAACATTTAAAATACAAGACAATTGTGAAGAGAACCCCTGGTATGTATTTATTTTGAAAACGTGTTTCCTTTTTTTTCGGTTGAACTTTGAAAACATGTTTCTAAAAGACAATTCCAACATAAAATATGTATAGCTTTTGAAGGTCGTAATACAAATAACTTTTGAAGTGTTTTGATATACTTAAAATCAAGTGAGTGGGCATATGGTTAGTTAGATATGAAACCTTATACATACTCTATCCAGTAAAGTATAAATTCTGAAGTTTGAAATCAGAATATACCATGTGGCCTCCGATAACCTATACCCTGTTAGAACAAGTAGGTTTTGCCTATCTTTTTCATAAATTTGAAGTTTATCTAATATTAAAAAAGCTATATATATCAAACCACAGTGAAACATCACATGAAATTGTAGTAAATTTTGTGATATTAAAAAAAAATTTTTCTATCTTCATTATTTCAAGTTTATGTAATATTATTAAAAAATTAAAAGAAAAAATAACTACAAAATTTATAGAGTGTAACTAAGGGAAGAAGAAAGGAAAAAAAAGAAGAAAAAAAAATAGTTTTAGAATTAAGGATTTTATCTTGAAACATTTTATGGATAAGAAATATAAAATTATTATCTAATTTCGTTTATGCATATCATTTAAAAATTTTATGAAGTCTTTATTTCTATACCTTATCTTGTAAAAGTACATTTTGAAAAATTTTATAAACAAAATCTACCATGAACCTTCAAGGGAAATTCTATAGTCTTGCCGACTATCTAACGGCTCACACCATACCCAACCATAATCAAACCACTAAAATAGTTAATATTTCAATTGTTATATTTATTTTAACGGTTATATGATTAACTAAACGTCTCATTGATGAGACTGTGGAAGTTCTAATCTTCAATACCCGATCAAATAAGATATGTGCGGATATATGTATGGTAAGATTACTTACTCAGTATTCCTAATATATTTGAGGGCATGTTGGTTAAGCTAAACTAAGTTTTCCGAGACTTTAAGTGTAAATCATTTTTAAAAAATTATTGAATTCAAGTAGTACTTAACTTTATTTAGTCTAAAAAATTATATGGTTGAATTTGGCTCATTCGATAAATAAGTTTAATTTCAAGATCAACTCGAGCCAAACTTAAATAATTCATAAAATAACTCGTTTATTTGCAGTTTTAAAATATGATGACGTTAAACCAGAAAACTAGATATATAAAATGAGTAATATAAAATTAAATAGATGAATGAAAATGATTAATTAAATATTGCATTATAATCTTAGACACGCGTCACAGAAACTATTTTTTTATTTTAATTATATGTTATATATTATATAACTCATGAGAAATAGCCTGATTTTCAATCCTAAAATAAAAGTTTAAGTTTGGTCTATTGATAAATGGGTTTTATTTCAAACTCAAATTTGAAGTTAAATTGTTTACAAATTAAAATCATTTAAGTCAAGTAAGCCAAATTCGAATGTATTACAAACAATTTCGCTTATATACACATTTTTATTACTACCCGCAATATATTATTTATTTATCGCAACACCAACACTAGATATTAGGATCTATTTGGGTCAAATCATAACCTACTATGTCGACTTTTTTTTTTTCACATACTTTACCATACATACTACTTTTTTGACTTCATATTTACCACTTTTAAAATAAACCTACCACTTCATCCAATGATGTATCTTAAGTCTTTTTTAGAAGTCATCTGTCCTCAAACTTGGTGACTTCTAGATAGGGTGTGCAAAAAAAAACCGAATATTTAGGATAACCGAACCGCAATCGAGAAACTAATACGAAAAAAGGGTTAGCCGATCCATTGGTTTCAGTTTAGGATTAGTATTTTTATTTTTTTTTGTTTTCGGTTCGGTTTCGGTTTTTAGATTCAAGAAATCGATGGATTCGGTTAACCGATCCTAATTATAAATATGTATAATTTATAATATACCATATAATTATTTTTTAGTTTTATCAATATGAATTATGTTAAAATGAATGATTCAGATAAAAAGAAACAATGCATATATGTTTAAAAATTGGAATGGTGTGTTTGATTGAGATTTTGTATTGAGCTCAATTGATCAAGGTTGATAAAAACACATGAGTAAAAGGCTATTATGATGATTTTTGACACCAATATATATTAATAACTATTTTACATATCTTACATTCTTAATTTATAGTTTTTAATATAATTATACAAAAAATACTCTAATTTTTTACTGACATATTGAAAAATATGATTAATGCAAAATTTGCACAACCATATGTTGAACGGTTAAAAACCAAAAATCGAAAAAATAAACTGAAAAAAATGTTAACTATTAAACGGTTAACCGTTCATAATGGATCAGTTTAGATCAGAATATTGAAAATCCAATATTACGGTTAGATAAAAAAATAGGAACATAACCTGTTAATCGAACCGTGAACATCTCTACTTCTAGAAGTCATCTGTGCCCAAACTTGGTGCTGCTTCTAGAATAGTAGACTTATGGAATGTAAATACACTGACCATCCGAAGGACCACAACAAAACAACTTCTCAGTTACCTAAGAGTAGAAACCTTAACTACACGCGCTGATCCACGAGCGTTGCCTGCTCAATTACCACGCCACACTCCAGAATGCTTGTGTTATTTTAACGTAGTATAATTTCGGCGTCTTCCATTCTCTCCAGATATGATTGCTGATGCAAGCCCCTTTCACCAAATGCAAACTAAATGAATCCCAAATTCAAATGAAATTAATTAACTAATACCCTCTTAACTTATACGTGCCATTACGCTATATATAGGTGTCCAATGCAAAATGAGTAGATAAGAATTTATAGGAATTTCGTATAAAGACTATATTTAAATTGATTCCTTCATTGGGTCACCAGGAAAAAGGCCTCTAGAGTCGTCGGGATTGAACTTCCGACATGTTCAAAGGCCGGAAACTGACAATCAGCAAAAGTGAACGATACCTGGGTAGCTATAGCTATGGAGATAATTATAGAGGCAATGGAGACAACGTGGCGGACTTCGTCGAGGACGATGTCTGGTCCGCGGTCGAGGTCGAGGGTGCGTCCAACGCCACCGACAGCAGCCGTTCATCTGGCGCGTGGAGCCCGTCCAGCCCCTCCGTGGATCACAATCGCAGTGTTTCGATAGCGATCCACCGACAGGTCCCGAGGGGACACGGTCACCATGCTGGGGGTCTATCCACCGCGTTTGAGGATTCTGGAGTGATGACGTCATCGAGGATCGTGCACCAGCTGCCTGGGAACGACCACGTGTCATCGCCACGTGGCGGTCGCCAGTTGGCGTCGTCAGCACCAGTTAATGTGCCTGATTGGAGCAAGATATATCGAGTCGATTCGGTTGAGTCGCTGCACGATTCGGATGATGGGCTGGAGGATCGGGATGGTCCGATGATTCCGCCACATGAGTATCTAGCGCGTGAGTATGCACGCAGCCGGAAAGCGGCCGCTACGTCGGTTTTTGAAGGTGTGGGCCGCACGCTCAAAGGTCGTGATATGTGGCGTATGCGCGATGCCGTTTGGAGCCAAACCGGTTTTGATGGATGATAACTTTGTTGAACCGATCCGAACAGATGGTTTTCTCGAATCGGTTCAGATGAGCAATTAAATTCGCATATTAAATGATGAACGATAATTATTGATAGAAAATTTAGAATTTTTTTTTAATTTAATCAGTTTTCTTTTTGGCTTAATATGGGCAATCACTAATTGAGTGGGCTCGGTTTAAAGGAGTTCAAACTCAGGAAAGAGTGATCTTAAACATAATTGTTTGTTTTCTTGTCATGAGTTAAAGCAGATTAAATTAAGATAAGAAAATCGGTCCACTACTTCGAATGGAATATGGATCAATTTTGATCATTTTACCCTTACTATCCGTAAATGTGTCACCTATCCTATTTTAGTATTTAAAATAGTAATTGATTAAATAAGTAAATTATATATGCGATTGTTTAAAAAATGATTTTATTGAAATGATAATTATAAATTATCATATATGTATGTATGTATGTATGTATTTCTAGAATATTGTCCCACATAATTTTCTTACCAAATGACTTATCCTAATCCACTTCTCAAATCAGACTCAACTAATGTTTTTCATAACATTTATTCTTTTTATGTATTTATTACATTATACTTTTAGAAGACATTATCACTAAAGTGTGGTTTATTGGAATGAAATCAGTATTCCACTTCTATTGTTAGAATAACTATCATTATTTGATTTGTAAAAAATTGTACATAAGAAACGTTTTATTGGAATGAAATCTGTATTCCTTCCATTCACTAAGGAATGACCATTAATAACAAAAAATATATATTCATTTCCAACTTTATTTCTTTCTAATGAATCAAACATAACTTTAATATTATATGCGTGTGTGCATATATATATATAGGTCTTTTAGATTAAGGATCTTAATTATACTAGAAAGAAGAGTAGATGATTATAGTCTAGTGTTATGTATAGGGTCTTTTGCTTCAAAAACAAATATAAATAAATAATAAATAATAATATTTTTACTTATAAATAAATTAAATAAATTATTTATAAGATATAATTGCATACCATGTCACACAATGCAATGGACCTCGTTCTATAATAATCAAGATGGATGGTATTATTTACTCAGTTAATCATGGGAGTGGATTGAATTATTGCCATAAAATAATGGCGGCCCAATCCCTCATTTACATGGTCCACGTGAACAACGATGTTAAAGTTAATTTATCCCAACGAGGAGATGAAAATATTCCTGGTATAAAATATTAATAAAGTACGCTAGTACATATACGCTCATAATGTGTGTATAAATATAATAATATAATAAAATTCAATACACACAATAATTATTGAATTAAACATAAGCACGTTTAATAATTCAAAGAAAAACAAAAAAATATGCATAAAAATATTAAAAACAGTTCCAAAAAAGAATATATATATATATATATATATATTCAACTATGATAGAACATCATAGATGTATACTTTTTTAATATTGATGCTAAATTGCATAAAAAAATGCTAACTATATATTAGATTTGTCTCATTTAAAAAGTTGTTTCATACATACTAAAGCGGTATATAAAAGTTAATTATTGAATCTATATAAAGTAGCAAGATCTGAAATTATACAAATAATCATAAGTTTAAACAATTACTTACCATCCTTTACTGCTAATCGAGAAATAAATTATTTTATATATAAACAAAACTAAATTTCAATAATATGTATATTAATATTTTTAATAAAGCCCATTGATAAAATTCTTATTAGTCAGCTATTATCGATTTTAATGTAGTATTAAAAAAGATTTAAATAAAATTAAAAGATAATAAGAATATTGAATAATTACACAGTCTACTCTAAGCTTTTCGATTCATAAAACATATAGTTGCCTAGTGGTTAAATGTTCATGCTACAAGAAATACAATTCGTTACATTCACATTTTGCATGAATGAACTAAACATGATGCAATTGTTTGGTAGGAATCTACGATATTCTTTGGTTCTTTGGAGAATTTTTAGCTACTCAAGAACTTCTCCAAAAAACAACATTTATGTGGCTTCTTCACTATAACAAGGTTCTTAGTTGGTATAATTCTAAGGGTAGTGATCTTCATATCAAAGTTCTAGAATTTACTCAATTAATGAGTCGAAGTTTTCGATACATTTATATCAAGGTTCGTGAAATTCTCAATCTTAGTGTCAAGTTTAATATATACCTCTAGTTCTCAGTTGGATATTTCATTAAATCAAGGTCTGCTCATGGATTCTTAGAGTTTAAAAATTTTTGTGTTCAAGTCACTTAACTTTGAACCACCACAACCTCATCCAAGCCTTATCACTAACAAGTCATGATCCCTAGGGGCTATTTGCATAAATCACAAACTAACAAACCACCACGAACTTAGTTAATGCTATCATTCTATTTATGCAAACCCACAAAGTAAGATGAGATCCCAGTTGGTGGGATATGTAAGCTGCCCCCTTACTCAAAGACTTAACGGTGGATCAAGTGACCAGGCATAATTGAGTTGTAAGGATTTTAATAGCTTGTGTTTTTTAAAGTGGCGTTTGAGTTTTAAAATTATATAGAATAGTATAGTAGAGATCACTATATTTCTATGAAATACAAATAGATTATGGGTTAGGGTCACATTTGCTACCTTAGTTTTACTGAAATATGCAATTAACTATTTGATTTTTAATAAGTCGATTTGATATCTAATCAAATTAACACTAGTTGTTGATGTGGAATATCTCAACAATCAAATAAAGATGTGTTATGTTATAATTAAAAGGTAAAAATGTAATTAAAAAGAATATTTCAAAATAAAATTGATGAACATTAAGATGATGATCATATCAACAACACATGTTTTTCACAATAACAATAAAAATGGGTATCGATAGTTTTCTCAAATGTTCCAATTTTTAAGAAATATAAGCTTTTGTCTAGAATCTGCATTAATCCACCAAACCAAAAGTTATACACTCAACCAAAACTGTGAGCTCTTAAGCCATCAACCACCACACCAGTTTGGAGTGAAATACCACCATAGTGGTGTTGCTCATTGCATGAAGGAGCATTTCAATGCCCCGTACCCTTAATCTCGCCATCATGCTCCAGGCAAAACAAAATCTAAAACTACTCCTTTTTTTGTTTGTGTACCCACTATTTAAGTAATGCATAAGAGAGACAACACCTAGAGATCCAATTGATAAATTTGATATTAAGGTTTCTCAATGCAAGAGATTCAAGCGATTAAGGGACAATGGCCCGACATGGTGAATTTAGGGATTAGATTCCCCTCCTCCACCAAACCCCCACACCCACCTACCCCTCCACCCTTTCCATTTTCCTTTATGATTGATTTTCCACTTTGGAGGTGTTCCACCTTTGAATTTGCTATACTTTAAATTGCGAATTAGATTTCAATTGTGAAATTTATAGCTTAGGTGTTCTACCTTTAAATTATCTATAAGTTTAGTAAAATAGATGGGAATCACTATTCTAATATTGTTTTTGGTAATGAACATGAGATAATAATTTCATCTTAATAATTTGTTTGATTGGGCTTATTTTAAGTAAAATGAGCATACAATAATATTTATCAAATACCTTAAGATTATGGGCATATTTCAAAAAATGGGGAAGTAAATCATTTAAGATAACCTCATAAAATTGTTATATAATTAATATAAACTTTCCTTATCAGGAAAAAAAATGTAATTGTATACAAATGGTACCATAAAAGCACTATGTGAACTTGGTATACGAAATCAATCAATTTTTCTCTATAAAAACTATTGAATGATTCCATTATCCACATCTTTTAGTCCCGATGTGATATGTACATTAGAAACTTTATTTTAATTCTTTAATAAAATGGAGAGCTAAGATAACTTCAATGGCTAATATTGAAATCTTGTTTTTGTGTGTGTGTGTGTGTGTGTGTATTATACCAAAACCCCATCTCAACTTGAATAGTATTGAACTACCAAACATAAAAACTTTTTTTTTTATTCACTTGATAGATGGAAAAAAAAAACAAATAAAGGATGATCACACATATGTTTAGTGAACCAAACCGACAGAGGAGACTTAAGGACCATATTCATAAAACCTTAGAGAGCAGAATTGAGCACCATTACAAAACCAATTGTTGTTGATCTTCTTGAACATGCCATAGTAGCGAGGAGTTAGGAGTGGACAAAGCCAAGGAAATAACTAGGAAAAATATAGAGTAATTATAAGAAGCTTAAAAAATATAGACAACTTTTTTGTTATTAATTTACCAATTAATATAAATTAGCAAGATATAAGTAGATAAATCTATTTTTTATAGGACTATAGAGGTATAGATAGAATGTAAGAGGGCCTGCTCTTTTAGTTGAAAAGGAAACACTTGTATCTTATTAGGCTCACTTGCGACTATTCCAATTTCAAGGGCTAGGAGTTTTTTTCCATGACCTTTTCATTGAATAAATAAATTTAAATGAGAGGTATTCCAAGATGTTGATATAAACCATCGTTTATATGAGATATTTTGATTGGCTTCACCTTATCTATGTTATTATGGTATTGGTGAGGAGTCTACATCTTTAAGAATCTCTTGATTTTTTTCATATAATCATACATACATATATATATTAGCATATATGCATATTTTTGAAGTCATAAACTTCTAGATTGAGATAACTTCACCTACAAATTGTTGGGATTTTGTTCAAAACTAAATCCTTACTATGAAAACAATAGGATCAACATGTGTGAAAATTAAGGCACAAAATAAAGCAGAAACGTACTTTATCCCATCGAACCACAATAATTCTAAAATGGATAGATGATCTTTAGTAGCTATGTGCATAGATTCGTTTCTATGAGTAATAGGAAACTCTATAGAATGAAAAAGTGAGAGAAAACGAAAAAAGTTATTTATGGAGGCTCTCTGAAGTATGTTTATTAGTATACATGCAGCTAGGAACCATAATCCCAACATGAAACTTATGGACTAAGCTACTAAAAGAGCCCATTTATTTCAGTACTAGTTTTAGGGTATCTATATGTATAAGATATGCATATATTATAACCCCACACTAACATAAGATGACATGGCACCACTGTAATATTATTAATTGATTATCAATATGAGAGTCAAATGATATAATTTATTTGAAATAAACATACAACAACATTTTACGCAATTACATCTGTGTTCATGTGCCCATATGCTTTAATCCCACAAGTACACAAGAATTGAATCCAAATTCTAACAATCCCCCACTTAGACTGTACATTCATGTATTTAAGTGCATCTCCCAATGTTGTATGAATACACAACTCATTAAGTACCTAGCCATCAAAGATTCTTCATTTTAACCAATCATATCTATTAGTTTCTTTAATACATGGATCAAAGGGGTTTACACCGAAACTAATCCTTGGCTAGACCCAAAATGATCACATATACCAAATAAATCAAATGACATGGATTGAGTGTGGATGTGTAACATGGAAGTTACATGTCAATTGCGATCAATACACATCTACTTCCAATTGGTCCTTCCAAAGTGAGGTCATTAAGTAAACATATATTCAAAGTGAAAAATAAAATACTATATAACTTAATAAACCAAATACAAGTGTCATGATATAATAAGATAGCTCACATAAGCAAATAATACAAACTCCCACTAAACTTAGGCATCATCTAACAGAATGATATTCATACGAGTAGTGTGCTCAATAAAAGCCTTTAGTGTCAACGCCTTGGTTAATGCATCCACTATCATAGAGTTTTTATCTATATGCTCTATACTAACTAAACCACTATGAACTCAATCTTTTATAACAAGAAACTTAATATCAATGTGCTTTGACTTTGATGAACCTCTACTGTTATTTGAGTAGAAGATTGTTGCCCTACTATCACAAAATAATTTAAGTGATCTCTTAATCTCATCAGCGACATGCTATCCAAAAATGAAATTACAAAGCCAAACAGCCTAATTAGTCACCGCATAACATGCTACAAATCCTGCTTCCATAGTAGAACAAGCAACAACTGATTGCTTAACACTCTTCCATGCAATAGCTCCTTCTACTAATAGAAAAAAGTAACTTGATGTGGACTTTCAACTATTAGACTTTCTTTATGTGAGCATGTGAAGATAACACAACCCTTTTGGCTATGACCCAACGGTCCTTACCTAGATTGTTTTGGTATCTTCCTAACATCCCACAAATGAATGCAAGATTTGAACAAATACAAACTTGCAAGTACATCAAACTCCCTAATGCCGATGCATAGGGAATTTTCTCCATAGCTTTGGACTCAAAATCACTCTTAAGGCATTGATTTAAACTAATTTTACCACCCTTACTTATAGAGTTATTATGTGGTTTACAATTTTTCATGCCAAACTTTTGTAGTATCTTCTCAATGTAGGCCTTTTGTGATAATCCTATGATTCCATGAGAACGATCTTGGTGAATTTAAATTTCTAATATAAAGGAGGTCTCACTAATATCCTTCATTTCAAAGTTTTATGAATGAAAAATTTTCGTCTCTAACAACAAACTTACATTGCTACTAGCAAGCAAAATTTCACCCACATATAAAATTAAGAAAATAAATTTACTCCCACAAAACTTGTGATACGCAAAAACATCAATTGTATTTATCTACCAAGTGATAATAAAACTTGATGAAATCTTTGATACCATTGATCAGAAGTTTGTTTGAGCCCATAGATGGATTTCCCCAATTTGCAAACCATTTGTTTAGAGTGATTGTCACTCAAACTCTCAGGTTGCATCATATAAATCGTTTCGTCAAGGCTTCCATTAAGAAATGTTATCTTAACATCTATTTGATTAAGCTTTAAATTAAAATGTGCTACCAATGCCAAAATTGTCCTTAAAGAGTCTTTTCAAGAAACAAGAGAGAAAGCCTCTTTGTAATCAATGCCCTCACATTGAGTGTAACCCTTAGTGACAAGACGTGCTTTATATCTTTCCACATTACCTTGTGAGTCCCTTTTGGTTTTGAAAGCCATTTACACGTAATATGCCTCACATTATCTAGAAATGGGACAAGATCCTAACACTATTATCCTTCATAGATTTCAACTCCTCAATTATAGCATCAATCCATTTGTGAGTATTCAAACTTACAATGGCTTCACGGAAAGTGATCAGGTCATTTTCTAATGAGTCAATGATTTCGTAATGTTTATTAAGAAATACAATATAATCATTTCATATCACACTTCTTTGCTCTCTAATGGACCTTCTCAAAGGCATTGGTTCTTGAGGTTGTTGAACAGTTAGAGGAAGAATAGCATTGTCATCAAAATATTCTTGGACCTCTTCAAGAGTACACTTCTGATTTGGTGTCGGAACAACCAAAGAGAAAAATGTTGTTGTTCAGCACTATGCTCCTGACTTAGGGCCTAAATAATGTGCAATGCAGTATATTCCTCTTCAATCACAAAGTTCTTAACCTTATCTTTTCCCTTAACCTCAACAGCCTTAAAGAATTGCACATTTCCCATTTCAAAGATTGTTCTATTTAGAGATCGTAAATTTTATAACCACATGATTTCTCGGCATAACCAACAAACTAATGGCTAATGGTTTTTTAGTCTAATTTCTTTTCATTAAGCCTATAAGGCCTAGCTTCAATTGGACATCCCTAAAGCCTTAGGTGATTAAGTGCAGGTTTTATCCATTCATAACTCATATGGAGTTTTAGTTGTCGCTTTAGTTGATACTTACTGAGAATATAGACTACAGTCTTTAATGCTTCACTCAGAGTGAGTTTGGTAATTTTGTATGACTAATCATACTTCTTACCATATCTTTAAAGTCTTATTTTGTCTATCAGCTACCTCATTCATGTTAAGCAAACCAAGCATGGTATACTAAGGAACAATACCATACTCCTCTAGTAATTTCGCAAATCGCCCTAGACATTGTTCACCTGAACCGTCATATCTACTGTAATATTCATCTCCTCGTTAGATCTAATGGATTTAATCCTTTTGCCTAGTTGATTTTCAACTTCGACCTCGAAAGTTTTGAACATGTCTAAAGATTATGACATTTCATGAATTAAATATATGTAACCATAACAAAAGTAATCATCTATGAACGTAATAAAGTATTATTGACCATTCATGAAGTCACAGGACATAACCTAGATATATTTATACATATTAGTTCTAAAACTTCCTTAGCTCTTTCGACTCTCACCCTTTTCTCTACGCACCAAGCGCAATATTTGGGGCAATCCTTCTTTACAAGAGAGGGATCCTTATAGAAAAAACACTTTATGTCCTTAAACTTATTATTTTTCTTCTCTAAAGCATCCAACTTGTTTGCCCTTTATTTTCTTGGAACTGTTAGAGGCAAAAGCAAAACTAATACTCCATGTCTTCTTTTGCCTCATCCTTTCCTCCACTTATACCAAATGAGATATAAGCTCATTAATTTTCCTTTTTCTTTTCCTTCAGTAATTATAACTCACTTCAAAATGACCAAATTAAGGAGGCAAGGACATCAAAGAAAAATACATCCGCCATTCATTATAGGGTAAATTACAAAACATGACCTGTATTTTAAACTATTTGCAATAATGTGACTTGAGTTTTGTTTTCAGATAAACACATGACCTATGTTTAATAATCTTGTGTAAATTTTAAAAAAAGGACACTTGGCACATTTTTATTGATTAGTCCTATTATTAATTGATTTAGATTTACTAAAATAAATAAAAAATATATAAAATTCTGGAAAATTGAGGGGGAAAAAAAAAAAAAACAAAAAATTAGGAAAAAATTTTCATCAATGTCTTCTCCTTTCTCTCTCTAGAAACTACCTATTTCACAACCCTAGCCGCATGAGCAGGGTGGGCTCTTATGATGATGTCCCATTGGAACCATACAACTCCATTCATGAAATCTCCTTGGTCATATGAAGATAATGTACCACAAAATAGTCTCATTACGTCATTGGTTTGTAAGGAAGGACACATTTACTTGCTTGTAGCCTTGGTGGTCTATTATACACCAGTTCCGACAGTAAAAACATCCATGTTCGCAAGAACTTGAAGGATTCCTCTTCATTTAAATCGAGCAACAGCTTTATTAAGGTGATTATTGTTTCTCGTGGGAAGATATTCACAAGTCATTAAGATGGGAATATTAGAGTTTGGAAAATAGCACCTAAAAACACTAGCATTCATAAGAGATCTATCACTTTACTAACGCTCGAAGATATATTGAAGAGGCCAATCAATCCTACCAAACTTATGGACGGAGGAAGATGACATCATAGCATCAAACACTGTGAAGCAGTCTCCTGCCTCTGTTTGAACAAGGATGGAATTCTTTTTTTTAATTTTGTTTTTTTCTTTTTTCCTCAATTTTCTATAATTTTTTATATTCTTTATTTATTTTATTAAAGCTAAATTAAGTAATAATAGGACTAATAAATAAAAATGTGCCAATTATCCCTCTTTTAAAATTAGCATAAGATTATGATATACAAATCATGTGTTTGTTTGGAAAAAAAAAATCAGGTCACCATATTACAAATGATCCAAGATACACGACATGTTTTTGTAATTTACCCTATAATGAATGCAGAATGTGGTCATTTAGGTCATTTTTGTGTGCAATTAAACTATAATTAACCTTTGATACATATTGTTTTCATTTGCAATCACCATGACAAATTACAAAAGGACGGTATTTGAAATCTTTATGTTAAGTATGCTGCTGTTGGTCACACATCCCTATGTTGTTCACATACACAAATTTTTGAACATAAATAGAGGGTAAATTTATTTAAAGATAGCATCAAACACTCCGATGCAGTCTCTTGCCTCGGTTTGAATGATGATGGAATTCTTTTTTTTAATTTTTTTCTTTTTTCCTCAATTTTCCAGAATTTTTTATATTCTTTATTTATTTTAGTAAAGCTAAATTAATTAATAATAGGACTAATAAATAAAAATGTGCCAAGTGTCCCTCTTTTAAAATTAACACGAGATTATTAAACACAGGTCATGTGTTTGTCTCAAAACAAAAGTCATATCACTTTATTGCAAATGATCTAAAACACAGATCATGTTTTTTGTAATTTACCTTATAATGAATGCTGAATGTTGTTGTTTTTGTGTGCAATTTAACTGCAATTAACCTTTGATACATATTGTTTTCATTTTCAATCACCATGACAAATTACAATAGCATGGTATTTGAAATCTTTGTGTTAAGTACAGTGCTATTGGTCACACATCCCTATGTTGTTCACATACACAAAGCTTTAAATATAAATAAAGGGAAAATTTTATTTAAAGGAATAGTTACAAAATGCACATATTGAATAACCTACTACGTACAATTGGAAAAAAAAATACCAAACAAGTTAAGTCAAAAGGATTTGTGTTAGAGAAAGATCTTATTATAGAGACTCAAAAAGATAAGAATATAAATAGCAATACAAAAGATTAATATTCTAAATGGATGTTGGTACAACGTAAAAGACACCAAACAAAAGGAAAAATAATAATAATAATATAATAAACCATTGGTAAATAAAGAGCACATATCATGTGCTACCCATAGTTAATAATGAATATTATTATAAATATCATGTCTAAGCATATTGTAAATCCAAAGGAGAAAGTGGAAGCAGTTACCTAAGAACCATATATTAATACAGCATGTTTATAAGGGCACGTCTTAAAGAAGCATCAAATCCTAATCAAAATAAATATGAATTTATCTCCATAAGGATTTCTATTTACTTACTTTAAATTTCCTTATAAATGAACAATCACACCCTCATCTCAATACCATGCCACTAATTCTTCATCCTCTACACGAAAAGAAAAGTCCATTTGTTTAAAAGTCCAAGCATATAATGAAGGAAAAGGTGGATAAAAAATGTGTACTAACATTTAATATCCAAATCTTTCATTAACATCCAATGTTCCTTAGATAGATCTTAGGTTTCAAATGTTCAATATGGAATCAGTTACAACCAAATATTGGGTGATAATAACCTATATGAGATTTGATTTTGCAGGGATGATATCTTGTCCAACGACTAAATTACATGGATTCATGTAACCGTCTCAAGAGCATAAGGAACATCATATATGACCTGAAAAAATCAACAAGTGGTGTCAATCAAAGAGTTTATTATGCTAATACCAGTTTCGTTGAACTATAATTTCATGCACTCATTTCTTCTCATACAACAATAGGAGAAGACACTTGAACTTACATTATTTCAAAATCTTTACAAACAACATTAATGCTCCACCATATGCCCTGTTAATGGCATTACGAATGGACCTAAATAGGGAGGAGTCCATGTTCTTATTGGACAGTAGTAATCGCCTATGAACTTTCATTTAGAACTTATGACAATTACCTTAACAAGGTCGAAGTACAGTGTTATCGATTTTTATTCTAGCAAATGAAAGACTATTGTGACTAATTTTGTATGTGCAATTTGTGTTTTAGCTTGAAATACCATATGTTTAAATTCACAAGCAAATATGGATGTAGTTATGAATACACTCACTAATCTCATGCCTGACTTGATTATTGCAATGGAGACTAAGCTAAGTCATACTAGCATTGATCTTTTCTTGAGGTAATTATAATTGGATTCCTATAAACATTTGGAATCAAATGGGCAAAGTAGAGGAATGACGTTGTGGCGTAAGGTGGAATTAGTTATTGACTTTATCAAACAAAAAAAACCATGAGATGCAAGCTATGATCTAGGTTAGGAACTTAACTCTTCTTTGTCTTATTAGGTTTTTTTTTTTTAATTTATGGGCCAACAAATTATAATATAAATATTTATTATGGACCAATCTTCTTGATGCATACATAAACATCATCCATGGTTGATTATAGGAGCCTTTAATGATATTATACATAAGGGTGAAAAATTGGGAATAGAGGGGTAGGGCGGTTTGTTTAATAAGTCTCACATAAATAAATATAATAACTATATGTGTTGTTTTTTGATATATTTGGACAAATAGGCAGTAACTCCTAATATTAATTCAATTAAGATTAGACTGAGAGTGGGTAAACCAAGCTTAGAGAGATATTTATCCAAAGACCAAGTTATATCATATGCAAAAATGGTCATCTGACCATTGTGCAGTTTTTCAAAAAACTTGTCCTTATCCTACTAAAAACATAAGGAATATGGTATTTTATTTCAGCCAATATGGTTTAATCACTGCAACTGTATGTCACCAATCCAACAAATATGGGAAGATTGTAATAATTCATGAATTGTACAATATGAAAATCACCATAAAGATTCAAAGTCTGGAACAAAGAAGTGTTTGGCATTATCAAGAAAGAAAAAAAGGAAATTGCTCAAATAAATGAGTCTATAAATAAGGGTTTGTCCCTTTATTTGACTATGGATTTAGTAGCCTAAGAAAAAGGATTATAGATGTAAGTTAAATGGAATGCTAAAAAGACAAGAAGCGCTATAAAGAATGATATCAAAGGAAAAATGGATTATAAAGGGAAAAAGAATCGCTAAATATTATCATGATCTAATAAAAAAATAGAAGATCTAAGAATAGAATTTTAACAATTAAAATAATGTAAGAGAACAAAAGTTTGAACTATGAAAAATTCAACAGATATGTATCAAGTACTTTAAGGAATTATTTACTTTAGTAAAAAAAAAACGAGGGGGACTTCACAACCCTTTGCCTTTGTCATGGCTTAAGCAAATGAGAAAAATGAAAATCTTACTAAACAAATTAATAAAGGTGAAATATTTAATGCTTTTTAAACAATTCACTATTGGAAGGCACCAAGTAAAAGATGCCTTCATACTATCTTCTTTAAAACAATATTGGCTAATGATGGAAGAGTGTGTCATTCGGGAAATTCCTAAATATATAAACCAAATCTAGTTAGTTCTTACTCATATAACTTCGGGAGCAAACTCAGTATACCACTAAAGGCCAATTAGTCTATGCACTAACTTACACAAGATAGTAGTAAAAGTTTGAGTCCCTACACTTTTCCCTCAATTAAATGACCCAATTCATCCAACCATCTAACTCATCGAGCTCAAGTAAGCTTCATTTCAAATTGTAAAGCTAATAACAATATTATCTTTGGATGAGGTATTACATAGTCTACATAAGAGAAAAATCTTACATGGATGTTACTAAAAACTTCAGGAAAGATTATGATATTGGATTGAAAATATATGCATCGAGCATTAACTAGTTTAAACTTTCCTTAGTGGAGATACAACTAGTTGATAGTTACATTTTGACTATTGCCATTGAAGTAATGATAAATGGTATAATTGCAACTTTAAACCAAGTTGTGGCTTAGGACAAGGGAATCCTTTATCACATTATAATGGGATTAGAGTTTTTAAGTCGAATGATTGAATATGAAGCTCATTTTTTAGGCAATAAACTAGGAATGTGCATGTGATGATACGGTGTTATATACTTTCCAAGATAAATCAGGTCAATAAATAAATATGGAGAAATTTGCAATTATTTTCTTCAAAAATATGATACAAATTGAAAAATATTAACTCCAAGAAATTATCTCTTTCAAAGAGATTAAACAGTTTGGAAAATATATTGGTTTTTCTCTACATAATAAGTTCAAAGGATAATGTCACGAATGATACCTAAAACTTTAATAAAATATACAATTAGACACTTAAATTTTGGAAATAATCAATTTAGTATTTGAACTTTAAAATTGATCAATTTACAAACTTTGAAATTGACCAATTTAGTATTTAAAAGAATTTGATAGAGGTACTATTAGCGTGCACGAAAAGTTTTTTCAGATACTAAATTTATCAATTTAAAGTTTTTAAGTACTAAATTGATCAATTTTAGTCACTACTATATATAGAAAGGATATTACACTTCCCTAGATTTGTATTCAACAAGTTCCTAGAGAACTCAATCAAGTTATTAATAAATTATGCTTGGACTTTTTTAAACATTGTTTCTCACTTTTTAAACAAATAATAGCTCTAAAGGTTATCATTTGATGTTTTAGATCGAAATTAATCATATGGAAAATATTCATGTTTTTTCATATTGAAATCATCGGTCATAAGGAAAATCACTTACATGTTGGGATTTTTTTTTCTGAGATTTTTTTCGCTTAAATCTATACTATACATGAGTTAATTGTCATTATGAATGATAATAAAATCTCACACACCAAAGCACGATACTATATTTTGCACATGCATGTAAGCAATATCATATGACTAAAATTTTTACCAAAATAACATTTTCATCAAGTTAAATCAACGTGTTCAAGCATATGTCACAATCCCCACAATCAAAACTCCAAAAAATTCAAGCCCAATTTACAAATGTACTTGAGTTAGATACATCATTTTTAAAACAATATTTAGGACTTAATTCTATTACAGTTTACTGAAATTGCTAATCATTATATAATGTGTTCATCACCTGCTATCATGTTCCCTTCTAAAACATAGTCTATTTACAACGTCTAACCAATGTCTCATTCCACTTATTAGTGTCCATTGTAATATAGCATCCTCCTTACTCAACTTACTATATCATACATGACTCACATATATTGATGATCCACAAGGTTTCTTCAACAAGCATCTAATATAAGAAATTCATCTAATACATACAAGACCATCATACTCTTGTTTTTATTGGCTACTAAATGCATTTATCTATTGGTTTTCAATTATTTTGTCATGGAAAAAAAAAATAAAATATATATATATAGGTGTCATAGAACCCATCATCATACTCTTGAAATTCAATATGTTGCTCCTTTAAATCCAAATTTTCCATATTAAAATATTGATTTGTTTTAATCCATGTTGTTAAATTTTCATAATCTTTGCTTTTTGTCCTTAACAAATTAATCATTCGAATTCCAATTTATTTGATCTAATGGTTTCACTTAATCAAGAATTAAAACAGTTACATCTTAGAACAAGAGGTCAACCTATAAGTGTTGTCAACCAGGTCAATAGAAGGATTAACAATCTTCTTTTTATTTAATCCCGTCATTTCATGTTATTCATTCTACATATAACACTATTTAAATGTTAAGATTTTTATCATTTTATTACTCATACTTCACATAAACCTTGATTTTGATGTATATGAGGGTTTGCTTCTTGTGAAATCATTAATTTTAATTATCTAAGGATTTACTCTTAATTATAATTCTCTCGCAGAAAGTTCAATTCACGTAGCTTTAACTTTATACATTCCCAATTCCCTATAGTTATTACATTAGTAATTATTAAGGGCCACAAATCCATTATTTCTATTTGTTACAAATCCAAACATAAGTTTCTACTTATGCAAATTGAAAGTACCATTTGGAAGTTTCCTTAGTTAAGGTGTCTCCCCTTTTTTCTATCTTCGAAGTTAATGTTATGACTAATGACCCACACATACATAACAAGGAAAATAAAAAGGTTTTGTTTATTACATTTCTTGTATTTGTCTCATTATTTTATTAATGTTAGTTTTTTTTTTCTTCTTTTATATAACTCAAATGATTCATAAAATAATTCATAAAATAACTCGTTTATATGCAGTTTTAGGATATCACAAAATTAAACAAAAAATTAGATAGATAAAATGAGTAATATAAAATTAAATAGATGAATGAAAGTGATTAATTAAATATTGTATTATAATCTTATATATGTGTCATGAAAACTATAATTCATTTTAATTTTATGTGATATAATATATATATAACTTATGAATTTAAATACTCTAATTTTCATTCCTAAAATAAAGTTTAAGTTTGGTCTATTGATAAATGAGTTTTATTTCAAACTCAAATTTGAATTTAAATTACTTATCGATTGTAATAATTTTAATTCGAGTAAGCCAAATTCAAATATATTACAAACAATTTTGCTCCTATAAACATTTTTATTGAAACCCGTAATTTATTATTTATTTATAGCAACACCAGCACGTGGAGATCGGGATCTGCTAAGATCAAATCGCAACCTACTATGCCTAATTTTTTTTTTTTTTTACATAACCTATCATACATACCATTTTTAACTTACTACATTTACCATTTTTTAAAATAAACCTATTACTTTATATAAAATTTAATAATAAGTCTTGAGTCTTTTCTAGAAATTGTCTGTATGCGACTTGACGCAAAACTATTTCTAGAACAATAGACTAATATAAGTACACTTTTACATAACCTATCATACATATCATTTTTTAACCTACTACATTTATCATTTTTAAAATAAATCTATCACTCTATATAAAATTTAATAATAGATCTTGAGTTTTTTCTGGAAGTTGTTTGTGCACAACTTGATGCAGAACTACTTCTAGAACAGTAGACTAATATAAGTATATTTTTACATAACCTATCATACATATCATTTTTTAACCTACTACATTTATCATTTTTAAAATAAACCTATCATTTTATATAAAATTTAAAAATAAATCTTGAGTTTTTTTTTAAGTTTTTTGTGTGCGACTTGATGCAAAACTGTTTCTAGAACAATAAACTAACATGAGTACGCTAACCATTGTAAGGATAATACCAAAACAACTCCACTTGCCTTCTCAGTTACCGGAGAGTAGAAACCCTAACTAGGGATGTAAACGGGACGGGTCAGGGACGGGTCATTTTGTCCCAAAATTCGACCTGATTATAAAAAAGTGTCTTAGAACCTAACCCGGCCCGATTTTAAGGAAACCCGACTGGACCCGAACCCGACCCGATAATGTTCATTGATTATTGAGGTAAATACCAAATAGATATATAAAAGAAACTCTTCTTAATAAGATTGACGAGCTGTGTTGTGTAATAATAATAATAATAATATGTGACACTACACGACGATCCATATATGCTTGATTTATTTGTCATTATATATGTATATATATATATAATATCTATTTTGTCTAAGAAATTTAATTTTTATATTTTGTTGTGTTGCGTGGGAAAGAAATAAATTTTGAAAAAGTAAGGGAAGTTGGACATGAAAATCGATTTTCTCTGGATAATTGGTTGGTAATTATTAATTATAAATATAATTTGTATCCTATCATGTGACTCAATACATGAATAACAAAATGATTATATAAAAAACACCATTCAACTAATAAATAAGTAGATTTTTTAAACTAAAATTTTTAATTTTTTTTTAATTATATCGGATTGGGTTTTTCCAACGGGTTATGAGTACAACCTAAAACCCGACCCTAGACCCTATAAAGTTTTTAGCGGGACGGGCGGACGGGTGCCCTATAACGACCTGCCCGGATTGCATCCCTCCCTAACTACATGCGCTGATCCACGAGCGTCGCCGGCTCAATTACAACACCACCCTCCAATGTGCTTGTGTTATTTTAACGTGGTATAATTTCGGCGTCTTCCATTCTCTGCGGATAAGATTGCTGATGCAAGCGCCTTTCACCAAATGCAAACTAAATGAATCCCAAATTCAAATGAAATTAATTAACTAATACCCTCTTAGTTTATACGTGCCATTACGCTATATATTGGTGTCCAATGCAAAATGAGTAGATAAGAATTTAGTAGGAATTTCGTATAAAGACTATTTAGACTCCTTAATTGGGTCGCCGGGAAAAGGCCACTGGAGTCGTCGGGATTGAACTTCCGATATGGTCAAAGGCCGGAAACTGACAATCAGCAAAAGTGAACGATACCTGGGGAGCTATAGCCATGGAGATAATTATGGAGGCAATGGAGACGACGTGGGGGAGTTAGTCGAGGACGATGTCTGGTCCGCCGTCGAGGTCGAGGGTGAGTCCAACGCCACCGACAGCAGCCGTTCATCTGGCGCGTGGAGCCCCTCTGCCCCCTTCTTGGATCACAATCACAGTGTTTCGATGGCGATCCACCGACAGGTCCCGAGGGGAAACGGTCACCATGCTGGGGGTCTATCCGCCGCGTTCGAGGATTCTGGAGCGATGACGTCATCGAGGATCGTGCACCAGCTGCGTGGGAAGGACCCCTTGTCATCGCCACGTGGCGGTCGCCATTTGGCGTCGTCAGCACCAGTTAATGTGCCTGATTGGAGCAAGATATACCGAGTCGATTCGGTTGAGTCGCTGCACGATTCGGATGACGGGCTGGAGGGTCGGGATGGTCCGATGATTCCCCACAGGAGTATCTAGCGCGTAAGTATGCACGCAGCCGGAAAGTGGCCGTAACGTCGGTTTTTGAAGGGGTGGGCCGCACGCTCAACGGCCGGGATATGTGGCGTATGCGCAATGCCGTTTGGAGCCAAACCGGTTTTGATGGATAATAATGTTGTTGAACCGAACCGATCAGATGGTTTTCTCAAATCGGTTCAGATGAGCAATTAAATTCACATATTAAATGATGAACGATAATTGTTGATACAAAATTTAGAATTTTTTTTAATTTTATTTGTTTTCTTTTTGGCTTAATATGGGCAATTACTAACTGAGTGGACTCGGTTTAAAGGGGGGTCAAACTCAGTAAAGAGTGATCTTAAACATAATTGTTTGTTTTCTTGCCCTGAATTAAAAGCAGATTAAATTAAGATAAGAAAATCGGTCCACTACTTCGAATGGAATATGGATCAATGTTGCTCATTTTGCCCTTACTATCTGTAAATGTGGCACCTATACTATTTTAGTATTTAAACTAGTAATTGATTAAATAAATAAATTATATATGCGATTGTTTAAAAAAATAATGATTTTGTTAAAATAATTATTATATATATATATATTTCTAGAATATTACCCAACTTAATTTTCTTATCAAATGACTTATCTTAATCTATTTCTCGAAACAGACTCTACTAAAGTTTTTTATCATAACTTTTATTCTTTTTATGTATTTATAACATCAATATATACTTTTAGAAGATATTATCACCACTTAGTCTCTTTATTAAGTTTAGTTTTTTGGAATGAAATTGAATTCTATTTATATTACTGCAGAATGGTTATTTCTTTATGTGATTTGTAAAAAACTCTACCATAAGAAATGTTTATTTTATATCACATTGAATAGAACAGGAATCTCTATCCTTTTCATTATTGGAAGAATAACCACTCCTAATAAAAAATATATTTATTTAAAAATACTCCCGATATTAAAATCACGGGATTGCTATTCATTTAAAACTTTATTTTTTCTAGTGAATCAAACATAACATTAATATTTATATATGTTTATATACATGTATATAGATCTTTTGCAATTAAGAGTTCTAATTACATCTAGAAAGAAGAGTAGATGATTTTATCTACTGATGTGTGTATTATATGGCCTTTCAATTTAAAAATAAATATAGAAGAAAAATAAACTGTAATATTTTATTTATAAATAAATCAAATAAATTTATTTTAGAAATATAAATACTGATCATATCACCCAATACAAACACACCTAATTAATCCGGAGTGGATTGAATCATTGCCAAAAAATAATGGCTGTCCAATCCATCATTTACATGGTCCACGGGAACAACGATGTTAAAGATAATTTATCCAACGAGGAGATGAAAATATTCCTGGTATAAAATATTAATAAAGTATGCTAGTACATATACACTCATAATGTGTGTATAGAAATCTATTTATAATATATTTTGTAAAGATTTTGTATTATAATACCCTTTCATTTATAATAACCTTTCAATGTTTTTCAATAATTGTATCTCTTTATTTATAATACCTTTTCAGTATATTCCTATAAATGCAATCCCTCGTAAATATATATAGTATGTGTATGTATATATATAGTATAGGTTCTTCTTATCTCTCTTTTTATGGTTTCCGCCTTCCATTTCTCTCTTAACCCATTTTTTTCTTATATTTTTCACTCTTTCTTCTCTGTCTCATAAATTTTTTGGCTTCCATTTTATTTTTATCTTTCTTTTCTCTCAGTTAATCTTCACTTATCTTTATTCTTAACCGTAGTTCTATATTGTAGTAACATTTCATTCATGATAACCTTTCAATATTTTCCATTAAATGTATCTATTTGCTTATGATACCTTTTCAATATATTCCAACAAATGCAATCGCTCATAAATTTATATATATATATATATATGTATTTAGTATAGGTTCTCTTTATCTCTTTCTTTATAGTTTCCACCTTTCACTTCTCACTTAACTCATTTTTCCTTACATTTTCACTTTTTCTTTTCTGTCTCATTTTTTTTTCTTTCATTTTATTTTTATCTTTCTTTTCTCTCAATTAATCTTCCCTTGTCTTTGTTCTTAATCATAGTTTTAATCTATGTTTTACAACACACTCCTTATTATAAGGGTAATGGTTTGTTCATTTTCTATATTCATCTACAATATTTTAAGGGTTTTTATTTTACGCTTCATTTCACCCTTTGTTTTTCTCTTTAGAATATGTGATATTAAGATTAAATCAATGCATTAGTTATAATATTTGTTATTTTAATAACTCTATGTAAATATATACACACTTAGATTTTGAAAACTTTATACTTGATAACACACGCTTTATTATTATTATTATTATTGTTGTTGTTGTTGTTGTTGTTGTTATTTAGTTTGCATGTAAAATCTTAATTGTAAAAATTCTATTTTATTAGCCTAACACTTTACACTGATTATGCAGTTGAAGTATATTTGAGTGTTTAAATTTTCACCTAATTGTATGTTTTAGTAAGTAACATAATATTATATATTGTCCTACTTTTACATTAAATCTATGCATCTTTGCTTCTTTCTCCATTACTTAATCCATTACAAAATTAATTAGAAAGTTTTCAATTTTGGAAGTTTAAAGTATATGGTACATCTTAATATTAACATTTTTTTAATTTTTAAATCACTTTGTAATTTGTAATTTATAACGTGTGGTTGTTTTATGATTGGAATGCCTTTTTCATATTATTTTATGCAATATGTCTTGAGTATGATCCATTTAGATTTGTGATCTTTTCTTCCCAAGAAATTGAAAACAATAACACTACTGAAATCACATGATGGTTGGTTTATGATATTTCTTTTACTTTGGAATCTTTTCTAGAATCAATTTTGGCTTAAACGTTCATACAAAAAAAAAAATTACTCTATTTTTTTTTTCAAACAAATCTCTTTCTTGATATTTACATGCTAATAATTGCTTTTAAATTTTTATATTTCACTTTCAAATGGTCATCCTTCTATAGTTGGCATAAAAAAAAAAAAAGTCAACATGTTTACATTCATAATGTTAACCTAATGGTTCCAAAATGATTTTTTTTCTAAATAATACATAATTTCATGAGAAAAATCATCACATTAAATTGTAATAAATACAAGAAAATAATAGCAAATGTTATATCTTTATGATAACATATTGTATATAATATAATCATGTTAATTATTGACATAATATTTTAGGTGATATAATAATATTTATATAAAGTTTTGTTTTCTTTATCATATATAGGTTCGATTTTTTTTTTTTTTTGTGATATCTTTTCACTTGAGTGTGACCACCATTTCATATTTTTTTAAAAATTAATTCATAAAACCATGATATATAAAAATAATAGTTAATATTATATATTTATAATAATTTATAAGTTAATATTGCAAAATGTTAATTGTCCAAAGAATAATTTAAATAGCTTTATAATTTTTGCTAATAAACTTTCTTTAAAAGATGTGTTTTTATGTAGACATAACCTTTAGAATAGTCACAATTTTTGTATAATTAATGTGAAATGACACAATCTTGGAACATGATATTTCACTTTCATGATTTTTAAGTTCATCAGCATGTTTTGAGTAGTATTATTTCATGGAAATTTGTTATGATTATATATTTAAATAAATAATAATTGTTATGCTATGTCTATTATAATAAAGAATCATTTTGAATTTTTACATTTTCAATTTGTAAAATTTTTATGATTTGTATTTTTTTTATTGATAATGTCTTTTATCATGAGATTTTATTTCTTTTCTATTATAACTCTCTAATATTATATTCTGTTTTTGTATTTTTATGGGTGCTACTTTTCTTTTGATAATATCTATTTATTACATTTCTATAAACAAATTGATTTATAATTAAAGTTTTAGACTTTTTCCATATTTATACCTTTGCATTTGCAACCTTTTCAATTTACACTTTTTTTCCACCATTGCCACTTTTTAAGATCAACTTTGCAAAAGATACCAAAAAAAAAAAAAAAAAACCCTCATAAAAGGTTTCGCAATCATTTCTCAATACATCAAACTGGTTATTATTGGACCTATCGGTAGTTTTCTTTAACTTGCAATCAATTTTATTTAAATTTTTTATATTTTAGGTTTGTCCTGATTTACTGAAATACCCCAACTCTTCATCTAAAATAGAAATTGGTTTTAGATAGATTTAAATGACTAAAATGAATTATAGGATTTAAATAGACAAGTTGATATAATTTAATTAGCTAATAATTAAGTTGGTTTGAGATTTGAGTTTCAAATTCCCTAAACATGTCATCAAAGTTTAGAGGATTCCTAAATCCTTGATTCTTAGCCTAAACACTAATTCCTAAATCAATAAAATTTGAGTTCATTTGCTTATCTTAAAATATTAGTTCTTAAACCCGAGCTCAAATTAAATATCTTTTATCCAAAATAAATTTCTAAATTAAGTTGTTACTTTGAGTTCTTAATTTCTAATCTATTGGGTTTGAAATCATCTCCTAAATATTTTTAGAACTAAAGATATTGATATGAAAGTTTTAAATTCATACTCTTATTTTAAAATATCATAATTTTAAGCTTTAACTTCCCTTTTTATTTATTTTCTCACTGCTCTCTCTCTCTTCCTTTCACTTTTCTTTTCTTATTCTTCCTTTCCCCAACCGAGACTTTCTTTTCCCTCTTCCTTTCTTCTTTTTCTCTTCTTTTCTTCCAAATTCTTCCACAAATCTCAAGATCGAAGCTATCTAGAAGAGTGATCGAGCTATCTAGAAGAGTGATCGAAGCTATCTAGAAGAGTAATCAAAGCTAAGAGAGAAGGTAGATGAAGGAAAACAAGTTAGAAATGTAAAGAAAGATCAAGTGTGCAAGTGTTCTAAAAAGATAAGTTGTTATTCTCTTGTTATCTTTGTTGTTTATTTATTTAATTGATGAATTAATGTTGAAATGGTTGAGAGTGTGTTTATATATGTGTTTGTTGGTTTCATGGTTGATGGAAGTTAGGTTTTGAAGGAGGAAGAAGATGATGAATAGTGGTTATGGAGGTTGATGAAGTTTGAGATGTTTGATGTGGTGAATGTGAAGTTTATGCATGTTGAGGATGTTAGAATAGATGTAGGGTGTAGTATGATGGTTGTAAAGTGTTTTGGAAAGGTTTGAAGTGTAAAAAATTAGTAAAATTCATGTTTGAAACAAGGAATTTCGTAAAACTATCAAACGTTGGTGCAAACAGCCCCGTTTGGGGGGGTGTTTGGAGCAAACGGCCTTGGAAACGGCCCCGTTTGCAAGGGTGTTGCTCTCTCGGATCAAAAATTTCATTTTCCTGAGTGCAAACGGTCTCCCAAACGGCCCCGTTTGCAAGGGCGTTACGCTCTTGGATTTCTTCCCTAACGCGACACTATTTTCATGTTTTGAGTTTTTACAAATTCAAAAATTATTGATGCTTAAATTTTAGTTCTTTCCAGCCATTGTATTTTTCAAACAAAGTCAAAAACTTGTTTTTGTTTGTTAAATGTGTTTTTACTTAGGAAATGGATCTTTTTGAGCTAAAATGAGATAGATAAGTGATATTTGATGCGATAAGTGAATTAATTATGTAATTAAACATGGGTTAAGTAGATTTATTGATTTAACAAATAATTAGATTAAATCTAGAAGTTAGTTATAAAATGAACTTAGTTAACAAACCTAGGTTCAACTTGACTAAATGAACTTGAATGAACTAAAATGGATTAGATTGTTTAATTTTGATGAATTTGGCTAGGTTTAAGCTAACTTGGGATTAAGTGACTAAATCTTAGATATATAATGAATTAGTAATTAATCTAAGTCTAACTTGGCTTAATGAACTTTACTAAGCTAAAATAATTAGATTGATATAGTTTAATCACTTTGGCTTAGTAAATGAATTAAATGACTAATTTTAATCAATTTGGCTAATGTTAAGCTAAAATGGGTTAATACTATTAATTAGCTTAGATGAGTGAATTAGGATGATCTTTGAATAATATGGGGAATATGTTGTTTCAAATGTGTGTGTACTTGGAAAATGAATATTTTGGTTTATGAATTCTTTGTTAATGCTTTTGTAATAAAACACTATAAATAAAGAGAAAAGAAATTCTTTGACAGACAAAGGAGAGCTGTCCATATTTTGGCGGGGCGATATTCGCACCATAGTGGGGTTCCACATTAGTGTCTGATCAAATAGGATTTAATAAAATGAGTTTGAGATGGATTGATAAATAGCTTAAGTTCTTATATGATTTTGATGAAGTAGATGATTAGTTTAGTTTAGTTTCTTATACGAGTTCTTTCCTTAACAGAAGTGGATATCTAATTTATCTTCTGGATTATCTTCTGGAATTCCTTCTGAGAATCTGTTTGGATTTCGTATATAAGGTACGCAGTAACTTGCGTGTTGAATGTTAGGATAGGCATTTAAACTGATTAAGACTTAAACTCAACTTAATAATTGATGAGTATTGATTGTGCTTTAAGTCGTTGAAAGTCCGGCCGAGGAGCGACAACTTGTCATGATGCAATGACAATGTTAGAATAAACGCTTAGGCCACTTATCATGATGCAATGATTTGGCTCGGCGGGTTGTCATGATGCAATGATAATGTTAGAATAAACGCTTAGGCCACTTATCATGATGCAATGATTTGGCTCGGCGGGTTGTCATGATGCAATGACAATATTATAATAGGCGCTTAGGCCACTTGTCATGATAAATGATATGGCTCGGTAGGTAACCGAAGGGAATATAGTAACAGTGTAACATTTACTTAAACTTGGAAAGAAGTATCATGGTTTAGTTCAACATTTATGGGAGCGTGTGAACTAGATTCATGTTATGGACTGAGTCTAAGTAGAGTTGGGTAACGGCTATAAGCCCTGGATGAGATTACTGTTTTTTTTCAGTGTAACGTTATCTAGGAGATATAAGTATTCAGGCTGCTTATATCAACCCCTGAGCGTCGTGAGCGTTACTTAGGATCCCTAGATTCCCACTGGCTTGTTTCGGAGTGTGAGTGCTCCATTGTTGATTTGTTTATTTTAATGAAAAGATAATAACTTGTGGATTGATGCATTGCATTTATAAGCTCGTGTGCCACTCCGTGTGTGATTGTTACTGTGTACTGGGCTTCAGCTCATCCTTGTTGTTGTTATTCTTTTTACAGGTATTGTTGTTATTGATGATGATGATGAGATGATGACTTGATGATGATATGGAGGTTATTGATGTTGTTGTTCTTATTATGGTTGTTGATGTTGATGATGACGAGGATGGTGATGGTGATGATGATTGATGTGATGGTGTTTGTCCCGGGTTTTGGTCGATTTTGAAGATATGGGAGAATGAGTGAAGTGTGATAAGATCGAGATATTACTTGTATTTTGTTTCTTCTTTTGTTTTGTTTTGTAAGAGGACTAGATATATTTATAAATTGTATTTTCTTTTAAGGGCTTGTTAATGCCCAAATGATTGTAAATGATTATCTACCCCTAAGAGTAGATCATAAAGTGTTTTTATAAAGTTAGTTTCTTAGAAAACTGGTTTGCTCTGTAGGGAGTAGAAGTTTATAAGTTGTTTTATAAAATTTCATTTTCCGCTGCTGAATCCAGTTATTTAGAAATCTAACTAAACGATTTCATAAATTCTAAAATTGGTTTAGCAATGTTCAACATAAACACCTTCTTTTAAGACAACCTTACGTATAATTCGTAATAGTTATACGTGGTTGGGGACTTGGTATGCTCAATTTGAGAATTGGGCATGTCAGGTCTTTACATTTACGATTTTTTATGTTACTTTGGATTTTGTTCTAAATTATTGTCTTGATATATTCCTCTTTATGTCATAAAATGCAAATCATAGTTTTATCTTATGCAAGCAAATGAATGTTGACATGCAGTTATGTGTTTAACCCAAAGTTGTGTTTGACATAATTACTAAGAAATTAATGTGCTGCAATTTGGTGGCATTCACAAATCGACAGTTTTAAAATAAAAAGGAAAATATCATAAATTTGGATGAGTGTAAATAGATTTTGTAAGGATAATTTGCAAAAGGAAAATTTGATATAAAATTAGGTGTAAATAAATGTCCTATTTCGTGCTCTTTATTCCAAATTGCTCCAACCAAATATTTTGGATTTATATTTCCTCATTTTGTTCTATGCTTTAATTCTTTCTTAATTAATTTTTAGATCGTGCTCTAACTTATAATTATATTTGCTTTGTTTTATGTTGCGATCATTTTATTAACTAACAAAGTTGGTTAGTTTGGTGAGGTCTTTCTCATCCTCTTGGTTGTAATTTTAATCAAAATTGTTTAGTGTAATAATACCGGTACATAAGATGGTAACTTTCTCTCTCAAAATAATTAAAATAATAAACAAGCAAAAGAAGATGTTACATTGCAATTTCCACCAGTTTGGAAGCACTTTGGTTTTTATTCTTTTTTTTTTTTTTTTTTTGCCAAAACGTTGCTTTACCCTTTTCTATCCATAGTCCTTTAAAATGGAGCATAGCAAAAATGAACAAGAAGGTAACCATTATATTCCTTATTGTGTTACATTTTTTCTTCCTTTTTTCTGATGAGAGAATTCTCAACTTAGATTAATGTTCAATTTTTACACAATTATTGGTCTTAGTAAGTATATATATATATATATATTTTTTAATATTGCCAACTTCTTTTCTTTATTTTTGTTTAGTATGTGCTCCTAACATTTGCTAGCAGTAGTTATAATTTATGAATTATGAATGCACTGATTGTTTTTCTAATCTATATCTGATGATTCATTCTTTTTACTTTCAATATATATAGAGAAAGATCTGTTTTGTCGATGTGTTGGATATTTAAAATATGCCATGTTGATTCTATCACACATGTTATTACCTTAACCTTATGCAAAATTGTGAAGAGATAAAAAGAGAGGTATGTTGATTTTTTTTTTTTTTTTAATAATCTCATGGGTAGGATTGTCATGAGAGAGATGGATATATGCACCAACATTTTAGTTATGGGGGCAAATCATATTTGAATTACAATTAAACTATGAAATAGCCACCATTCCCAAATTTATATTTTACACATGAGTGTTAGAGCATTTATGCATGATTTTGAGCATTTTAGACGTATGGATTTTGTTATAAAGGTCTTGAGCCTAATTTTATCTGGATTTAACTCTCTGAGCTAATGTAGCAAGGCTTAGAGAGTTAGGCCAAGCTTATTGGGATGATCATGAAAGATTTGGTATGAAAGGCTTGGCATGAAAGGCTTGGAAGAGGGCTCGTTGGAATTGATTTGCCCAATTCCAACCTTTCTCAAATTGGCTCACACACATTACAAGTAAAAGGCCTTAATTGGGCTTGGGTCCAGAAGGGAGCCCATATCCATATCCATATCCACTTTGAGAAGGACTCATCTTAGCCGTTGGTCGTCTGTCTCATATGAAGGACAATATCGACAGCTAGATTCTCTATAAATACCCTTCGTCCTTACCTCATCAAGGAGGAGGTGAAATCTTGGACAAATGTCATCGTGTCGTCGGATTTCTACCCTGGTGAATCAAACACTTGATTTACTTAAGAACATATACGAATTCATAGTACTTAATAAGGTTGATGCTCTTTCCCTCTCTCATCTGTCACGCGTGTGTTAGAGCCTATTGAGACTGCCTACTCTTCCTTCCTATACGATTCTCTCTTAATCAACCTTACATGTGTTATTTTCCTAGGTCTCATGTAGCGCGACAGTCACGTGGCATGCACGTGATTGTTGCATCAAGTATCATACCAATACATTTTTAGCGACTCCACTGGGGATAGGGAAATTGACACTCACATGATGGCACCTCCAAGAAAGAGATCTATCGATCCTACTGAGAGTACAACTCAAGAAACTAATGCTGATCTCGAGGCTGCTGAACATGATATGCCAGCACTTGAGAATGTGAACCAACCTACTGGTATTTAAATTGACAATGCTGCGATCTTGCACGTTATGCAAGAAAATACCAAGCAAGTCAATCAATCAATGCAAGAGTCCCAAGATAATTCCAATTATTCATGGACAATGTTTGCTTAGTATTTTCCTGGTATAGTGCCATTGTTACCGCACAACAAAAGATGCAACTTCGTCAACCTTGTTGTTGCTACGCAACAACATGCTTCTCAAGAACCGCAAGCTCCTCAAGCATTTCAACATGCTAATCCTACTTCTACTCTTGAACAAGATCTTAGCAGAGTTGGACAGCAAATCTCTCCATTGGAGCCTGTAATTACACAACCACCTGCACCTCAAGTAATGAATACAGGAATTCAACTTGGAGCACCATTAGCCTCCCAGCCTGCATTAAATGCTCAACCTGGAGGATCTTCATCCTCACAGGCTACACCACAAATTGTCATTGGTGGACCTACTATTCAACCCAATGCAACTCCACTCTAAATGGCTACTCCAACTACACCAATTGAAGTTACTACTTCAACTCCTAAAGGTACTTTCGTCACAAAGGAAGATCTAAACATGTACCTGAGGGAAATACAAGCTAAGTCCGATGTGGGAGTATTAGATCTCAAGCTCCCATACAATCAATGTATTGCTACTAAGCCATATCCTAAGGACTACGTAAGTCCCAGATTCATGCTATTCAATGGTAACAAGGGAAGTGTCGAGGAATATTTGTTGAAGTTCATTGAAACGCTAGAGGTTTATGGATTTGATGATGATTTGAAGTTAAAAGAATTTTCTAAGTCCTCACAGAGAAAGCATACACCTGGTACGCCAATCTCCCCCATATATCTGTAGATTCATGGGTAACCATGTGTAAGATGTTCCTAGAGAAATTATTCTACACACAAAAATGAATGACCTTGACTAATATGGGAAGGATTCATCAAAAACCCAAAGAAGACTTAATGGATTATATTGAGCACTTCAAGGAGCGTTCACTGACATTCAAGACATATGTGATGAAAGAGAGCTATTGAAAATTTGTATCCAAGGCATGTTAATCGAGTATCCGGTGCATTTGGAAAATCTCTCCTTAGTCTCATTCTTCACTTTGGTTGAGAATGCGTGAAGGACCAATAATTCAATTGCACAACAAAGAGGAGGAAGTGCTAAGTTTAACAAGAGAGAACCATCGGTGAATCTGGCTCAGAGTGAATATTCCAAAGAGGAGAAGAAACCAAGAGTTGAGAAGCCCGAGAGTGAGAAGGCAAAAGAAGCACAAACTTATCCTTGTTCAATGGGAAAGGCGTACACTGTGCTAGATCAGTGGTTAAGAGATGGAAATCTCAAACTCCCAAGAGTAGAATGTTTGCCAACTCAGGAAGAAAAAGTAATCCTAAATTTTGTAGATTTCACAAGATTGTGGGACATCCTACTAGGAATTGTTTTACTTTGAAGAGGATCTTTAATGAAAGAGTTGAGAATGGTGAACTTATCATCGAGAATAATGATGTCAGGAATAACCTACTTCAGCTCATGGCAATCAGCGTGGTGCTGTGAATGCCATTACCCATGATCCTGGTATAATGGAGTCAACAGACACACATCTAGTTGGGGGACATGAAGAAAATGACAATACACTCAAAATTGAAACTCATGGGGATGATAATGTCATATTTACTTTAATGAAGACTTCAAATTTTAAGAATTTCTTTGATCTCCTTGGATTTGATGATCATGCACGGTTTGCAACAACAACTGTACTTAACCAAATTGCGCAAGGTCATTATGTGAATGCGACATAGTTCAACCTAAGAAAGGAGTGGTCTCTACAAGGGATTATGCAATTACATGTACTAGAATTGACACGCACTTAAAGAACTTCAATCACAATCGTCCTTTGTATGTAGAGAGTGTACTCAATGGTTACCCCATCAAGAGGACATCTATCGATAATGGATCTTCACTCAATATCATGCCCATGTCTACGTTCAAAGCTGCAAGAATAGATATCCAATACCTGATGAAGCATCCCATCGCAGTGAACAGTTTTATCGAATCTTCTACAATGACAATGGGTTATGTCAAAGTAAGCTTTAAAGTGGGGCCCATTCGTAGCTTCGCTACATTTCATGTAATTGATGCACCAGTATCCTACCACCTTCTCATAGGAAGGACACGACTGCACGAGTACAACATGATACCCTCCACACAGCATCAGTGCATGAAAGGTCATTGGAGTGGAAGTGATATCCTAATCCATGCAACAAAGAATCTATTCAATCATAATGAACTCCACCTTGTCGAAGCTACCTTTTTCTATGAACATGAAAATGAAGCAGATATGACTTTAGTGGAATCCCACGCGGAATCACTACCTACAAGAGAAGAAATTAAGACTCGAGAATTTAAAAAGAGAAAGAAGCGTGGTTGTTGTGGAGTGTAAAGAAACACAAGAAGGCTTATGGTAGTATGGAAATGCAAATCACTGCATGAATTGAAGAAAGAGTTGTTTATAACTAAGAGTGCTATTATCATATCTCACTCATTTCCTTTTTGTTTCTATGTAAACAAATCGTTAGATGCTTTTACCTAATGAATGAGCTATATTACTCAATCAGTGAGTATTGTTCGTGAAAATATGATGGTGTGTAATCACTTATTTTCCTTTTTATTGCTATTTTCGCTGTAAAGTAAGAAACTAATCTTATTAGCGCACAAAGCTAGTTTCAAAAAAAAAAAACAAAAAAAGATCAACATTAGATTAAGTAAGATTACCCTTTAGTAATGAAAGGAAAATAATAACAAATTAGCATATGATTTAGACGTCGTTGCTAACGGGTTAGAGCTTAGCTCCCAGGCGCATGTTTTGATAGCTCATCACCACTTTTTTCTTGGTATTTCTAGTTGTCAAGAAGTGGAGATAATTTCATTGTAAGCTCCATTGAGCCAAATAGTCCTTGGCATATGGTATTCTACACGAGTACTATGTAGTCGAGTAGTGGGAAATAATCCATTGACTAATAAAAATTTATCTATAATAAATGCTATCGCAGCATTAGCACGAATGATAACAAATGTTACCATTGCTGCATGAGCGCGAATGATAACAAATGTTACCATCGCTGCATGAGCGCGAATGATAACAAATGTTACTATCACTGCATGAGCGCGATTGGTAAAACTGCTACCGTCGTTGCATGAGCGCGATTGATGATGAATGCTACTAGCGCTACATAGGCATGAATGATCATTTTCCTTAAATGGATTGTTTAAACATCATCACGAGGAAGTAGCAGTACTACTTCAATGCGCATGATAATGTAAAGATTCCACTCATCTCTTATATTAGATAATACCATTGCTTGGTTGAAGCTTTGCTCCTAAGTGTGGATGATCATAAAGAAAAAGGTATATTTTAAAACTAAGTGTTGTGTTTCAATGACAATCCTTGTTATCTAGACAAGCTCTTTGTCTACGATGCCTATAATAACTTTACAAGTGTCTAAGGGATTGAAGTGATCCTATTACTACGCCTTTTCATGTGTTGCAACCATATGAGAGCTGGTACTCCAGAGCACATGATGACTAGATATATCACCAAGGTGAAAATGAGTATCAATAATATAAAAGGATATAGAGTTGACGAGTTGATTTTATTATCATGGTTAGTTTCACATATTTGATACAACTCATATTGAAAAAGAAGAGAGACAATATTGCATGACCAAGAAGATTAAAATGAAGGAAGGCGCGAGTGGATGCCTATCACAACTCAATAAATTCTTGGTGCAATGCACATTTGTGATGGTTGAAGCACAAAATGCTTGTTTGTACGTGATCCTCATTTATACAAGAATACATGAAGTGCATTTGTGCAATATGCTCAAAACGTATACATGCATGTGACACTAGCTTGCATGAAAATAATGCTTGTCTTCAAACAAAGTCAATATGTTCCTTCAAGGTATTGCAATGATGGCCCGAGCGAATTCAAAGGAGCGTAGGATACAACATCCAAACTTAAGTTAAAAAAAAAAAAAAAAGTATCGCATGCACTATGAGTTGTGACAAGCATAGGTGCTAGATTTATACAAAGCAAGTGGGGTAATGATATGTTACAAAGTCTCAAGCAGTGCTGGTATAGGATTCATACTTTGAATAAAACCATCAATCATTATCCATATTATCAAAGTAAAGGTACCCGAGTGCTATTTTCCAAAACAGCACGTGTCATCAACAACTTGTCTCCTACCATCTAATTTTCTGACAAGGTCAATGATACATACCAGACAATTATCTACTTTGAAGTATTTACTTATTATGATATCGATCATCTACAAGATGGTGAAGAAAGCAAGTTTGATACTAAAATAATGAAAGAAAAAAAAAGGAGAAAATGTCTCAAAAGAAACAGATAATGCTGCTTCTTATCTCCACTCCCATGCAAGAAGCAACATTCCATCCAATTTATCAAAGGCTTCTGCCGGTACTGATACATCTAAAGGAGACAATCAGCCAAGTGACAATGTTGACATCATGAATTCAGATATGGCTTCTCTTATGGCAACCACTGACTCTGTGACAGCAGTAGTAACTACGAAGGAGGAAGTGAGGCAAGCTGTTGCAAATGATCTGAAGTCTGTTAGTTCATCTCTTGTGAATGGTTCATATGTGATGACCATGAGAGCCATACTAGATTCTTTGTCATTCAGGGATTAGAATCACTTGCATCATGGCAAGCAAATCTACTGTTTGAGCCGATTCAATTTGAGGGCCTTGATATGCACGTGCACAAAGGCATATATGAAGCTGCAAAAGGAATATTTGAGCAAATGTTGCCTGAAGTCCATGCGCATATAAAATCTCATGGAAACAAATCAGCCTTACGGTTTACTAGGCATTCTCTTGGTGGAAGCTTATCATTACTTATAAATTTGATGCCATTGATACGTGAAGAAGCACCACCTTCTTCCATACTTCCTATTATAACATTTGGTGCCCCATCTGTAATGTGTGGTGATGACAAACTTCTGTAAGCTTGGATTGCCCAAAAATCATGTTTAGTCCATCACAATGCACAAAGATACCATACCCGAGCATTCTCTTGCCATTATCCTAATCATAGTGGTTTATATGTTCTAAGTTGTGAACTCGAAGATGCTACTTGTGATACCATGGCCAATGGCACGTGCTCAGTAGCTGGTTCTATTTCAGCATATCATGACTATGATTTCAGAGACAACATTGGTGAGATTTCTGTTGAGGAGAAATCCTCATATTTAACCTGGATGAAACTGTCACAGGAATTTTCCCATGCATTTGTTGATGTCTGTGATAAGAAGGGGCCTGTTAAGCTGTACTGCAAGCATGTAAAGCATGAAACAATGACTCTTAACTAAAATAGGACAGATTAAAAATCTAGATCACATTCTGAGGCTTTGATGGAATTTTGCGGTTAATCACATTATTGTCGCTCGGCAGCTTGCCAGCATCTGCAATATTTTCTTCGTCTTTATAAGAAATTATCAGGTTCATACACTCTTCTTAAGTAGAGCTACTTTCCCAAGGCTTCTCTATGGAAGCTTCCAAATTACTATGCTCCTACACTAAACTTGATTCAGCATCAATTTGCATTGGCGTGGCAACAATTTCCAGAGGCTGAGGTGAAGGAACATCATTTGCCAGAATGTCATTGGAGGAAAATGTATCATGACCAGCAACCCAGTGACGAGGGAATAATCCTGTATTCCCTTATTTTCCCATGTATTATCTGTGAGAGTGATATCTTCTAATGATTCCTCCATTGAGATCTTCAAGGACCTCAAGATCAAAAGCATCGAGTTTGAAACTCTTTGGTATAACAATCAAGGACAAGGGTGGTGCAGTGACAATTTTGGTATGTTTATTTTTTTATTACTAACCACAAAACCTTTGATATCAACAAAGACCTAATGACAGTCATCAAATAAATATTCAACCTTCTTTGAGAATATTCTCACAACCCCAAGAAGAAAGTATGTAAGACTCCATATGCAACAACACCTAACTCGTCCTGCAAAATTGTGTCAATAGAGTAAGGAATATCAGTTTGAGTGACTTGGGCTCTTTTAAGTCGTTTGTGACAATAAGCAGCGACCTAAATGGAACTAAGAGGGCCTTTTCTTGAGAGAGACTGAGCATGAAACATTATGGAAAGATGACAATTTTTTGTTTTTATGAGTTTGAGGTTACATACAGTATCTTGTGTGACTTTTTTTTGTAGAAATTAAGGAAAGTTACGAAGATGAAAACTGTTTTTATGTCGTTGAGCCAATCCAAGGCCATACATACTTATCATCATATTGTGGAGTCTTAACTTCAGGCTGTGCTTGTGAAGTCATGACAATAGGTTATGGCTGGACTAGTAGGAGGAATTGTTCTGCTTCACCTAGTAGGTCCTTCTCCAAGTAGATTGCCAAGGTAAGGTGATTCGCCTTTTGTAAGGCATTCCTATTTGCAAAACCTTTGCTCAATCCAGAATAATGCTATAGCAAATCTTGGTCGCTCTGCAAAAGGAAGAAGATAGCCAAAATGTAAAAGAAAAAAAAAGGGGGGTCAAAGGAACAAGGAAACTTGCTTAGACAATGTAGCGATGGGTACCTCTATCATCTATTCATGTTATTCTATAGCAACATGGAGGTCTCAGTGAAGGAGAAGAAACCCCGACCAGCTAGAAGTTTAGCATGTCAATAAACAAGACTCAATAATGGCTAACTCCGGCTAGTTTGGGTTTGAAGGCAACCAAACTACGAGTATTACAACCGTTGAGTGAGCTATGAATATAAACAGATATAGAGCTTCATAAGGGGGATTTCTTCATCCTTCTCCAATGGTGGTCTAATGTGAAGGCATGGGGGATAAAGATATAAGGAGAAAGAGATGTTGTTGTTGTCGAGTAGAGCTACGTAGTAAAAAGAAGAAAAAAAAAAAGGAGAGAAAATGAAATGAGGAAGAAGGTATCCACGAATAAGACAAGGAAGGCAGAAAAATAAATAAAAAGGATGTCATGTTTACTAAAATAGAGCAAACATTGCCTTGTCTTATGCTGGGATAAAGCAAATATTGTCTTATTTTATGTTGTACTAGAGCTATTAAATAAGGACACCTGTTCCTATTGATGTGTGTGTGTGTGTCTATGGGACACATGAAGAAGCACAGGACAAGGCAATTAGTAAACGATCATGATGTACTGGCAGAGATTTAATCAAGAACGTTTCGACCGTTGTGTCGATATTGTACAAGCTATACACATAAATATACTTGCAACAAGAGATTGATGGCATAATTCACTTAAATCAAGGTTGCCATGTACAAAAAAATGACCTAAGCAAAAAAAAAAAAAAAAAAATTAACATGACAAGGATCACGATGTAAAGTGTTTATATTGATTTAAATTGAATTTCCTTGTAGCAGTGATAGATACTCCTTTGAGTTCCTCTACTGATCTTCATTTGAGTGCTTCTATTAGTTCCCTTCATAGAATAGGTACGCAGTAACATGCTTGATTCTTTACTTAGGATAGGCATACTTTTAAGTTACTTTAATTTAAGAAAACTTAAGAATTGTTTGTATGATTGTCTATTATGCCATTGAATCCGATTCGGGGAGCGGCACTTTGCTAGATTGGGAGCACAGTTAGTTTAGGTGCTTAGACCACCCTTGTCATGATGCAATGACTTTTATAAGTAGTTCAACGGATAGTCGATAGGGTATTTGGTTATCGGTATAACATTTACTTATTCTTAAAAGGATGTAATATAATTTAATTCAATGTTTATGGGAACATTTGAATTAGGTGATATTATCGATTGAGTTAAGTAAAGTCGAGAAACAGCTAAGTACCCTAAATGAGATTACTTATTCGTTATTTGATAGATTTATCTAGGAGATATAAGTATCCAAGCCACTTATATCAATCCCTGAGTATCGAGATCGTTACTCAAGTCCCCCAAATACCTCTGTTGTCCGGAGTTTGAATACTCCAGTATTGTTTGGCTAACTAAAGGTTATCTAATAACTTAATGATTGTTGCATTTGCCTAAACTTGTATGCCATTAAGCTTGTGTTTTCATTACTTGTGTTCTAAGCTTTTGGTTCATATTTTATCAATTTCAAGTGGTGATGATAGCGATGAGTTTTATGCAAGTATGGGCTATGGTACAGACGTTGAGGACTTCCTAGATGATTTGGAGGATTAGATGTTGACCACGAATCTTGATGGATTTCCTTTTGTAATAAACTAGCTTAATGTAACTTTGGATATATGTAATAGATGTTGTAGCTTTGTCTATCTTTTAGGTCTTTTGTATAAGGCTTGTTATTAGCCTTTGTTTGTAATATCTATACTTAACTATGTATCTTTTAAGTTTATATCTTTTATGAAATGTGATGATGAAAATGTTATGTTTTTCTTAAAAGTCTTAAATGTAATAGTTTTCAAATTTGTTCTTTTGAAGATTTAGACAAACAATTATTCAAACACTTTTTGTAGGATAACCTTATATATAATATTGCAGATTATATGTGATTGGGGATCTAGATTCACTTATTTTAAATATAGGGGTGAGTCCGGGTCCTTACAAACTATTGATTGTGAGTTATTATAGTAATGACCTTTGATATCTTGTAATATATAATTTCTACAATGAATGATGGAAATTTGTGTTTTTTTTTTAATATTCATTATTTGCATCTATTTTCTTCTATTTTCAATTTTTTCTACCTAAACATTCATTACTCTTTTACGTAACACTTATTACTTTTCATGAAGTGGTTCAGTATATATAGAATTATATCTTTAGAAATGAAGGGAAAAAAAAGGGTTTTACCTCTTCTTTTTATGATTGCATTTTTTACTATGTATATGTATGGACTTTTGCTTTTGGTTGTATTGTGTGATTTCTATAAATGCCTGCTTTTTGTCGTTTCTATAAATGTAGAATGAGAATAAGCGAATTGATTGATTCTAAACAATCTCAATCATATGTGTATTGATTTAAAAATATATGTATTCATGTATTTACTTTTCTTATAGGAAAACATTATTGGAAATAATTAATTAAATCTTCAAAATATCACAAGAAATTTTCTTTTTTACTTATTGAATTGCTTTTCATTTAATATTTTTATTTTAGTAATCCATTTCTATAATAATATATGATTTTGGAAGGTTTTCTATTATTCATTCTAATTATTAAACCTTTTTCATTTCAAATGTCATATGTTCAAAATTTCTAGTAGTTAACCATTTTAACTTTTGGTTTCAACCATTTTAAAAATGCACCTTTTAAAAATTTTCAATATTTGTTACACTTCATGAAAAGGTATATCATGCTTTTTTATTTTAGCCATTGTATCTTTTGGTTTTCAATCATAGGAATATTATTTTTTTTTAAATTCTAATAGTTATCACATTTAGTAAACAAGTATTAGTTGTCTTGCATTTATTCAAAAAATATGAAGATTTATCCACGCATTGCATGGGCTTGAAATTATTTAAATATAATAATATAATAAAATTCAATATATACAATAGTTATTGAATTAAACATATGCACGTTTAATAATTCAAGAAAAACAAAAATTATGCACAAAAGTATTAAAAATTAATTCCAAACAAGAATAGATATACAACTGCAATAGAACATCATAGATGAATCCTTTTTTTAATCTTGCTGCTAAATTGTATAAAAAAAAGTTGCTAACTATATATTAGATTCGTTTCATTCAAAAAGTCATTTCATACACACTAAAGCAGTATACAAAAGTTAATTATTGAATCTATATAAAGTAGCAAGATCTGAAATTATACAAATAATCATAATTTAAAAAATTACTTACTATCGTTTACTGCTACGAGAAATAAATTATTTTATATAAAAATCAAGACTAAATTTCAATATATATATTAATATTTTAATAAAGCACATTGATAAAATTATTATTAGTCAGTTGTTATCATTTTAATGTAGTATTAAAATATTTAAATACATTTAAAAGATAATAAGAGTATAGAATAATTACACAGTCTACACCAAGCTTGTCGATTCATAAAACATATACTTGCCTAGTGGTTAAATGTTCATGCTACAAGAAATACGATTTGTTGCATTCAAATTTTTCACAAATGAACAAAACATGTGCGATTGCTTGGTAGGAGTCTAAGATATTCTTGGGACGTATGTTCTAAGCCATTTCATCATATTCTAATCATTTTAGCATAATATTTTTATATTTTTCAGATAGGTTGGAATTTGGAGAATTATAACACATTTATCTTTGGTTGTTTAAGGAGTTGCTTTAAAGTGTCATGTACTTTAACATAGTTACTTATCTACTTTTTTTTTTTCAATTTTTGTGGGTTCCCTTTTATTTTATTTTCTTAAAATAATATTTATATTTCTTATAAAGATTAAATAAATATGTAAGGACTAATGAGAAGAGGAGTGAGAATGCTGCTTTTTGTAAAAATTAAATAAGTGTGAAAGGATAAATGGGGAAGAAATGATAAGGTTGCTTGCTCAAGCAATTTGGATTGCTAAATAACCCAATAAGCAACTCATTTTATTGCACAACACAACATCACCCGTACCTCTGTAAATTTCCAGCATACTTACCATTTTCTTATCCTCTAATGGAGAATTGTAGGCCCATGAAACTCACCGCACGGTCATTCAATGATGGAGTAGATTTGTACTTGATAAGAATGGCCAATATTTATTGGTTTTCTTATGATTTTAGTTTATTTCCTTGGAAAGCCTTAATGACAAATGCACGGCAAGGGATTATACAATCATTGTTTTGCGCGTTTTGTTATTTTATCTTTTTTTTTAATTAGTTGATCGATATGTCTTTATATCTAATATTAGTTTTCTAAGTTTTAGAGAAAAGTTTATATTAGATATAAGTAATTTAGTGGCATATTATTATAACGTTATTTTTTATTTTCATTACTAGGATTTATTTGACGAGAATTTTGATTCCTCCTTTATAGAATATTGTTTAGTCTCCTATTCTATATACATTCATTTAAGAGTATTTACTTTTGTATTCTAGTATAGGAATTGAGCCTATAGATAAACCTAACATTATCTACGTCAAATAGTATAATGACATATTATTTATGATTATTAGTGATTTCTTAAAGGGAAAGTAGTCTCCTTGGTTCTCTGGAGAATTTCGAACTATTCAAGAAGACCGTTTGTGTGGCATTCTTCACCATACTAAGGTTCTTAGTTCGTATAATTCTAAGGGTAGCGTTCTTCATATCAAAGTTTTAGAATTTCCTCAATCAATGAGTCGAGGTTTTCCATGCATTTATATCAAGGTTCATGAATTCTCAATCTTAGCATCAAGTTTAATATATACCTTTGGTTTTAGTTAGATATTTCATTGAATCAAAGTTGCTTATCGATTCTTAGATTTTAGAAATTTCTATATTCAAGTTGCTTAACTTTCAACGCCACAACCTCACCCAAGCCTTACTATTAACAAACTATGATTCCTTGGAGCTATTGCATAAATCACAAACTAGCAAACCACCATGAACTCAAGTAATGCTAGCATCCTATTGATGTAAACTTATAAAGTAAGATAAGCTCCAAGTTAGTGGGATACATGAGCTACCCTTAGTCAAAGACTTAATGATGGTTCAAGTGACAGGCATAATCAAGTTGTTAGGATTTTGATAGCTGGTGTTTTTTAAATTGGCGTTTGAGTTTTAAAATTATATGGAATAGTATGGTAGAGATCACTATATTTCAATGAAATTCAAATAATTATGGGTTAGATCACATTTACTATCTTAGTTTTACCAAAATATGCAATTAATTATCTGAATTTTTAATAAGTCAATTTGATATCTAATCAATTAACACAGTTGTTGGTGTGGAATATCTCAGCAATCAAATAAAAACATGTGTTATTTTATATTAAAAGGTAAGAATATAATTAAAAGAATATTGCAAAAAAAAAATTGATGAACATTAAGACGATGTTCACGATCAACAACACATGTTTTTCACAATAACAATAAAAATGGGTATTAATAGGTTCTCAAGTGATTCTGTAAAGACCCAACCTATTTAATTCTAAAATTAAACAAGTCAAGTCCCCAACCACATATAATATTTTTATATTATATGTAAGGTTGTCCTAAAACTACTTGTTTATGTTGATTGTTTGTTTAATACCACTATACCTTCATTATGAAAAAAAAAAAAACAAAGATGCTTACATGAGCAATCTATACATATTTACATTAAGACAAAAGGTTACAAAAGCTTGTGTCAATCTTATGACACAAAAAAAAAAAAGGATTTCATCTGTTTAACCTAATAAGAAACAAACTCTAAGATCTCTTTATACAACAATGCTTAACTAACAAGCCTTTTATACAAAATACATTTAAGTTTCCAAAACATCTTTCTACAAAAACTTCTTCGTAAACCACTTGCCATTCAGAATCCTACTTGTCCCATTCATCCAAGAATTTCTCCCAGTCTGTCTCATATCCCAATTCATCATAACAGTCATCATCAATGTCACGCCCCAGAAGGGTATCCTAAACGTAACAGTCGGTCACATGCCATATAAGACTCTCGAATTACTAACCGAGCCCTTCGGGAGTCTTGTATAGATATAAGGCATCCCTTTACGATAATAGAGTACTCTATTCAATGGAGTTAAGAAGTTTAATGCGGCATTCGATAGTCTTAGATAATAAATCAAAACAATACATAAAGTTACAAAGTCTAAGGGGCATTCCCCCGCAAAAGAATATTAAAGATCCATTACAGTCATCCAGAATTTTTGGTTTCAGTGGAAGTCTAATCAAAACTAATACAACTTTAAAGGAAACGCCCAACTCTGTACCTGAGCTAGCCTGCCTTGGCCTAAGCCAAATGAACTCGTGCTGCAACAATTAAAACTATAAGGGCGTAAGCTACACTAGCTTAGTGAGTGAAAACTTCCATATCACAATTAAACATAACATTCAAGCAAGTGATTAATCAGTCAAATGAAATGCATCAAACACGTGAATTCAACAAACATATGACCAGCTGGAATCATATGTGGATGGACTTGCGCCCTCCATCTCGGGTTAGCAGATTACGAATCCTGCGGTACGACACCGTTTAGGCTCACGATCAACCAACTTATATATTCGTTTTATGGATCACAATTAACCAACTATATTCGTTTTATGGATCACGATTAACCAACTATATTCATTTTATGGATCACGAAAAACCAACAAATGCTAATGCTCCATCCCTATCGTGATATGAATGAGTTCAAGTTTATCTTTGATGTCTAATAATCAATTATATCAATTCTTTTAAGTGATCAAGCAATACTCATAGACAATCAATTCTACCTCCTCTCTATAGAAGCAATGAATTATCACCCGGCTTCGATATTCTTTAAATTCAACTTCGCATAACAACAGCAGAGCAATACAATTCCCAAATAACCCCATCATGCATATTCATTTTTGTCTTTGCTAAGTAACTAGTGCACTATCATTACAATCACAAGGAATAATTGAAATTGGAAGTGATACTCACTCGGCCATGATACGCCGGTCTCTTAGTAGTAATAATCGGGTGGTAGGGATTCGTCGGTCTCGGGATCACCTACCAAATAAGAATACCTTAATGAGAACTTCATCACTTAACTAGTCCAAACTATGTATCAAAACTAAACAAAATCGTGATTCTCGCTATTTGCGGAAATTCCAACTTAAAACGGCCGTAACTTGGTCATTTTAACTCGGATTTCGCAAATTTTATATCGATTTCTATCTACTTCGAAAGATCTATCTATTTCTAATATTATCTTCAAGTTTTGAAAACATTTAGGTTACGGAACAGAGGGATCAATCTGCTCGGTAACCTTTTCCATTTCCAAAAAATTGTTTTGCACTTGTTTAAAAATGTATCTAGTTGATGATTCATGTATATATAAAATATGAATGAGTTCCTATCATGAATGACATGTGATGAGTCCAATGTATGCATGATCTTGATGATTTTTTATAAAGAAAATTTGGAGAACTCCTAAATCTTACAAGACTCCAACAATAACTACTTCTTGAAAATCCAATTTTTCAAATTTGGCATCTCATTAGTGTTTCGGGATTTCATTATTAAAATTTCCTTGTTATCCAAATAAAAATGAGTCTTCATCATCTATACTATCCAAGACCTTCATTTCTACATAAAAATTTACATTTTTCACTTTGCAAATATATTTTTAAATAGGTTTTTCTCAAAAATCCGAATTTTAGAAAATTCACTTTTTGAATAATTCCTTTGAGAAAACTTGTGTAATGCATCAAAATTTAAGGCTTTACTATATCCACTACCTAAGGACTTCATTTAACACATAAAACATTCATTTTGAGCTTGAATAATAGGTGTTCACCTAGGCATCATCCAAAGTTACGAATTTTACAAGTTGAGTATTAACTCAAAATTTTCCATCTTGATTCCACTACTTGTTTTACACATTACTCATATCCAAACTCATTTCAACTTATAAAAATCATTACTTAATGATACCTATTACTCATACCCTTCATCTTTTATATAAAACATGAGTTTCAAAGTGGTTACTAGAGTTTTTAAAATAGGTCTTGAAAATCATACGAATTTTCTTTTGAACATTTCTAACAAAAACCTTTTCTTTTTAAGTTCTTTGTCTCATTTACATAAAGATTTACCAACTATCACATTTATATATACAAGACTAAGACTTTATGAACATTAATGCATGAAAACACAAAATATTCATATGAACATGAATGTTAAGAAAAACATGAGTGTCTAAGTGCTAGATCTACTACTTTTAGTGCATGAAAAAGAGTTTAAAAACATGAACACATATTTTCTATGCAAGATCTCTATTTTTACATGCATGAACATGATAATATTTCAACAAAAGCTCATCAAACACAATATCTACTCTTGTGATGGCTTGATATTCATGTATTAGTGTTTTCTTATCCCTAGCATTTGCTCATGGGGATTTAAAGTAAAAACACACATGAATAATCTTGCCATTACAAGATTAAGTAGTAGTAAAGCTAAAAATCATCACTTAAGGAGAGATTTGATGAAGAAATGAAGAAGAAATGAAACTTGTGTGTGTGTGAGGGAGGGTAAGTGTCACGACAAGGAGAGGGAGAAGAAGAGAGAGTTTTTACTTTGTAAAAATTTTTGAAAGAGTAGAAATGAAGAGAGAGAATGAAAATGAGTTTATATATTAAGTATATTAGGGTTTGTTTGTATTAATAAAAGAAGAAAAATAAATCAAATAGAGGGCAAGGGGGAGGGGTGTTGCGCCGGCTACTAAGAAGGGGGAGAGAGAGAGTGAATTGATTTTATTTGAATTTGTAATTTGTGTAATAAAATGTAATAATTTAGTAAGAAACAAAATTTTCTTGAAAAAGAAAATATAATGAGTAGTTATAAGGATGTAAGACTAAGGCATGGATAGTGTGTAGTGTAGGTTGTACTTGTAAATAGTAGTAAATAGTAGACAAGACATCTACTTTACCGGTAGTAAGGAAAATACGAAAAAAAGCTATAACTGTAATTTTTATAGCCCGAAAAATTATAAAATTTTTATTTTTGAATTCCTTATAAAATTTTGGTTCTAATGAATATTCCGGAATATTTTTCTGAGTTTCTAGTCTTAGGGCTCGCTTTTCCGTAATGGAGCTCGGGAAAGCCCAAAACAGAAAATTTTCCGAATTTAAAACTTTCTATGGTTTGAATTATACTTTAAAACAATAATTCACATTAAATTATTTTATAAAATTTCTTTTGATATGAAACCGAAGGAAAGCCGGATCGAGGGTTTCTAAGCTCCTCTCACTAAGCTTGAACTAGACCGATTTAGGGTTTTTGCTTTTTTGTTTTCGAAGCTCACTTGACTGCTAGGAAAACCGAGGTTTACAATCAACACCTCAAAAGAAACAATAGTGAGCCAAAAGCCCAGTACACAGCAACAAACCAAAGGCGAAATGGCAAGCAAACTTAAATTATTGCAACAACTTAATATCTCATTTTATCTTTCTTTAATATTTATTAAACAAATCAACATTGGAGTACTCAGACTCCGAGATAATCTAGGGAAATCTAGGTTCCTGAGTAACGCTCTTGACGCTCGGGGGTTGATATAGGTAGCCCAAATACCTATATCTCCTAGATAACTTTACAAAGAAAAAGTAATCTCATTTAGGGTTCATAGCCGTTACTCAACTTTACTTAACTTAATCCATAATATAAAATAATTCACATGCTCCCATAAACATTGAATTAAATTATATTATTTCCTCTTAAGCTGAGTAAATTTTATACTGTTACTACATTCTCTATCGATTACCTACCGAGCAATTTAAAAAGAAGTCACCATTGCATCATGGTATGAAGTCATTGCATCATGACAAGTGGCTCAAGCGCCTATTCTAACATGGCATTGCATCATGACATGTTCACCACTCCTTAGACCGGATTTAAAGGCGAAAAACACAATCAATTCATGCAAAACTTAAGCCATCTTGAATTTAAGTCAAATCAAAATATGCCTATCCTAACAAACATTCAAGCAAGTCATTGTATACCTGTGGTATGAAGAGAATCAATAGGAGCACTCAAAAGAGGATCAGTGGAAGAACTCAAAGGAGTATCTATCACTGTTACAAGGAAAATCAACTCAATTACTATTTCTACTTAGTATTATGCATAAAACATAACTAAATCTAAGTCTAGCACTCATGGAATTTCAAATAAATATAACACAAGGTCATAACATACCATTTATACATTTTTCTAGATCATATAAGCTCACAAATTCATCATTTTTAACTTCAATCCATATATATAATGTAACTAGTTTTATTTTAATATTCATGGAAATTCAATTATTTGTTAAACCTACAAATCCACTTAATCCATGCTTAATTATATCACTCAATCATCATTATACATCAAATATCATTAATCTATCTCATTTTAGTCCAAAAAGATCCATTCCTAAGCAATCACACACTTAACATGCAAAAACGAATTTTTTGAACTGTGTTTGGAAAATGTATAAGCTAGAAAGAATGGAAATTTAGGCATTGATAATGTTAAAATTTGTAAAAACTCAAACATAAAAGTTGTATCGCTTTTTAAGCTTTCCAACTCAATTTAAATCACTTAAATCCAAGTTTGGATGGAAAAGTTATGATTATTTTATGAAAGCACTATCGCTACAGGGGAATTATCACGCCCCCTTGGTCACCCGTTATTTGGAAAAGCTTCATGATCAGAGCAAATCACGCCCTTTTAGTCGCCCATGATGAGGAAAATTTTCATGGTCAAAACTAATCACACCCTTTAGGTTACCCATGATTAGTTGCCTAATAAGTTTTTTGAAAAACTGACCTCATCAAGAGACTTATCGTGCCCTTGATATACCCAAAACTTCTCCCCTGTTTTAAACTTTGAAATTTGAAGCTTTAAACATATCCTAATCCCTCTTTAAAAAATTTCTATCATCAAACTTCATCTCAAATGTATTATATCAACTCATAACATATATAAACTTCATGTTCATCACATTGAACACATCAACACAAACTCAACACATCTCAACCAAGAAATCAAACCTAACACTTCGTGTATCATCTCTACCAATTCAAGCACAACCAAAACACTTCATCACTTCATATTCAACACGCCAAACACTTCTTCATACTCATAACACCATTTAGCTAATCAACAACCCATTCACTTCTCAACACCACCTTGAGCATGCATAACTCTTTTTCATGACTACAACAACTTTCAACACTTCTACTTACACATAACACATATATTACAAGTTCATATAACATCAAAATGCAACTTATCACACAACTAACACATGAAACTTCTCAAGAGCTCATTTCAACGTGCATTCACATAGCATATGAAACTTATATATCAAGCGAAACTTAAACATGTAAAAGAACTTTTAAATATGCATTAATTACCTTAGGGAAGCTTTAGCTTGATGAATGGTACAAGAACCTAAGACTTGTTCTTGCTAAGTGTTTTGGAATGTATATCTTTGAGAAACAAAGAAGCAAAGTAAGAAGAAGAAGAGAAAATTCGTGTAGCTTTTTAGGCTGCCTTAGAAAAGGGTATTTTTGAACAAAATAAGGCTTATACTTATAAAAAATATTGACTTTGGGGGGCTGCCATAGGTTAGGTTTTATTTGGCATAAATTAGGCTTATTTTTGGCTCGAAATTGGCTTAAGTATGGGCTTGGAATTTGACAAAATTTCTGCTACATTATAACTCAACTCTAAACTTTAATTAACAAAATCTAACACTACATACACATTTAACCACTAATTTACATTAACCAACACAATATTAATTTAATATACATACTAACACCAATTATACTCTACACATATGTTTATACTAACAAGAATATATATATAACATATCAAATTCTATTTCTACATATTCATTCTCATGAATCAAATACTTTCAAACTTGATATTTAAAATTAAGAATATATCCACATGAAAATTAAATTATTAATTGAATTATGTCATTTCAGTTTCAGTTTCAGAGAAATATAAGCTTTTGTCTAGAATCTACATTAATCCACCAAACCAAAAGTTATACACTCAACCAAAACTACGAGCTCTTAACCGATCGACCACCACATTTGTTTGGAGTGAAATACCACTACAGTGGTGTTGCTCATTGCATGAATGAGCATTTTAATGCCCCATGTACCCTTAATCCTCGCCATCGTGCTTCAGGTAAAGCAAAATCTAAAACTACTCCTTTTTTTTTGTTTGCATGCCCACTATTTAAGTAATACATAGGAGAGACAACACCCAGAGGTCCAATTGATAAATTTGATTTTAGGGCTTCTCAGTGCAAGAGATTCGAGTGATTAAGAGATAATGGTTTGACATGGTGAACTTAGGGATTAGATTTCAATTATGGAATTTATAGGTTAGGTTTTTTTTCGCCCTCCTTGGGATTGATTTTCCACTTTAGAGGTGTTCCACCTTTAAATTGGCTATACTTTAAATTGCGGATTGGATTTCAATTGTGAAATTTGTTGCTTAGGTGTTCCACCTTTAAATTATCTATAAGTTAAATCCCTTTTGTTGATAAGTTTAATATGCTGTAAGTATGGCATTTAGTAAAATAGATGGGAATCATTGTTCTAATATTGTTTTTAGTAATGAACATGAGATAATAATTTCATTTTAATAAATTGTGTGATTGGGCTTATTTTAAGTAGAATGAGCATACAATGATATTTATGAAATACCTTTAAGGTTATGGGCATATTTCAAAAAATGGGGAAGTAAATCATTTAAGATAACCTCATAAAATTGTTACATAATTAATATAAACTTTCCTTATTGGGAAAAAAATGTAATTGTATGCAAACGGTACCATAAAAGCACTATGTGAAGTTGATATATGAAATCAATCAATTTTTCTTTATAATAACTATTGATTGATTGCATCATCCATACCTCTTAGTCCCAAATGACATAAACTTTATTTTAATTCTTCAATAAAATGGAGAGCTGAGATAACTTCAATGGCTAATATTGAAATCTTATGTGTATGTGTGTGTGGTGTGTGTGTGTGTGCATGTGTGTGTGTGCGTTTAGGTATTATACCAAAATCCCATCTCAACTTGAATATTATTGAATTACCAGACGTAAAATATGTTTAGTGAACCAAACCGACAGAGGAGACTTAAGGACTGTATTCATAAAACCTTAGAGAGGGGAATTGAGCACCATTACAAAACTAATTGTTGTTGATCTTCGTGAACATGCCTCAGTAGCGAGGAATTAGGAGTGGACAAAGCCAAGGAAATAATTAGGAAACATATAGAGTAATTATAAAAAGCTTACAATATATAGACAAGTTTTTAATTATTAGTTTACAATTTACTATGAATTAGTAAGATATAGGTAGAAAATTTTATTTTTGATAGGACTATAGAGGTATAGATAGAATGCAAGAGAGCCTACTCTCTTTGTTGAAAAGGAAACACTTGTGTCTTGTCTTATTAGGCTCACTTGCAACTGTTCCAATCTTAAGGGCCACTAGTTTTTTTCCATAACCTTTTTTCATTGAATACATAAATTTAAACAGGAGGTATTCCAAGATGTTGACATAAACCATCGTGTATATGCGATATTCTGATTGGTTTCACCTTATCTATGGTATTATGGTATTGGTGAGGAATCTACATCTTCAAGAATCTCTTAATTTTTTTTATATAATTATACATACATATATATATATTAGCATATATGCATATTTTTCAAGTCATTAACTTCTAGATTGGGATAACTTCACCTACAAATTGGTGGGCTTTTATTCAAAACTAAATCCCTACTGTGAAAACAATAGGATCAACATGAGTGAAAGTTAGGACATAGAATAAAGTCGAAGCGTACTTTGTTCCATTGAATCACAACAATTCTAAAATGGATAGATGATCTTCTAGCTGCTGTGTGCACAGATTCCTTTCCATGAGTAATAGGAAACTCTATAGAATGAGAGAATGAAAGAGAAAAAAAATTTATTTATTGAGGCTCTGTCAAATATGTTTATTAGTGCACATGCAGTTAAGAACCATGACCCTAGCATGAAACTTATGAGCTAAGCCACTAAAAGAGCCCCTTTACTTCAGTACTAGCCTTAGGGTATCTACACATATAAGTGATCATGTCATTTTTCCCATGAGTCAATGATTTCCTAATGTTTATTAAGAAATACAATATAATCATTTGATATTACACTTCTCTACTCTCTAATAAACCTCCTCAAAGGCACTGGTTCTTGAGGTTGTTGAACAGTTAAAGGAAGAGGAACATTGTCATCAAAATGTTCTTGGACCTGATCAAGAGTACATTTTTTATTTGGTGTCAGAACAACCAAAGAGAAAAATGTTGTTGTTCAGCACTATGATTTTGACTTGGAGCCTAAATAATTGTCAATGTAGTACGTTCCTCTTCAATTACAAAGTTCTTAACCTTATCTTCCCCTTCAACCTTAATGTCCTCAAAAAAATTGCAAATTTCCTGTTTCAAAGATTGTTCTATTTAGAGATTGTAAATTTTATAATCGTGTGATTTCTTGGCATAACCAACAAACTGATAGTTAATGGTTTTTTTAGTCGAATTTCTTTTCATTAAGTCTATAAAGCCTAGCTTCAATTAGACATCCCCAAAGCCTTAGGTGCTTAGGGGCAGATTTCTTATCCGGTCATAACTTATATAGAGTTTTAGCTATCGCTTTGGTTGATACTCTATTGAGAATATAGGTTACAGTCCTTAATGCTTCATTCAGAGTGAGTCTGGAAATTTTTATATGACTAATCATACTTCTTACCATATCTTCAAGGGTATTATTTTTTCTATCAGCTACCTCACTCATGCTAAGTAAACTAAGTATGGTATACTAAGGATCAACGCCATACTCCTTTAGTAATTTCATAAATCGCCCTAGACATTGTTCACCTAAATCGTCATTTCTACTGTAATATTCATCTCCTCTTTCAGATCTAACAAATTTAATCCTTTTGCTAGTTAATTTTCAACTTCGGCCTTAAAACTTTTGATCATGTCTGAAGATTGTGACCTCTCATGAATTAAATATATGTAACCGTAACGAGAGTAATCATCTATGAATGTAAGAAAGTATTGTTGAACATTCCATGAAGTCAGAGGAAATAGCCCAGATATATATATATATGTATTAGTTTTAAAACTTCCTCAGCTCTCTCGACTCCTACCCTTTTTATTAGCACCAAGCGCAATACTTAGGGTAGTCATTCTTTACATGAGAGGGATCCTTATAGAAAAAACACTTTATGTCCTTAAACTTACTATTTTTCTTTTCTAAAGCATCTACAGCTTCTTACAGCCTGTTTGCCCTTTCTTTTCTTGGAACCGTTAGAGGCAAAAGCAAAACTAGCACTCTCAGTCTTCTTTTGCCTCATCCTTTCCTCCACTTGTACTAAATGAGATATGAGCTCGCTAATTGTCCTTTTTTTTCTCCTTCAGATAATTATAACTCACTTCAAAATGACCAAATTAAGGTGGCAAGGACATCAAAGAAAAATACATTCTACATTCATTATAGGGTAAGTTATAAAAACATGACCTATGTTTTGGATCAATTGCAATAAGGTGACTTGAGTTTTGTTTTCAAACAAATACATGATCTGTGTTTAATAATCTTGTGTTGATTTTAAAAACACATGGCACATTTTTATTGATTAGTCCTATTATTAATTAATTTAGATTTACTAAAATAAATAAAAATATATATAATTTTGGAAAATTGAGGGGGAAAAAAAGAAAAAACAAATTAGGGAAAAAATTTCATAAATGTCTTCTTCTTTCTCTCTCTAGAAACTCCATATTTTACAACCCTAACCGCATGAGCGAGGAGGGCTCTCCTATGATGATGTCCCATTAGAACCAAATAACTCCATTCACGAAACCTCCTTGGTCATATGAAGACAGTATACCACAAAATAGCCTCATTAGGTCATTGGTTCGTGAGGAAGGTTACATATGCTCGCTTGTAGCTCCTGGTGATCTATTATACATTGGTTCCGATAGTAAAAGCATCCATGTTTGCAAGAACTTGAAGGAGTTCTCTACATTCAAATCGAGCAGCAGCTTTGTTAAGGTAATTATTGTTTCTTGTGAGAAGATATTCATAGGTCATTAAGATAGGAATATTAGAGTTTGGAAAATAGTTCCTAAAAACACTAGCATTCATAAGAGGTTTGTCACTTCCTGAATTCTCAAAGATATATTCAAGAGGTCAATCAATCCTACCAAACTTATGGACGGAGGAAGACGACATCATAGCATCAAACAATGCGATGCAGTCTCTTACCTCGATTTGAACAAGGATGGAATTCCTTTTTTTTTTTCCTCAATTTTCTAGAATTATTTTATATTCTTTATTTATTTTAGTAAAGAGAAATTAATTAATAATAGGACTAATCAATAAAACTATGCCAAGTGTCCCTCTTTCAAAATTAACACAAGATTATTAAACACAAATCATGTGTGTGTCTGAAAACAAAACACAGATCACCTTATTATAAATAATCCAAAAAACATGGCATGTTTTTGTAATTTACCCTATAATGAATGCAGAATGTGGTCATTTAGCTTGTTTTTGTGTGTAATTAAACTCCAATTAACCCTTGATACATATTGTTTTCATTTGCAATCATCATGACAAGTTATAATAGGATGGTATTTGAAATCTTTGTGTTAAGTACGCTGCTATTGATCTACATCCTTATGTTGTTCACATACACAAAGTTTTGAATATAAATAAAGGGAAAATTTATTTAAATATAGCATCAAACACTCCGATGCACTCTCCTGCCTAGGTTTGAACGATGATGGAATTTTTTTTTTAATTTTTTTCTTTTTTTCCTCAATGTCAAGGATTTTTTATATTCTTTATTTATTTTAGTAAAGCTAAATTAATTAATAATAGGACTAATAAAAAAAAATGTGCCAAGCATCCTTTTAAAATTAACACAAGATTATTAAATATAGGTCATATGTTTGTCTGAAAACAAAAGTCATATCACCTTATTGCAAATTATCCAAAACACAAGTCATATTTTTGTAATTTTCCTTATAATGAATGCATAATGTGGTCATTTAGCTCATTTTTTTTTGTGCAATTTAACTCCAATTAACCTTTGATACATATTATTTTCACTTTCAATCACCATGACAGATTACAATAGGATAGTATTTGAAATCTTTGTGTTAAGTACGGTGCTATTAGTCACACATCCCTATGTTGTTCACATACACAAAGTTTTGAATATAAATAAAGGCCAGATTTATTTAAAGGGATAGTTACAAAACACACATATTGAATAACCTACTGAAATGTAATTGGAAAAGAAAAATACCAAACAAGTTAAGTCAAAAGAATGTGTGTTAGAGAAAGATCTTACTACAGAGGCAAAAAAATATAAGGATATAAATGGCAATACAAAGGATGAATATTGTGAATGGATGTTAGGACAACGTAAAAGACATATGCCGAAAGAAAAAAAAATAATAAGATAATAAACCATTGGCAAATAAAGAGCACATATCATGTGCTACCCATTGTTAATAATGAATATTATTATAACTAGCATGTCTAAGCATATTGTAAATCCAAAGGAATATAGAAAGTGGAAGCAGTTACCTAAGAACTCGTATATTAATGATGATATCGCATGTTTATAAGACATGAGTCTTAAGAAGTATCAAATCGTAATCAAAATAAATATGAATTTATCCCCATAAAGCATTTCCATTTACCAACTTCAAATTTCCTTACAAATGAAAAATCACAACCCTCATCTCAATTCCATGCCACTAATTCTTCATCATCTACATGAAAAGAAAAGTCCACTTATTTGAAAATCCAAGAACATAACAAAGGAAAATGTGGATAAAAAATGTGTACTAACATTCGACATCCAAATTCTTTTATTAACATCCAATGTTCCTTGGATAGATCTTGGGTTTCAAATGTTTAATATGGAATTAGTTATGGCAAGATATTGAGTGATAGTCAACCTAGACGAGATTTGACTTCTCAGGGATGATATCATGTCTAAGGCTTAAATTACATGGAATCATGTAACCGTCTCAAGAGTAGAAGGAACATCATTTGTGACCTGGATAAATCAACAAGTGGTGTCAATCAAAGAGTTTATTATGCTAATACATGTTTCATTGAACTATAATTTCATGCATTCATTTCTTCTCATGCAACAATGGAGAAGACACTTGAACTTATAATGTTTCAAAATCTTTAAAGAAGCAACATAAGTGTTGCACCATATGTCATGTTAATGGCATTATGGAAGGACCTAAATAGTGAGGAGTCGATGTTCTTATTGGACAATAGTAATCGCCTATGAACTTTCATTTAGAACTTATGGCAATTACCTTAACAAGGTCGAAGTACAATGTTATCAATTTTTATTCTAGCAAATGAAAGACTATTGCGACTAATTTTGTTTGTGCATGTTTTAGCTTGAAATGCCATATGTTTAAATTGACAAACAAATATGGATGTAGTTATGAATACACTCACTAATCTCATGCCTGACTTGATTATGGTAATGGAGACTATGCTAAATCATGCTAGCATTGATCTTTTCTTGAGGTAATTATAATTGGATTCCTATAAACATTTGGAATCAAATGGGCAAAGTGGAGGAATGATGTTGTGGCATAAGGCGAAATTAGATATTGACTTTATCAAACAAACGAAAAAAAAAAACCACGAGATGCATGCTATGGTATAGGTTTGGAACCCTAACTTTTCTTTCTCTTATTTTTTATTATTATTTTTTTTTTTTTTTGTATTTATGGGCCAACAAAAGTATAATATAAATATTTATTATGGAATAATCTTCTTGATACATACATAGATGTCGTCCATGGTTGATAATAGGAGACTTTAATGATATTATACATAAGGGTGAAAATTTGGAGACAGAGGGGTAGGGGTGGTTTGTTTGATATGTCTCACATAAATAAATATAATAACTATTGTTTGTCCCGAAAATAATCAAGAAGGGGGGTTGAATTGATTATTTCAGAAAATTAAAATTTTTACCTTTTCAAAACAATCCCCTTTGATTTTAAGTTAAGAAAACAATATGAACAATTAAACAGCAATAACATAAACTATGGAAATATAAATAGAGAAGGGATTAGAAGATCAGGCAAATATTTATAGTGGTTCCGCCTTGTGCGTCAATCCACTCTTCCAGCTCCGAGCCAGGGACCCCGTTATCCTAAGGGTTTTGTTCCACTATATCTAATAAAATCAATTACAAGCTTGTACAATTCTCTCTACTCGATTCTCACAGCTATCCTCTAGCGTCAATCGATCTACAGAGTCCAAACTAGTAATTAAACTATTCTTACTTGAAGACAACAACAAGTTGCTTCAATTATCTAAAAGACAAATGTAAAGACTACAATAAAATTTTGCTACAATTATGCACGTGGAAAGAGAACAGAGAATATTTGCCTTTTCAACTCTAAAGAATTTTTCAGTCAACGACTGAATCAAGTTGCTCTCGGTTTTTTGTTTTTCTTTTTTCTGTCACAAGTTCTACGTCTTGTTCTTCTTTTTAACTCTGTTCACATCTCATATCCTTCTAACGTTCTGAAATTGTTGCGCTCGAGATAAGATATATATCCCAAAAATCTCGGATGAAAATCTGTACCTTCTTATCCTTAATTTGATTTATCAAACGCTGCTGATATTCTTCGAGAGATAATCTCGTTCTTCTTGTTTTCTTCGGTTCCAGATTTGAATTTGAATTTGAATTCTTGATATGCTGAAGTAAGATAAGATCAGCTTGAATTTCGTGATTTGAAATAATCCACTTGTTTTCTGTTTGAAAGCTTCTGATAAAGTTGATCTTGAAGATAAATCTGGAGAACTGTTGCTGATTGCTGATATCACGGTCTTCAACGTGATCTTCGTGTGTTATCTTCTTAAAGATAACATTGTTCTTATTTTGATTTTCTTAAAAATATCCAACTCGAATTTGTTTTTATCTTAAGAAAAATCAGAAAACCTAACTGTTCTAACTTCAAATCGTTCCATCATTAATCAACTGTAGCTTCTGTTATTTATTTCCAGAAAACTTCTTTGAAATAAATAATCAATCCGACAATTTATTTAATCCCCTAGGATAATCCAACTTTAGTGGAACTAATAAGTATACTGTCCGAATATACTTATTATCTCGGAGCTAAATCTTCAAAACTATTGATCTTTTTCTTAAATAAACGTAGATCTTGTTTGAGAAGATGAACAGTAACCATCTTTAACTCAGAATTACTGCTGAAGTTTCTTGAAAAAGTTCCGTAAAAACTTCTGTGTTTCTGGAAACTAACTTCAATTCAGAATGGTTGCTTTGAGTTTCTCCCAAAGGTTCAGTGAAAGGTTCTGTGTTTCTGGGATTGTTTTATGCTTTAAGTATCCTTCTGAAAAACATTATGTGTACCTTTTTCTCTTTTTTTAAACATCATCCGAAATCTTCATATCGTATAACAACTCTTGTCTAACTTATCTAAAAACTTGTTTATATCCAAGACTTAATATCATTCAACCTTATATATTTGTTCAACAACTTTACCAATATTCTGTATAAAATTCTGAATATAATTCTGCACACTAATATAGTAGTTAGTTCATTGAGTATTTTGTTATCATCAAAACTTTAGATATTTAGAGAATCAACAACTATATGTGTTGTTTTTTGGTATATTTGGACAAATAAGCAATAAATCCCAATATTAATTCAATTAGGATTAGAATGAGAGTGGGTAAACCAAGCTTAGAGAGATATTTATCCAAAGACCAAGTTATACCATATGCAAAAATGGTCATCTGATCATTGTGAAGTTTTTCAAAAAACTTGTCCTTATCCTACTAAAAATGTTAGGAATAGAGTATCTTGTTCTAGCCAACATGGTTTAATCACTGCAATTGTGTGTCACCAATCTAGCAAATATGGGAAGATTATAATAATTCTTGAATTGGTATAATACGAAAACCACCATAAAGATTCAAAGTCTGGAATAAAGCAATGTTCGACATTATCAAGAAAGAAAAAAGAAAATTGTTAAAACAAATGAGTCTATGAATAAGTGTTTGTCCCTTTATTTGACTATGGATTTGGTAGCTTAGGAAAAAGGATTGTAGATGTAAGTTAAATGGAATGCTAAGAGATAAGAAGCACTATAGAGGATGATATCAAAGGAAAAATGAATTATAAAGGGAAAAAGAATCAATAAATTGATTCTTTTTCTAACCTACTACATTTACCATTTTAAAAATAAACCTATCACTTCATATAAAATTTAATAATAAATCTTGAGTTTTTTCTAGAATTTGTCCATACGAGACTTGACGCAGAGCTGCTTCTAGAACAGTAGACTAACGTAAGTACACTTTTACATAACATATCATACATACCATTTTTTAGCCTATTACATTTACCATTTTTAAAATAAACCTATCACTTTAAATAAAATTTAATAATAAATCTTAAGTCTTTTCTAGAAGTTGCTTTGATGCGACTTGACGCAGAATTGCTTCTAGAACAGTACACTAATGTAAGTACACTTTTATATAACCAATCATACATGCCATCTTCTAATCTATTATATTTTCCATTTTTAAAAGAAACCTATCACTTTATATATAATTTAATAATAAATCTTGAGTCTTTTCTAGAAGTTGTCTGTATGCAACTTGACGCAAAATTGTTTCTACAATAATAGACTAATGTAAGTACACTGACCATTGTAAGGATCACACAAAACAACTCCATTTGCCTTCTTAGTTACTCGAGAGTAGAAACCTATCAATTTTCATTTTTAAAATAAACCTATCACTTTATATAGAATTTAATAACTTGAGTCTTTTCTAGAAGTTGTTTGTACACAATTTGACGCAAAATTGCTTCTAGAATAATAAACTAATGTAAATACACCGACCATTGTAAGGATCACGACAAAACAACTCCATTTGCCTTCTTAGTTATCCGAGAGTAGAAACCTTAACTACATGCGCGAGCATTGCTGACTCAATTACCACACTACCCTCTAATATGCTTGTGTTATTTCACCAAATGCAAATTAAATGAATCCCAAATTCAAATGCAATTAATTAACTAATACCCTCTTAACTTATACTTGCCAGTACGCTATATATACGTGTCCAATGCAAAATGAGTAGATAAGAATTTTGTAGGTATTTCGTATAAAGACAATTTAAATTGACTCCTTAATTGGGTCGCCGGGAAAAAGGCCACTGGAGTCGTCGGGATTGAACTTCCGATATGGTCAAAGGCCAGAAACTGAAAATCAGCAAAAGTGAACGATACCTGGGGAGCTGTAGCTATGGAGATAATTATGGAGGCAATGGAGACGACGTGGGGGAGTTAGTCGAGGACGATGTCTGGTCCGCCGTCGCGGTCAAGGGTGCGTCCAACGCCACCGACAGCAGCCGTTCATCTGGCGCGTGGAGCCCGTCCGCCCCCTCCGTGGATCACAAACGCAGTGTTTCGATAGCTATCCATCAACAGGTCCCGAGGGGAAACGGTCAACATGCTGGGAGTCTATCCGCCACGTTTGAGGATTCTGGAGCGATGATGTCATCGAGGATCGTGCACCAGCTGGGTGGGAAGGACCACGTGTCAGCCTCGTCAGCACCAGTTAATGTGCCTGATTGGAGCAAGATATACCAAGTCGATTCGGTTGAGTCGCTGCACGAGTCGGATGATGGGCTGGAGGATTTGGATGGTCAGATGATTCCCCCACATGAGTATCTAGCGCGTAAGTATGCACGCAGCCGGAAAGGAGGCGTAACGTCGGTTTTTGAAGGGGTGGGCCGCACGCTTAAGGGTCGGGATCTGTGGCGTATGCGTAATGCCGTTTGGAGACAAACCGGTTTTGATGGATGATAATTTTGTTGAACCGAACCGATGAGATGGTTTCCTCAAATCGGCTCATATGAGCAATTAAATTCACTTAATAAATGATGAACGATAATTATTGATAGAAAATGTATAATTTTTTTTAAATTTAATTAGTTTTCTTTTTAGCTCAATATGAGCAATTACAAATTGAGTGGACTCGGTTTAAAGGACGTCAAACTCAGTAAAGAGTGATCTTAAACATAATTGTTTGTTTTCTTGCCCTGAATTAAAGCAGGTTAAATTAAGATAAGAAAATCGGTCCACTACTGTGGATTTTATGGATCAATTGTGATGATTTTACGCTTAATATTAGTAAATGTGGCACCTATACTATTTTAGTATTTAAAAATAGTAATTAATTAAATAAATAAATTATATATGCGATTGTTTAAAAAAAAATGAATTTTATTAAAATGATAATTATTAATTATCATATATATTTCTAGAATATTGTCCGACTTAATTTTCTTACCAAATGACTTATTTTAATCCACTTCTCAAAACGGGCTCCACTATTGTTTTTCACCATAACTTTTATTCTTTTTATGTATTTATTACATCAATATATACTTTTAGAATACAATATCACCACTACAGTCTCTTTATTAAGTTTGGTTTCTTGAAATGGAATCGTATTCTACTTCTATTATCGAGAAATGACTATTTTTTAATTTGGTTTGTAAAAAATTATATCATAAGGAATGCTTATTTTATATCATATTGAATAGAATAGGAATATCTGCTCCTTCCATTCATTGGAAGAATAACTACTGCTAACAAAAAAATTATTTTATTTCAAAAATACTTCTGATCTTAAAATCACAGAATTGCTATTCATTTGAAACTTTATTTTTTCCAGTGAACAAAACATAACATTAATGTTATATGTGTGTGTCTGTACATGTATATAGGTCTTTTGCAATTAAGAGTTCTAATTACATCTAGAAAGAAGAGTAGATGATTATATTCAATGATGTGTGTATACATATGGTTTTTTATTTCAAAAAAAAAATATAGATGAAATATAGATTACAACTTTTTTATTTATAAATAAATCAAACAAATCTATTTATAATCATAAGTTTAAACAATTTCTTACTATCCTTTACTGCCATCAGCAAATAAATCATTATATATAAAAACATGACTAAATTTCAATACTATATATTAATATTTTTAATAAAGCCCATTGATAAAATTATTGTTAGTCAGCTGTTATCAGTTTTATTGTAATGTTAAAAATGATTTAAATAAATTTAAAAGATAATAAGAGTATAGAATAATGACATACTCTACTCTAAGCTTTTTAATTCATAAAACATATAGTTGCCTAGCGGTTAAATGTCCATGCTACTAGAAATACGATTCTTGCATTCAAATTTTGCACATAGGAACAAAACATGATGCGATCGATTGATAGGAATCTAAGATATTCTTGTGACTCATGTTCTAAGCTACTAATATCTGTTTGTTTTATCATATTCTGATTATTTTAGTATTATTATATTTTTATTGTTTTGAAAGAGATGTTTATAAAAAAAAAAAAACAAATTCCGATGGAAAAACTAATAATCTTACTCATAAACATACCAAACAGATACGATACATATATGATGTAGATATGACACAAATAAGTTATAGATGCCGATTGAACTCAAGCAAAAAACACAAGGAAGGATGTACGGTTATAATTTTATTATGCAACATATGTGATTATCTTAATTTATTTGAATGAGCTAAATCCTACTAGTTGGAATTTGGAGAATTAGAGCATCTTTTTCTCTAGGTTGTTGAAGGAGTTGTTTAAAGTGTCATGCTACATTAATAGAGTTACTTATCTTTTTTTTTTTAATTTTTATAGGTTCCATTTTATTTTATGACCATAAAATAATGTTTATATATTTTTTATAAAGATTAAATAAGTATGAAAAAGGGCAATAAGAGGAGGAGTGAAAATGTTGCTTTTTTAAAAATTAAATAAGTGTAAAAATACCAATAGGAGGAGAAGTGAGTGGTCAACTTTGATTGCTAAACAACCCAATAAGCAACCTATTTTATTGCACAATGCAACATCACCCATATCCCTTAAAATTTCCACCATAGTTAACCATTTTTTTTAGTGGTAATGTCACAATTGATACCTGAACTTTGATCAAATGTGCAATTAACTACCTGAACTTTTAATTTGATCAATTTGGTACCTGAACTTTAAAATTGATCAATTTGATACCTAAAAAACTTTGAATTGATCAATTTAGTACCTCAAAGAACTTAATGGAGGTACTATTGGTGTGCACTAAAAGTTTTTTTAGGTACTAAATTAATCAATTTTAAAGTTTAGATACCAAATTGATCAAATTAAAAGTTCAGATAACTAATTGCATTTTAGTCAAAGTTTAGGTACCAATTGTGACATTAGCCCTTTTTTATTCTCTATTGGAGAACTGTAAGCGCATGGAACTCACCGCACAATCATTCCACGGTGCAATAGATTTACACTTAATAAGAATAGCCGGTATTTATTGGTTTTCTCATAATTTCTGTTTATTCCCTCGGAAAACCTTAATAACACATGCATGGCAAGGGGATTATAAAATCATCAGTTTTTGGTGTTTTGTTATTTTATTTTATTTTTTTATCAGTCGATCGATATGTCTTTATATCTAATATTTATTTTTCTAAGTTTTGGAGATAAGTTTATATTAGATACAAGTAATTTAATGGCATATTATCATAATGTTATTTTTTTATTTTCATTATTCGGATTTTATTTTGATGAGAACTTTGTTTCGTTGTTTATAGAATATTATTTAGTCCCATCTTTATGGTTATCAAAATCGCAATTTAATATTCAGTGCAGCCTATAGATTTGGTAGAATTGTACAAAATCATGCAAAACCAGTAAAATCGTATACATAAATTCATGTCTTTACCTAAATTCTGCACCTAGATAATTCTCTATCCACTTTAATTAAGAAAAAATACATAAAATCATAAACTTGTAGAATTTTATATTTGACTTACAATTTTGATAACTATACTTGCATTATATATATATATATATAGAGAGAGAGAGAGAGAAATATTTACTTTTCTGTTCTAGTGTAGGAATTGAGCCTATAGATAGACCTAACATTATCCATGTAAAATAGTATAATAACATTATTTTGAGATTTTTAGTGATTTTTTCAAGAGAAAGAAGTCTCTTTGGTTCTTTGGAGAATTTTGAGCTATTCAAGAACACCTTTTATGTGGCATTCTTCATCATAACAAGGTTCTTAGTTAGTATAATTCTAAGGGTAGCGATCTTCATATCAAAGTTTTAGAATTTACTCAATCAATGAGTTGAGGTTTTCCATGCATTTATATCAAGGTTCGTGAGATTCTCAATCTTAACGTCAAGTTTAAAATATACCTTTGGTTTTCAGTTGGATATTACATTGAATCAAAGTCTGCTTATCAATTCTTAGAGTTTAGAAATTTCTGTGTTCAGGTCACTTGATTTTCAACCACCACAACATCACTACCACTAACAAACCATGATTCTTAAGGGTTATTTGCAGAAATCACAAACTAACAAATCACCATGAACTCAGGTAGTGCTAGCACCCTATTGATGCAAACCTACAAAGTAAGATGAGCTCCCAAGTTGGTGGGATACATGAACTACCCCCTAGTCAAAGACTTGATAATGGTTCAAGTGACTAGGCATAATTGAGCTTTAAGGAATCTGATAGCTAGTGTTTTTTCAAGGCGGCCTTTGAGTTTTAAAATTATACGAAATAGTATAGTAGAGATCACTATCTTTCTATGAAATTCAAATAAATTATGGGTTAGTGTCACATTTACTACCTTAGTTTTACTAAAATATGCAATTAACTATTTGAATTTTTAACAAGTCAATTGTTGGTGTGGAATATCTCAACAATCAAATAAAGACATGTGTTATTTTATAATAAAAAGGTGAAAATATAATTAAAAAGAATATTGCGAAAATAAAATTGATGAACATTATGACAATGTTCATGATCAACAACACATGTTTTTCACGATAACAATAAAAATGGGTATCAATAGGTTTCTCAAATGTTCCAATCGTAGAGAAATATAAGTTTTTGTTTTGAATCTACATTAATCCACCAAACCAAAAGTTGTGCACTCAACCAACATTGAGAGCTCTTAAGCAATCGACCACCACACTAATTTGAAGTGAAATACCATCATAGTGGTTTTGCTTATTGCAAGAAGGAGCATTTCAATGCCTCCTCTACCCTTAAACCTCACCATTGTGCTTTAGGCAAAGCAAAATCTAATATTACTCTCTTTTAGTTTGTGTGTCCACTATTTAAGTAATACATAGGAGAGACAACACCCAGAGACCCAATTGATAAATTTGATTCTAGGCTTTTTAGTGCAAGAAATTCGAGCGATTAAGGGATAATGGTCCAACATGGTGAATTTTGGGATTATAATTCAATTATGGAATCTATAGGTTATGTTTTTTTTTGTTTTTTGTTTTTTTGTTTATTTTTCCCTCCTGTTGATTGATTTTCCACTTTTTAGGTGTTCCATCTTTAAATTAACTATACTTTAAATTGTGGGAATTTGTAGGTTAGGTATTCCACTTTTAAATTATCTATAAGTTAAATCTTAGTTTTGTTCATAAGTTTGATATGCATTAACTGTGGTATTCATTGAAATCGATAGAAATCGCTATTCTAAGATTGTTTTTTGTAATGGACATGAAATCATAATTTCATTTTAATAATTTGTTTGATTGAGATTATTTGAAATAGAAAGAGCATACACTAATATTTATCAAATACCTTTAAGATTAAGGGCATATTTCAAAAAATAAGAAAGTAAGTCATTTAAGATAACCTCATAAAATTGTTACATGATTAATATAAAATTGCCTTACTAGGAAAAAAAATGTGATGGTATGCAAATGGTACCATAAAAGCATAATGTGAACTTGATATATGAAATCAATCAATTTTTCTCTATAATAACTATTGAAATCTTATGTTTATATATATAAATATATATATACACTATTAGAGCAAAACCACCCCCTTTTGTGTCTTTAGTGTAAATATTTTTAGTATAAATGTTTTTAGCATATGGGTAATAATTTTCATATCCCTAAAATCATGAAATTAAATAGGGTTTGAATAGAATTAAATAGGGGTTGAATAGACATAGCCTTTTCCTTTTTTAGCATATGAGCATAAAATATTTTTGCTATTAGTGAAATCATGAAATTAAATAAGGTTTCAATAGAATTAAATAGGGGTTGAATAGATATAGTCTTTTTGCATAAAACATTTTTAGTTTCCCTGAAATGATGAAATTAAATAGGTTTGAATAGAATTAAATAGGGGTTAAACAGGCATAGTGTTTTCCTTTTTTAAGCATATGGGCATAAAATATTTTTAGTATTCCTAAAATCATGAAATTAAATAGGGTTTGAATAGAATTAAATAGGGATTGAATAGATATAGTCTTTTTCTTTTTTAGCTTAAGCATGTATCTTTATATATCATATTTATGTATCACAATTACCAAACATGGAGAAGTTACATGTGGAAAATACAATTGTAATTATGATTTATTATTAATTTTCTAATTTCTAGGATTAATTAAGGTTGTCATCTTCCAACCTGTCAAAACAATATATCTATTTAATTTATAGATATTGGATTATTTTATTTTCACGCGCATTGCGGTGTGTTGTCTGCTTATTAGGTGTTATACCAAAACCCCATTTCGACTTGAATAGTATTGAACTACCAGACATAAAAGCTTTTTTTTTTTTACTAGGTAGAAAAAAAAAACAAATAAAGGATGATCACTCATATGTTTAGTGAACCAAACCGAGGAGACTTAAGGACCGTATTTCATAAAACCTTGAAAAGGGGAATGGAGCACCATTATAAGACTAATTGTTGTTGATCTTCGTAACATGCCTTAATGGCGAGGAGTTAAGAGTTGACTAGGGATGTAACCAGGTCGGGTTTCGGGTGGATCATATGAACCCAAAACCCAACCCGCTACCTTATAGGGTCTATCAGACCCGACCCTATAACCCTATAAGGTTTTAATGCTATATCCAAACCCGCCCTACAGTGTTTGATTTATAATTTGAAATCCGATCCTATAACCCTATAACCCTTTTTTTAAAAAAGAAAAAAAAAACCTATTTTCAAATTTTAATAATAAATTTAAGACAAGTCGGTACTTCTGGCATAAGTTTCTTATACATTCAAAAATGAAATGATGCATGTAGAATTGATAAAAAAATATTGTAGATCACATTCATTATATAACATTTAAACACACTAATATATTACTTTTGTCACTATAGAATATTTTAAAAATATGGTTAAATTAAATTTCCTATTGGGACTAAAATATAACAGACAACAAATAATATTAATTTTCATAACAAACATGATTTGAACAAAAATTAATAAAAAGTTCTAAATTTGTAACTAATCCATAAATATAAAAGTTCTAAATTTGTAGCTCCTTCATGTTTTCTTTTCTCTCTTTGCTCCTTTAGTAATGTTTTTATTTATTTTTTTAATTATAATATCGAGTTATCGGGTATCTATCGGGTTTGTTATATGATCCAAACCCGACGCTTTGACCCTATAGGGTTTTTACTATATATCCAAACCCGACCTTATAATCCTATAGGGTTGGACTCTATAGGGTTTTTAACGGGTGGGATGGGTTGAAAAACCTATAAGAGCCAACCTAGTTACATCCCTAGAGTTGACAAAGCTAAGGGAATTAGGAAAAATATAGAGTAATTATAAGAAGCTTATAAAATATAGGCAAATTTTTTAATTATTAATTTACAAATTAATATAAATTAGCAAGATATAAATAGAAAAATCTATTTTTGATAGGACTATAGAGGTATCAATAGAGCATAAAAGGGCCTCCTCTTTTTGTTGAAAAGGAAACACTTTTGTCTTATTAGGCTCACTTGCAACTATTCCGATGTCAAGTGCCATTAGTTTTTATCCATAGCCTTTTTGTTGAATACATAAATTTAAATAAGAGGTATTCCAAGATGTTGATATAAACCATTGTGTATATGTGATATTCTGATTGGCTTCACCTTATTTATGTTGTTATCTTCAAGAATCTCTTGATTTTTTAATATAATTATGGATGCATGCATGGATGGATGCATACATACATACATACATACATTAGGAGATATGCATATTTTCAAGTCACAAACTTCTAGATTGATATAACTTCACCTACTAATAATACATGAAATGTGTTATTCTATTTGTAAATTGAGTTCTCTTCTTATAACTGGGAAGTTCAGTGCAAATTTTAGGTTCTTGTCCTTTTATTCTTTTTCCAAAAAATGTTATTATTTTATTACAATGTATTCTAAGCGCAGATAACTTATTCTTTCCATTTCATGGACAAGTTTTCCCGCATGGAGTATTTTCGATATTTATTGTAGATTTAATTGCTAGACATATTAAGAAAATTTTAGTGAATTATTTATTTATTTTGCCAGCATTTTTAGTGATAATGAGAGGGAATTAGAACCAAGTTAAAGTGAGAGTCATATTATAAAGTTATCTTTTGTTTTTCTTCTTTTTCCAACCAGTAATGATGAATTTCATTCATTTTTAAAAATTACATCGATTACATAAATCAATATGAAACTAACAAATAAAGAGTTGAGGTATGAAAACCAATCGTATAAATGGGTATATCTCTTTTTATAGTCAAAATGTTCCATATGGGGGATACAATTGTTTTTCTTAATAAAAAATCAAGCACATCCAACTAGAGAGTACATTAAATTCCATGAAATAGATGAAAACAAAAGTAAAACAAAAATAACAAAAACATAAAAACAACCCACTTATTCTATATGCTACTAACAAGATATTATTCGCTTAATCTCCATAATCTTCAAATAACCAAGATTTATAGACGTGACTTATAATGATGAAAACATTAAGCAAATAAATCAGAAATAGTATATTGTGCCCATATTTGATGATACAAGTGGTTCATCTATAAATATCGAGATTAGTAGCTATGAATCTTCAGATTTAAAGAATGAATGATGGCAAGAGATTTAGAAAGTTTATGAAAAAGCTCTCCATGACTCTTTAAACTTATGTAAAATTATCTTAAATGTTCAAAACTATTTATATTGAAAATCATTGTGTTCGTAATTTCATACATATTGCAAATCATTGCTTTCCGAAAATTATTGCCTTCTGCATGCAAACTTTCAAATTTCCATTTATTCATTTGAATCCTTAATTGCAGTGAAGCATTGCTATCTCGGAAGGGGCACTTCTTTTCACCCTACTTCTCTTGTCAAAACTAATTTTTGGATGTGTCATGTGTGTTAAATATCAGGAAATTTAATGATTTTATGCAGCTACCATTTATGGTAAGATGCAGTAATGACAATCCTATAGACATTAGAGTCTTGGCAAAGAAAAGGAAAAAGAAAAAAAAAAGGAGGAAAAAAAAGACCATTCATTTGTTTAATCGATTGCTTGACACAAGGGGAACCTAGACCACCTCACCTAATCAATATTTGCGTGTTGCTCAGCATGCTATCTAAACTTGGGCTATAAACAAATTGAGTTGAGATAATATAGTGTCAAGCTCGTACTCAACTATAATGTAAAACTCAAAACTCAACTTGAACTTGATGAAACTTTTATTTTTAAATTCGAACTTAACTTAAATTGATACTTGATCAGCTTGAGTCCGCATCAATTAAGCTCGATTATTCCTAGAAAAATTAATTAGACTAAAAAATAAAATAAGATTTGAGAACATAATTGACTTTTTAGTTTATTTGTTTTTAAATATAATAAATGTGGTCCATTGGATATAGAGGAAAAAAACAAGGTATCAAAATAGGCTTTAAAAATAGAAAATACTTAAATTTTATAATTTTTATAAAAAATTATAGAAAGCTTGATAAGGCTCGCGAGCTATTTGAATTAAGTATTTTAAAACTCGAATTCGAGCTCAATAGCTACTTGAGTAGCTCGAACTCGAGCTCCACTCGATTGTAGTTGAATCGAATTCGAGTTATCACCAAGTCAAACTCGCGTAGCATGCGAATAGTCTCGACTTGTTTACAACCCTAACCTAAACCAGAGTTAGCTTAACTAAATAATTCAAAAGGTAAGTTGCTTACTCCCTTTTTCTCCCTCTTTTGTTTTAATTGGTGATATTAAGTTTTTAACGAAAGACGAGTAGAAAATTTTTTAAAAACATTAAAGAACTCTACTGAAAAAAATGTTAAATTACACTAGAAAAGTATCAATATTTAGGGGTAAATTCATTTCATGTATAAACGATTCAAATACTCACAAAAAGGCATTAATATTAGAGTATAAATTTATTTATGGTTTCAATTGCAAAGTGAGTCAAATAAGTATTAATAATTTACTATTAATAGAAACTAAGAAAATTTAATTGAAAATAAATCAAATGTTGATACCTTATGTAAACTTTGTAAAACATTACTACCTCACTTAATTCACGTTGTGAAACATTAATTCTTCTTTTTAGTTACTCGAAATATTAATGAAATAGCCATGAATTTTCCAATTTATATATTGTAAATGTGTTATTGAAATTATATATGATTTTGAAATGTGATAAATGTTAATTATATTGATGCATTAAAAATATGAGTTGTGTTGTTGTGTTAAAAATAATTAAATATCTTAGAATGGTTAAATATTGAGTTCATAAATTTTTAAGTGCATTAGAATCTATGAAATGTAATTAAAACAAGTTAAATTATGCATGTATTTTAAACCAACTTATAGCAAAAATTTTAGTTACAAATAAAGCCCAAGACCACTTTTAATTAACCAAAAAAAAGGCTTCATTAATTAGCCAAATCCAAGCCAATTAAAGGATTTAATTAGGGCAGCCACTAAAGTTAACAAATGGATAAATATCAACTTTTGAAAGTACAAAATTCGTCCAAAAATTTTAGACCAACATAACACACCCCAAAAAGCTTCAAAACCCCATTTCTACTCTCTCAAAAGCTCTCCCATGTCCATGTATAATTAAACCCTTCATTTTCTACAATTTAAACTCTCAAAGGCTTGCAACAAGATTCTTAAACGAAAACTCCAAGTCCATATGATAAGTGCATTCCTCTTGCTTTATGTGTATTTAAGTTAAGCTTTTGTTAGAATAGGCTTTAGGTGCTAAATGGTGATAGAATGATTTTTATACATTGATGGTAGTTTTAGTACTATTGTGTTGCTAGAGAAGTTTGTAGTATATGTATTCTATGAATTTGGAAGTGTTGGGATGATTGTGTTAGGATGGCAAAGGGTTGAGTAGTGTAATGAGCATGTGGAGTTGAAGTGCAAATTTTGTGTGATTTTGTAGTTGAGTGATTGATGGATTGAAGAGGAGTTAGTGTTTGTTAAATGGTGTTAAGAACATATAACAAGTTTTGGAAGCTTAGAATGAGTTTGGAGGATTTTTGAAATGTGTAAATTTTGCAAAGAAAACGGGAGAATTCGTAAAAATCATGTGATTTTATTCTAGGGGTCTACGCCGGCAATAGGCTACCGATGTAGTGTCCCATACTGTTGGTGTACATGGAAACACTACCGGTGTTGGGGGTATCCATGGGTGTGGACCAACCCCGTGGAACTATCGGAAATTTTAAAAAATTGGAATTGCAGTCTACATCAGCTCAAAGCCGCCGGCGTAGACTATAACGCTGCCGGCGTATTGTTGAACGCTGCCAGCGATGGTAAGCGTTAAGTTTTAGTGTAGAGTACATCGGATCAACGCCGCCAATATTGATAGCTAGCGTGTCCCCTGCAGTTTTCATTTTCAAAAACTTTCTCCAATAATTTCCAAAGCTTGATATATGATCAATAGAATATCTGTTGAGTATTGTATGATATTATATGATGTTTAAATGTTATGTTATGACTTTGTAATAATTTATTTGAATTTCTTTGATTAGTTATGTTTAAAACTAGTTGATTAGTGCTTGAACTAAGTGAGAAATTCAATATTTTCTTGTACAATGATAGAACCTCGCTCGGCTAACCTTATTAGTTCTCGAGCTATTTCAGGTACTCAGTAACTTGTTTGATTCTTTGTTTGCAATAGACATTCTTTAAAATTACTTTAAATTAAGGAAATTTAATAATTGCTTGTATGAGTGTCTTTTATACCGTTAAATCTGGTTCGGAGAGCAGTACCCTACTCAGATTGGGGGCATGGTAGTTTTAGGCGCTTAGACCACCCTTGTCATTTTGAAATGACTTTCATAAGTGGTTTAATGGGTAATTGATAGGGTATTTGGTATTGGTATAAGACTTGCTTATTCTTGAAAGGATGTAATATGATTTAATTCAATGTTTATGGGAACACTTGAATTAGGTGATATTATGGATTGAGTTAAGTAAAGTCGAGAAACGACTGAGAACCCTAAATGAGATTACTTTTTTTTCGTTTTGGATAAAATTATCTAGGAGATATGAGTATCTGAGCTACTTATATCAACCCCCTAAGCGTCGTGATCGTTACTCGGGTTCCCTAGGAAATCCCTATTGTCCGGAGTTTGAAGACTCCGGTGTTGTTTGTCTAACTAAAGATTAATTAATAATCTAATAACTGTTGCATTTGCATTTAGTTTAAGTATGTGTGGATCACTTCGCATTTGTATTCGTTACTTGTGTACTAGGCTTTTAGCTCATATTTTAATTATTTCAGATGACAATCAAGAAGAGTTTTACGTGAATATGGGTTATGGTACCGACTTTAAGGATTTCTTAGATGACCTAGAGGATTAGATATGACTATGGACTAGAATGGAATTCTTATTTTGTAATAGACTAGTTATGGAGTTTGTTGATGTTTATATTAGATGATATAGGTTGAATTACCCTTTTGCTTTTATATAAGGCTTATAAGAAGCCTTTGTTTGTAATATCTAAACCTAGCTATATGTATATCTTGAACTTATTTCCCTTGTAATATATAATAAATATGATGTTGTGTTTTTATTACAAGTTTTACAAAAATCAATAGTTTTCAAATTTAAGAGTTAAGTATTGAGAGTTTAGGCAAATAATACTTCAAACACTTCTTCCAGGACAACCTTATATATAACTTTGCAGGTTATATGTGGTTGGGGAACTGTTATCACTGTTTTTATTATAGGGGTGATAGCAGGTCCTTATAATTAATACCTTAATGTCGCGTTTGGTACACGGTAATCGTTCAGAATGGAATGGATTGGAATGGGAGGAATGAATTAGAATGAAATGGGAGATGGAATGATAAATCCATTCCTTTGTTTTAATATATTATGGAATGGAATGGAATTAATATGTTATTTGTCAAAAAAATCCCTAGTAATTAATTTGAATAATAAATAAGTGAGAGGATAAAAACGTAATTCAATATTAATGATTTATGAGTAAGGAATGAAATCGCAATTCCGCCTTCTTAAAGGTGAAATCGAATTCTCCTTCGAAGTCGAAATTGTCGATTCTATGAATCACGATTTCGGTTTTTAAAAATGCAACCAAATATAAGAATGAGAATAGAACCTAGACTTGCGATTCCATTCCGGGTTCATTCCCGCATACCAAACATGACATAAATGAACTTATCTTTAAACGTTGATATCTTTTGGTATAATTTACCCTTAAAGAAATTCAAGTATGAATTGGCAAGGAAAGTTGCTTAAGTAAAAGACTTCCTAATAGCATCCACTTCCAAGGTCCTTGACACGTGAAATGATCTTATTGTTTGAGGTTCTTACGGATATAGAGAGTTTCTTTAACTTTTTAGGATTTTCTAAAAATGACTCTAAAAGGTGAGTTTCTTCATAATATTTTACTATTACTTTATAAAAGTAAGGATATTTTATAAAGTAAATGGGACCTATAAAAGTATAACAAAATGTGAAGGAACCCATATAAAAAACTTTACAGATAAAGTGAGTTCGGTCAGAAAAAGAATTCCTTAAAGTGCTGATGTGACATATTAAGAACCTCATGAAGGATCCATCATATGTGAATACTCTAAGAAACTCAACAATAAAGATAATTATTAAACATACATTTCATAAGGAAATAGGATTGAGCTAATGATATAGCATATGCAAAATAGGATAAAACATGCCTTTTTTGTAAGAGGATCTACAAAATATAACTATGTAAAATATGTCGACTCTAGAAAATATGGATCAAGCTATTTAAATTGAGGTGAATGAGTAATTTTATTGGAAATCTAAAAATTTAATTTGTTTTACTTTGTCATATAGGTTTTGGATATATATTGAAAATAAAATAATAAATCTTAAGTTCCGATTTCTTTCTTTTTTTTTTTTATTTGTGAATGGGTGAAGACTTTCTCTCAATAAGGTGGAGCATGTATATAGTATTGTCAATCATATATTCACATTAAATACAAGTGCTATCATACTCTTTATTGACTATTTGATTTTCTTAGCTAATAATATTAAAAGTATTCTACTCATGTTTAACTCATCTATATCTTAAGCCCCAATTAAAAACCTATAGCATATTATAATTACTGTGTTTGTTGCCTCTTAGCTATCCCAAATACTATTATACAATTACAAACTTACTTCTAAAACACCCGATCTCAATTCCTTTGTCACCACATAGTTTTCATCTAAGATAATTTTTGTGAGTTTCACTTTTCTCATGTGAGAGTAGACATCTCCTCTAGTCGGGTCCAAACCAGGACCCAAGGAGAACTGGCAACGATGGATCCTCCATTGGACCTACCCTGGCGAGGCAGGTAAGACCCACTTTGTGAACCCGCTGGGTTGGGAGGTTTAATAAGGGTCTATCTTAAGGACTCGGTGGACCCGTGCAGACCTGGTAGGTCCAAGAGGTTCCGTCTAATTTTTGGTTTAAAAAAATTGGCTTGTGGAATTTTTTTTTTAAATATGCGAGTTGGACTCGCAGGACCCGCCTGGTGAACTAGCAGGTACACGGATCTTACCCACCCTGCCATCCCTACGGAGTGGTTTCGAGCCATATTTTTTTACCTAGACCGAGCGGGTCGTGTCCTAGTTTGAACCCGACTCGGACTAGGGAGAGGTCTATGTGAGAGCTTCCTTCCCTCCATCTACACACCACCTCTCCCCCACCCCCCCCTCCCTCCTCGCGCAAACTTTTTCCTTTTTTTTTTTGGGAAACCACATATAGAATAGAATACATAGAGATTGATACCCCAAATCATGACAAGACAAAAAAAAAAAAAGGAAAAAGAAAAAGAGAGAGAGCTTGAATAAATTTGTATTTATTGGATACTACTTTATTATTATTAAAAAAATCTCATCGGTATCATACACTTTGTAGGTTAGATAGGATAGGAATGTTAGAGTGACACTAAAGTTATCATATAGTTTCTAACTAAAAAAAATGGGATTTGGTAATTGTTATGTATAAGATAGGGTACGAATAAATCTTCGTCTCATATAACCGCATGTATTGCTCATTTTTAATTTGAATATAGTATATGCATATTTATATGTGTATATATAATTCGTAATGGTACTCAAAATTTTAATTATTTGTGTATAAATCATAATTTTTGTAATATAAAATAAAATGTTTTATATATAGGGTAAAAAAGTGTCATTTGTTAAATAATGATAAATTACACCAGAAGGTCTCAACGTTTGAGAGTAAGTACATTTTAGGCTACAATGTTTGAGGGTAAGTTCATTTTAGGTCACAACGTTTGAAATATCCAAAATTTTAATGCATAATTAATTAAATATATATGTCGATTTAATTAAATTATGAATTTTGTTAAGAGTTTAGTTGATAGAAATTTAATGTGTTAGTGTAAAAATTGATGTATGTTATGTTTGCTTGAAACATAGAAGCTATAGTGAATAATTAGTTAATAAAATATGATGTGTCAGCATAATTTATTAATTGTAATATATTATATGTTCATTTTGTTAATATAAAGTACAGTGTGGGTGTTATGTTGTATGTTATGTATGATTTAAACCAAGTTTTGGACTAAAAAAAACGAAGCCCAAATTTGAACCAAATTTGGCCCAAACTCAAGCCTTTTTCTTCTATTTGCAGCTGCCTTAAAAGTCAACACTTAAGAGGATAAACACAAGCTTCTTTTATCATTAAAACAAGCTAAAAACAGACCTAAACAGAACCTAAATTCGTCGGAAATTCCAAACCCAATTCTCCAAATTCTTGATCGAATTTTCTTGCTCAAATCACCAAGAAATCCCTTCAATTCATCATCTACAAGCTAAAGTCCCTTAAGGTAAGCTTTGTATGCTTTTATAGTTAGTTATTCTTTTGATTTTCATGTAACAATGATTCTTTTTTTAATGGCATTCTATGGTTTAAATGTGATTTTGATGGTTCGCTTATGTTTGGTATATGGTATTAGTGATATAAGTTAGCTGATAGGATTTGATAAGTTATTGAAGTGTGTTGTTAAGTATGGGGAAGAGTTGAAGTTGTTTTGAAGTTGAATCATGGATGTGGATTATAGAAGTTATTTGAAGTTTTTTTATGATGGTATTAAGGAGTAATGATGTTTTTATTGTTGTTGGGTGTATATGATGGATTGTATATGGCTCTTGTTGGGTTTAAATTGATTTAGAACATATAATAAATGATGGAATGATGTTTGAAAATGAAGGATTTTCGAAATGCACGTTGCCATATTTTTCCTAATCTACACGGGCGTACACCTACCTGTACAGACCAAAATTTAGCCTCTGGATGTTTTTTCAACAGCACAACCTTGTGCACGGGCATGCACAAGCCCGTGCTGAGCAAGTTGTAGGGGAACATCGGCTTTGGGCACTTTTCCGTGCCCAGCACGGCCTCGAGCAAGACCGTGTAGGAGGTTATGTACCTTGTCCTGTTTTTCTTTTTTTTTTATTATTTTAATTATATTCCTTTATATACTTTTCCCTAATCATTCCTTAGTTCATGGTTATTTAAAAAGCTTATATGAACTCTTGTATAAATGAATATTAAGTTATTCTTTTCTATGAGTTTTGTCTTAGTTTATAAGCACTGAATTCTTTTATTCCAGAAAATTCATCTTAGTTGAAAGAGTCTACCGGTCTTTTATCAAGTATTCCAAGTACAAAGTGACTTAGATTATTGTTTGCTTAGGATAAGCATAAATTAAATCAATTTTAATCAAAGCGGAATTATAAATTGTGTGAATTGGTTGTGTTATTTGCCGTTTAATCTGGTTCATAGAGCGACAACCTTATCTGAGCAGACACGGTAGTTAAGCGCTTAGGCCACTTTTGTCATTATGTCATGATTTTTATAAGTGGCTCGGTAGGTAATTGATAGGGAGAATAATATCGGTGTAACATTTGCTTATTCTTAAAAAGAAATAATATGATTTAGTTCACGTTTATAGGACCTATTGAACTAAGTGATATTATGGATTAAGTTAAGTAAAGTTAAGTAACGGCTATTAACCTTAGATGAAATTATTTTTCTCTTTATCGGTTATATCATTTAGGATATATAGGTATTCGAGCTGCCTATATTAACCCCCTCAGCGTTATGTCATTACTCAAGACCCCCAACTTCCCAGTGGCTTGTTTCGGAGTTTGAATACTCCTTTGTTTGTTGGTTAACTTAATAAAATATTAATAATTGGATGGTCGATGCATTGTATTTGGCTTAAGCATGCTTGACACTTCGTATTTGCTTTTGTTACTGAAATGACCTAGATTTCAATTTTAATCAAATCTCATGTGTTTATTAATTTATTTTAAAGTGTTGAATTGAAAGAGCATGGTTATGTTCTTAGTAGTCTAATATATATGATTTTGTATGTGTATATGTTGACATTAATATTTTGTTTTATATGCATTAATGTGTGAGTAATGAAATTATTAATGTTGTCTTTTGTACATTAAAAGGTTAAGTTAAGTTAGATTTATAAATCAACTTCAATATTTGTTAAAGGATAATTAATAGAGCTTCTTGTAATTAAGGTAGCATTTATGCCCAAATACAAGCCCAAATGAGACTCAAATTAAAGCTAAATGCAACCTAAAGTTATATAGGCATTAAGGGGTAAATTTGGAATGTGTTTAAAGTCAAAATTTGCTTAATTACCCTACTTTTTGAAGGCAGCCATTTTTACCCGAATTTTCTTTTTCTTTCTTTTGTTTTCTTCTTCCATTTCCATCTCCATTTCCAAGCTCAAGTTAGGGTTTATATCAAGTTTGAAAACCAAAGTTTTCTCAAGACAAGGTATATATATACTTGAATTAATTTAGTTAAGGTTGTTGTTTTTTATTTCTTTCTTGAAATAGATGTATGGATTATTGGATGAATTGAGCTTAATGTTGATCAAATGGTTTTTCATGCATGGGATGAGTTGAGAAAGTGTTATATGAGTGTGTGAGGTTGTGCATGCATTGTTGTATGTTTATGAAGTGTTGGGAAGTTGTTAAGAGGATTTGTGTAGGAGAATTTAGAATTGATGGAAGTAGATATTTGAAGTGTTTAATTGTGTTGAATTCATGCTTTGAGTTGCTAGAATTTAGTGTATAGATATGGGTGAATAATATGAGTGGGAAGTGTAGTTGAGAAAGATTTTGAAGTGTTTTAACCTAGAATTTTACAAAGTGGAAAAAGGGGATTTGAATTTTCGTTTAAAGCTTGTTTTTAAAACGTACGCCGGCATCTGGGGATTCTACGCCGCCGGCGTAGAGGCGGTGTAGAAAGCCCACAGAATCGTTTTTCCTAACGCCGTTTGCAACGCCGCCGGCTTTAATGCTAAGAATTTGCCAGCGTCTGTTCTTCAGAACGTACGCCGGCAATTTGAGTCTCTACGCGCCGGCGTAGAGGCGGTGTTGAAAGTTCACAGAACCAAATTTCTTAAAGCCGACTGAACGCCGCCGGCTTTCGCTAGGAAGTCATCCGGCGTTCTTCCTTCCAACTTGTACGCTGGCTTCTGGGAATCAAGGCCGCCGGCGTAGGGTGCAAAGGCTGACGGCGTACACCCTTGAACGCTGCCCGCGTTGGCAGTGTACATTTTCAGAACATTGAACACCGGCTCAACGCCGCCGGCGTTGAGTGCCGGCGTATCCCCTGTGTTTTTCAATTTTAAGAGCTTTTTCTAAAAATTTTCCAAAGTTGTTATTTGAGCAATTAAGTGTTTATTAAGTGATTTAGAATGTAATAGGACGTTTAAATGCTTATTGGTGACTTTGTAATTAATGAATTGGATGTCTTTGATTAATTGTGATATACGGATATAATATGTATATATTTGTGAGAATGAAATCTATAATTGTTGATTTATTAATTATTGTGACATTTCTATTACAGTTAAGGATTCTTCGGTTAGTTCATCACCGAGAGATCCTAGTTCTATACTAACGGGTTCAGGTACGCAATAACTTGTCTGATGTTTGCTAGGACCAGACATTTCTAATTTGACCTAAATTGATTCGATTTAACATTTGATGGAATTGGATGTCTATTACGCTGTTTAATCTGGTCCGAGGAGCAGCAAACCTGTCATGATGCAATGACATGTTAGCTAGGCGCTTAACCAAGTCATGATGCAATGACTTTACCATGATGCAATGGTACGCTATGATGCAATAGCGATTCTTTTGGTTAAGTGGGTAGCCGATAGGGGGGAATTGTATCTGTGTAACGTTTGCTTAAACTTAGGGGGAAATACCATGATTTAGTTCAAGGTTTATGGGAACTTGTGAACTAGGCTCATGTTATGGACTGAGTTTAAGTAGAGTCGGGCAACGGCTTTTAAACCCTAGATGAAGCTATTATCTTCATGAAATAGATATAGGAGATATAAGTATTCGGACTGCTTATATCAACCCCCTGAGCAGCTGCTGTTACTCAGGATCCCTGGATTCCCGAAGTGTGACCGGGGTTTGAATACCCTCTTGTTGATTTGTGAATCAAATTGTAATAAAGATAACCACTTGTTCTATGGTGCATTACATGAATTGGATGACTTGTTATGCATTGGTTATTGTGTACTGGGCCTCTGGCTCACTTTTGCTGCTTTGCAGGTATTAGAGAGTATTACGATGACTTGGGCTATGGGTCCGATTTCGAAAGATTTCTGGACGAGTGGGATGATAGGATCCGATTACCCGGGACTTTTAGAAGACTTTTTGCTAAGGACAAGCTATGTATAGAAGGCTTGTTAGTTAAGCCAAGTTCTTTTGTAATGACCTTAAGATCCTTTAGGATTCTCATGTTTTGAGAAAACATGTAATTTTTGTAGTGTCATGTATTGGCACTAAACGATGTTTATATGATGTAAATGTATGTATAGATTGCTTTTGTTAGCAATCTTATTTTATTTAAAAGTTCTTTACAAAGTTTAGTGATTTTGATCAAACAATTTTCATAAACTGTTAGTTTTAGGACAACCTTACATATAATGTGAAAACGTTATATGTGGTTGGGGATTCGGTACTCTAAGTCTCGGGATTTAGAGGATCGGGTCTTTACAGTTACTTGTGTACTAGGCCTTGGCTCATGATATTCTATTTCAAGTACTGAAGACGATGAGTTTTATACTCAGATGGGTTATGGAACCAATTTTGGGGACTTTTTTTATGACTGTGATAATTAGGAACCCTGACCTCTATGAAGGAAAATCTTTTGTAATAGATTAGAAGGAATATGTTTTTGAACTAATGTAATAGTTGTTAGATGTTTTGACAACTTATATGTATTTTATTTTAAGTATGACCTAGAGCTTAAGTTTAGAAGCTCTTATGTTTATATATATATAAGTAATATTCCTTTTGTCTTGTATATGCAAGTGGTAAGAAAGTTTATAATATTATGTATGAATCTCTTTTTACAAGAAGTTATCAAATGGTTCTCATAGGAGGCTTGGGCAAGCCATTTTATAAACTTTTTCTTTATAGACAGCTTTATATGTAATCTTAAAGATTATATGCGGCTAGGGAACCGGATTTGCATGTTTTAAATAAGTAGTGAATTCAAGTCCTTACAACGTTTCGAAATACTTAAAGGAGATCACAACGTTTAGTGAGTAAATTCATTTTAGATCACAATGTTTGGAAGCAAGTTCATTTCAAGCCACAACGTTTAGAGAAGTAAGTCAATTGAGGTCTCCATTAGCACGTGCTAATAGGAAAAATATTTAATTAAAACTCAAGAAACCCTTCTTTTAAGGCTCTATTAACATATATTAATAGAAGAAATATTTAATTAAATCTCATATGACACTTTTCCAAACATTGTGACCTATTTTGAATTTTTTGAAACGTTGTGACTTAAAATAAACTTACCCCTAAACGTAGTGACCTTCTAGTGTAATTTACCTGTTAAATAATAAGACGACAAATTAGTTACTCCTAATAAAGTAATTACAATCACCCCCACATAAACCTACGTGCTTTCTATGCTAGAGCAATTTCTCAAAATCTCTAAACCTTATAATTCATTTCTTGTTAGTATCTCCATTGAAGGACCAATAAGAGACTAAGAGTTTAGGGTAACCTGTTCCTTCTTCTTTTTTTTTTTTTCCCTTTTCCTTTGAAAATCATAAGAGGAATACATCTTTAGCTATGCATTTTTTATGTTAAAGGTATTTGTGTTTTGGGGGAAAACAAGAAAGTTTTAAACTTTCTCACTTGGTTTTCATGGCAAGAATCGTTTAATGTGATTTTGTTGATTTAAAGGACAGAATATGTGGATTAGTAGTAATAAAAAATGATATCATTTGCAAGATAGGTTGTTGATTATGAAAGAGGAGGAGAACAATCAATTAATTTAGTTGTATGTGTTAAGAATGATTTTGGAGAGTTTATATGTTTAGTGATAAAAAGAAGGGATGATATTAGAGAAAAATAGTGTATGAGTCATGAATAGCGGATCACGGCCATGTTTTTTGCCATGATTTACTCAGCTTAAATTGTTTTAAACATTTCTGGCTAAGTCATGGTATTGTGCATGTCACCCCCTATATCATGAAGGTGACATAGGGGGGGTTATAGCTTGTCGCTCCTCCTATCACGGGCATGGCATAGGGATTGATCGTCACTCTCTTCATTAGGGGCGTGACCTAAGGAGTGACACTATACCAATTTGTTTAATGTCATACCGAGTTAATCATGCCCTTTATTAAGAGCGTAAGCTTAAACGTGATGATTTAACTTGTCTATACATTTTTAATGGCTTTTCTAAACATCCAAAAGTTTGACGTAACACTGAAGTATACATAAACCTATGTAGGATTGTGTATCTAAACATAGAATGATAATAGACTTCTAATGAACCTAGGCACCTAGATAACCTTAGAAGTATTTCTTCTTTCATAACTCAAGTAATAATATTAGTATTGTTATGTGTGATAAGGTGTTTCAATTATAGTTGAGTTATTTGTTTCAAACGTTGTATCAAAGTACATCATTACCTTATTTGTTGTTTATGTGTTTTAGGTATTAATAATTGAAAACAGATTAATTAATTATTTGACTATAATAATTATTTTACTACTTGTGTTTGGCCTAACCTAGTGGACTAAGAGTACCGATGACATTAGGGTATCACCTTGATGGTGTGTCATGTTGTCCCGAGTGGAGTTGCATCTGGAAATATTTCTAGTAGATTAAGTGAAAATGGTTGTTGTTTCCAGGGTATTAGGGAGAACTCAATACCAAATATATGTATATATATTAATATATGATTGTTGTGGAGTCATGAGTCACAGTAGGTTTAGGATTAGATGCGGATAATCCTATGTTGTGTTGGCTTTTGGCTTAAAAGTTTAGATAATAAAAATGTTATTGTTGCATTAGATGCCAAGTTGCATGTGACTATATGTGATGGTTGTTCATGGCATTTGCTTTGTGGTTTTGGTGTACTGAGCTTTGGCTAAATTCTTTTTATCTTTTTTAAGAATAGTTAGGAGCTTATAATGTTCGACTTATAGGATATGATGCCTTGTGGATTATAAGGATGACAATAGTAGACCAAACTATCCAAAAGATTATTGATCGTTAAATTTATTAGATGTTTTAAGATTAATGTTTAAGGAATAATGTCTCGTGTTTTGGTTTATGTAACAAATTAAGTTTAGTTTCCTTTCAACATAGGTATGAGTTAGTGTGCAGTTATGCCGACTTCACAATGAAGTATTTAGTTGTGCTTTTTATGACTATTGATGATATTATTTATTTAATATGAGTTTGGAGTTATTAAATGCTTATTTGAGAATATTAGCAGGTTTCTGAGCTTAACATTTCACTATCTTATGATGACATGTAGGGTTGATAATGCACTAAGATTAGGGTGTTGCAATTTTTTTTTCAATTTATGTGTTTTTAGATAAAATACTTTTTTTTTATTTCATGTCATTCCATAACTAAAAAAGAAAAAAAAAAAAAGAAAGAAAGACAGAAAGAGAGATAACTTCCCATTCTACTCGTTATTCCATCCACACAAGAAATTCATTAACATTATATTCCATTCATTTCCGTTTACATTCCGTTAATTCCATTCAATTATGATAAAAACCCATAAGAGATGAATGTTGTACTTATATTGTATAATTGGTTAGCTTTTGAGTGGAGTACTTATTTTGTTCTTTTTAATCAAATGGAATAATTATTTTCTCTTTGTAGAGAGTGACTTAAATTGTATTTATAATTATTTTATGGGCTTAACTTATTGGTTAAGTGACAAGGTCCAGCGAGTCCAGTTCATTTATTGGATGACTTGGAGAGATTTGAAAGACTCACGCACATAGGATGGCTATTAACTTTAGCCTAATAAGCTCTTCACTATAAATATCAATTGAACTTACTTCATCACATTTGTTAATTACTAAGATGATATAATTGTGTTATTTATTCAAGTGTTTATAAATATTCAATCACTCCTTTCTTAAATTCCAACTATTTGGAAAAAGAAGGCTAGCAACATTCTATAAAGGAAACTATGCTCTCAAGGATCAAAGCAACAAATCAGATAATTTTTACTCCAATTGTTCAAGAGTTGCAACGTTGATGTGCTAAATCTACTTAAGCTCCTTTATTTATGACTTGTGTATTTGAAATATTGAGACCCTCTAATCCTCCTCCCCGCCATTCTCTCTAAATCTTCCCATCATCAAGTGTTGTGTCTTCATCAACACTTTAAAGTCACATACAAGGTACAAAATCTACATGGCACATTTGTAACCATCCTAGTAAGAACCCTACTTCTACACTCTTACAAAATTATTACCATGTTTAATTTGCAAAATTGTTTATTTTGATCAAATTCCTATTGTTATGGAATAGAAAATCACAACTCCTTTTTCAAGATTAAATGGATAACAAACGTTTAATCCTATCGTATAACTCACTATACTCTACCCTTCAATTAAGCATGGACCACAATATTTGCATATCATTATTTTATGTATTACAAAAAAAAAAAAAAAAAAAGAAAAGAACACCAACTAATAAATGAGAGAAAAATAAAACTTGTTTGATTAAAGTAGACATGAGATTGTGCATAATGGCAAAAAAAAAAAATAAAAATAAAGATATGAGATTGTGCATATATTTCTTATATATATATAACAATAGTATATAATTCACCTTAATTATAACCCTCAAAACAATGGCGTATTATTACGATATATAAGCCCATATATATTGTTATAGAAGTTGTATATTTAGTTACAAAACAATTATTATCAATTGCTTTTCCTATAATTAACATTATATTAATAGTAGTCTTCTCTATCCTCATACTCTTGTCTTTGAGCTGTCTCATTATATTGGTACTTTTTTATATTAGCGAAGCATACTCTACCTCATGGATGAGGAGAAAAGCACATAATTGTTTGATTAAACTACACATGAAGCAGTTTTGTCTTTTTTCTTTTTCTTTTTTTTTTTCTAAGACCTATCACCCCTTAATATGATTATATGAAAATAACTCCAGCGTCCTCCTCTCACACTTACTATATTTGCTTTATTTACTTTTTCCTCAATTTATTAATTTAATATAAATGTAACCATACGTAAGATACGAAACATCCCTTTGATTTATTATGATAGATATTTCTAACCTATTACTTGTATTATTTTCTAATGCACAAAAATATGCCATATTTATTATCTACCATGGTTTTAACATCAACAACCTACTTAATCCCTTATCAAATATTTTTAACCTATTATCATATAATTTCAAATGGATAAATTACTGGAATATCACAACGTTTGAGGATAAATTTATTTGAGCTCACTACGTTTCGGATGGTTAAAAAGAAGTCATGATATTTAGAGAGTAGGTCAATTGTGCTCATCATTGATACGTATCAATAAGAGAAATTTTTAAAATTAAAACTTAGAAGATCTAACATATTGTGACACATGGTGATCTCAATTGATCCACTTCTCTAAATATTATGATATCTTTTTCACTACTCGAAACGTTGTAACTTTAAATGCACTTATTTCCTTAACGTTGTGACATCTTTTTATCCACTTGAACCGTTATGACATCAAACCAACTTATCCCAGCCGTTATGACTTTTTGATATAATTTATCTAATTTCAAATACATAAAATAAAATAATAACTTACGTTGTTTTTTCTATTATTTTACAACCTTATTACACTTTAACAACCAAATATGCCAAGTCAATTATAATTTTAACATTCAAACACCTACTTAATCCCTCATTAAAAATTATATTTATATAAACAGGAAAGAGGATGAAGGGCAATGAAATATGCTAACATTCTTAAAATTTTGGCACGTGAATATCTACTTTCCTTTTTTTTCAAAAAAAAAAAAAGAAGAACATCTAAACTCTGACATGATAGGTCGCGATCGCTTTTTTCTTTCTTTTTTTTTTTTTTTTGTGGGTAATTGTTAAACAATTTAAAAATGTAATGGGATATGAAATCAAAATGTATAATGCCCAGGTCCAGTGGGCTCATGATGCTATGGAACCGGGTCTTCTGCAACAGTGCAAAGTATTAAATATTGAAAAATAAAACGGGTTGGCCTAAGAAAAGAACAATGAAACAAATATGTGGCTTAGGCCAACAATAATTTCCACTTTAGTGTTGGTAGATTCCGTAATTTATCTAATAATTTTAAATATTTATTTTCTGTCTCTACATATAATTCAAATTGGCAGAAATGACCCATAAAAAATATAACCAGAAAAGTGACTGATTTAGTTGATAGTTAAATGATAACATTGGAACTTGGAAGAACTTATATGAACATTTCAAATAGTAACATCTGTCAACAAAAGTTTAGATGGCGAGCTCTTTTATTACTATTATCATTTCGAACCCATTTTTCTACTATCATTCACCATCAGCTTTTCATCCTATTTAGGGTAGCGGGCTCCAAATTTGTGAAACCAAATATAGGACTGGTTCCAACATAGAAATGATTTTGGGTCAATCCATAAACATTTTTTTTCTAAGTATAATTTTAAATTCTAAATAAAATTAAAAAATAAATTAAATTTGGGCTCAAAACTAATAAATATATAACCTTTAGCCAGGCTTTTGAAAGGTCATTAAAAAATTGCATTTTTCATTGTTAAATGCATCCAACTTCATTTGTAATAATGTCACTAAAAAAAAAAAAAATCTAATGACTTCTAAAAGGATTAAAAGATCACATTTTTAAGGACTAAGATTTTTTTCATGGTGGAAATTCATATAAATCAAACCAAATATGCATTAAAAGTATAATTATTTTTTATATTCTAAGAATTAACATATAAGATATTGTGGATGGATAGTACCTTTTTCTTTATTAGGAGCAATACATCATATGGAATTTGTTTATATTTTAAATATGATTAAATTATATGTTTTTGTATTTTCTTTATATCTTCCTCCTTAGATTAGCAATAAACCTTCAACGTACAAAACTAGTTCAGAACCAATCCCATTATAGGTATATTTACACCAAACCATCACTATGATCACCTTGGTGATAGCAATGGTATGCTGTAGGTGGCGGTGGTTGTAAAATAATCATAGTGACAGACAATTATAGTAGTGATTAGGGGTGCCAAAAAAACCATTGAAATCGAAATTAAAACTGAAAAATCAATTCAAAAAATATGGTTAACTAGTTTATTGGTTTCGGTTTAAAATTATGGTTTTTATTTTTATTTTATTTTTTATTTTGGTTTCGATTTATAACCACATAAAACCAATGGTTAACGGTTAACCGTTTCAATATTTATAAATATATTATATAAATAATTTACATGTATATATAATTATTCTTTTAATATATATACATATAATTTGCATATGTTAATGTTTCTTAGATTTTAATTAAGATAGTACGTTTTATCCTATATTTTATGAGAGTTAATGTGGTAACTGATTTGATTTGATTTTGTTGATGATGATACATCCAAAGGCTTGTTTTTTTCCTTTTCTGTAATTTTATTTTTCCCCTTTTTTTAGCTCTTGTAAGAAAAACTCTATAATAAATGTTAAAAAATTAAACTAACAATTTAATTTGTTGAAACCATTACGTTAAATGGTTAAAAACCGAAAATCGAAAAGATTAATTGAAAAAAACAGTTAATTGTTAATGTGGTTAATCATTATAATAGATTGGATTAGGATATTAAAAAACCGATAATTATGGTTAGGTTTAAAAAAATAGGATCACGGGCCAGTTAACCCAACTGTGAACACCCCTAGTAGTGATAACAATGAAAGAAGTGGCATAAATAATATATATGTAAGTAAATTGCAAGCATATTATATGGAATCTTTTAAAATTACATGAACATAGACTCCAACATTTTTTTTTTAGCTAAACACAACTTTATTGAATTCAAAATTATGAGTTAAGGGCATAGAAGGTTAGTTAGTATGATAAAATAGAGAACACAAAATAGAATAGGGGGAAGATGCCTTATGGGTATAACTCATCCCTCTTCAAGCTTAGGTAGCAACTTAATCTACACTCACATTGGCCTTTTGATTTACTAAAGATAAATTACAAACATCTAAAGTTGACATAGCCAAACAAATGTCATGGATTAAAGTTTTGCAAGTTTAGTTGATATGAGTCTTTGAAGAAACCATGTCAAAAACACATTTGCAATCCATCTCAACTACAACTTTTCTTCAACCCCTAACAACTGCCACAAAGATACCTAACTTAATAGCCAAAGCCTCCACTATTTCAGTATTTATGCTCGTAACCATTTGTCCTATAGCTTGCAGTAGGTTAACAATGAATCTCTATAAACAAAAATAATTCCTCCACTACCTAACAAAGAGTCAAATCCTCCATCACAAGTAATCTTCACAAAATTAGTACTTGGAGGTGTCCACATGTGAGGAATATGTGTGGGTTATGAAATTTGATTATCCTACTGAGAAGAACAAGTCTAAGGTTGTTGTTATGCTAAAGCAGGAGTAGAATATTCCAAGTGTGTTATTGTTGATTCAATGTGCATATCTTGACCTAAAAATTTAGATCCCCGCACCATGGCAATTGTGATTTATGATGCATTGATGCTAAAGAAAGATTGTTGATGAGAAGTTGTTTCATTCGCAAAATTGTTGTCCAATTAAAGAGAGAGTTGACATGCCTTGTTTCTTGACGAGTCAATATCGTTAAGGTCGTGATGAACTGTCTTGATCAACCATCCTAGGAATGGAGATTTGTGATTGAAAATATAGTTGCTTTTGTGCTTCCATATATGCTCCAGAGTTACTCCAATCTTCAAACATAGGTCATGAACAATAACTTTGTCAAAATATGTGGACGAAAGTAAGTCCTTTAGCCTCATATCTAACCTTGTAATGCCAATTTGTATCATATGCATATGGCAACACACAAACCAAATGGATCACACCCATAGATAGAAAAAAGATAGATGTTTTAGAATTTCATCCTCTGAGCAAATATGACTTGTTGGTTGTGTAATAACTTTCCTGCAAAACCAGTTTTAGTTAGTTGCAAGAGAGTTACTACAAAATCTCAATAAAAATGGTGTTTATGTTTTGAAAAACACTCAAGACTCCATATAGCTATCTATGCATCCTTATTAATGACTATTTGAAATTTAATTACTTGATCTCTCTTAAGAATTTTTCTAATAAAAACACCTAACACCATAATCAACAGATTTATCATTCAACCACATGATCTTATCAAGTCTATCATGGAAAGGTACAAGGATTTGTTAAATGGCAAACATTCCTTCCTTAGTTAACAAATGCACAATATCTTAAAGGCAACATGTCAAATTATTGCAACTCATCACATTTGAACCTTAAGATCTTGTAAAGTAAGAGGCAATATCCTTTCCTAAAGTGTACGTTAGAAACAATAGGATCCCAAGCATCATTCATCCTTCCAACAATTAAGTAAATATATTTTCAACTTGCTAACATGAATCAAGTAATATAACTTTCTTCCCAATTGGATTCCATGAGCCTAATCATTTCCTGCTTTTTAAAATGACATCTGTGAGCTATACAATATTCCCTGGTTATGCAAATAAAATAAAATAAAATAAATTACTCATTATTATACATGGGCTTTTTTAGTACCCATAGAGTGGTGCCTTTTAAGCTAGCATTCATAAATGTTTGGGCACACACTAAAATTATTGAAAATAATTTTTAAGTGTTTTGATTGTTTGATTTTTATGTACATCTAGTTATATTTGTATTTTATTTGTAACGCCCTAACTTAACGGCATTATAACTCGCCATGTGTCATTCTCTTGAAAAAGATACGCCAAGGCTATAAAATACTAAACCACAAATATAATTATCTCCAAATTCCACATAAAAGGTTACTTAAATTTATCATTATTACAATTCGTCTCTTAGAAACATAAACTGATATTATCTAAAAGTACTTATATAAAATCCAAAACATAACAACTTATCTTATAAACATTTTCAATAATAATCTAAACAAACTCTATATACTTTGTATGATCTTCAAAGATCTTTTCTCCTATTTTTCTTTATCAAGAACCTGTTAGTCACAGTAGGAAAGTCGAATCTACTAACGTTGTCCTCCATGGTCAACATAAAAGTCATATCCAGACAATTCTCAATCAACATCATCTTCACCTGCACCTGAAAAATAAAGAATTGAGCGAAAACGCCCAGTACGCCATACCACATACGCATGCGCGTGAACACACATCAAGCAAATTCACATGCATCATATGCTTATGCAACATCCATATGTTTATTATCTTTTGATTAACCAACAAGCATCACAGTTTAAGGCTATTCATGACTAATCCTAAATCCGAAATAACTCATGACCCCGATGAAAACCATAGTATAAAATAGTATGTATATATATATATATAGTTGCATTCTACAATTAAGCTGGTAACGACTCCTAATCTACTAGAATCATTTCTAGGTGCAACTCCATTCAAGATACCGCCACACAAGGATCATCAGATTGTCAGTGTTAGTATCACGCTTTTGTCATGGTTTTTACTAACCGCAGTCAAACACAAGCAGTATATAATTTTTAAAAGCCTGCAAGAGTTAATTCAGTTTATATGTATGTCTAATCCTACAGGCACAAACAACAAATAAGTTATGGTCGTACCTGGATTCACTTCCAAACTCTAATCTACTAATAGATCTTCTTAAAAGAATATAACCCTAATCCTACAAATATTCCTTATTAACAGTATATCTTAGTCAATTCTAATTGCAACACATAGTCAAACCCTAATCCTTAATTTCATAACCTTACTCAAAGGATATATAATCCTAATCATAGATCTACGAAAAGAGGTTAATACACCTGTCTCTTTTGTTTATAATTCAATGAAATTTTCAAACTCAGCTTTCTCCTTAATTTCTAATATTTTCACAATTCCTTCAATACATATATAAAATCTCCAATTAACAATTCGATTTACAATAACAAATAAAATTTCATTTAATGATAAGATTGGATGGATCCTTACTTAGCTAGAACTTGCATATCTTGATTTTAAACAAAAACCCTAAATCAATCAATTAACTATTCTTAATCGGCATAATCATATTTCTATAATCTATAAATCTTATAAATCAGAAAACTATAATAAAGATCATACCTTTATTTTGAATCGAAACCACAAATCTCCAAATCCACTTTAAGGTTTCTTCACTAGATCTTGAATCTCCTTCAAACATATGAAAAGAACTTATAAGAAAAATAACCCTAAATGGTTAATTAAAAAAGACCAGAGAGAGTCCCACTTTCCTAGGGTTTTTGCTTAGGGAAAGGTAAGGCAAAACTAGGCTAAAGAGGTCTATTTATAAGATAAGGTTAGTTTGGAAAAACGCAACCCCATAATCTTTAAAGATTTTGTTGACCATCATTAATGTGAGGGTTGGTAATAATAACTCATTTATTATGGTTGACCATAGAATCATCTTATTTTATAACAAACGATCATTTCATTATAAAATATTTATCTTTATATTATATTATTTATATCTTATCTATATGTAATATTTTTTGAGTAAAAATATATGATTTTTATTTTTATTTGTTTTTTGATAAATATTTATTTAAAAATAATAAAGATAAGATGCAAAAATGTTTAGAAAAAGATAAAACAAAAAAAGTCTGTAATATCTATAATCTTACTAATAACCCAAAATTTTACATTACGTGCACGTAAAAAAAAAAAATATTATAGTACGGTAAATAATACTCTTTTTTTTTATTTGTGAAAAGTAAATAATATACGTATATATATCACATACCTTGCCCTAAGTAAATTTGGGCCTGTTTGGATTGTCTGTTTTTCATCCGTATCTGTATCTTTTTTAAAATGATATGTGTAAATATATCCGATTTGCAACTAAATTTTATCTATATTTGTTATATTTGATCTTTTGATGAGAACTGTTAACTTTTTTTATCTATATCTATTTTTTGATAAATAATTTATGAAAAAAAAATTTGAAAAAGTGTCTCTATCTGTCAGAAAAAAGCCAAAACAAACAGACCAAATTGTTCGAATATTCGGAAAACTTAAAACAGCATGAAGTCAAAGTAAATTCTAGGTTTTACAATTTAAAAAAAAAAAAAATCTGTCAGAATAATTAATATAACCGGAGGAAGGACAAGGCGCATCTTCGTCATGATTTCACCCGCCCATCTCTCTTTCTCGTTTTGTCTTCATTCATTCTGAGCACCTTCATGTAAGTACTTTCCCAATTTCAAGTTTCAAATTTTCATATTACATATTTATTATTTTTTGGTCTTATCATGTTACTGATCATTGTAAGTTATCTTCCTAGCTTTGGTTATTATGTTGGTACTCTTGTGATGATGGGAAATGTAATTTCATATTTCTGATTATGAATTTTCGAGATCACTGTTTTTATGGGTTTTTGAAGAAAAGGGATCGTTTGGCTTCTCTTTTTTTGGGTTTTTTTTTGTTGGGGTTGGGTGGTGGGGGGGGGGGTGGTGTGGTGTGTTGGTTGGGGTGGTGGGGGTGTGTGGGTTTGGTGAAAAGAAGGTCGTTTGGCTCTTTATATGATATTCTGGTGTAGTTTGATGGTTCAGATTGAGATTTAAGTTGGGTTTTGTGGTTAGATTGGTGGGTCTTGTTTGCTTCCTTAGAATAAAGGGAATTGGTGTTATTCTAAAGCGTTGAAAGGAAGGGAAAGCAGAGCAAAATAATACTGTTGAATGCATCGTGGTGTGTTTGGTGTGGTTTACGGAAGATTTTAATACAGAAGATTTGATGAAATATGACTTGAATAGATGAAGGCTCAAAGACTCTTTAACTTGTTTATGTAGTAAATGTAGCACTTTTATGATTGGAAAGTTTTGATTTTGCTGGTTTAACGGTTCACAAAGATTTTGGAAGTGCCTCTCTTAATATTTGTCATAATTTATTGACAAACAATTACGTATTGCTCTTAATTGGCGCAATTTCATCTTTGTGTTTGCAAGAACTAGATACTGTTTTATCATCTGTGCTTTTTATTTATTTTTGTTTGGCACAATATTCTTTCCTTGATCAGGTGATAAAATTTAAATCTGAAATTAGATCAAGTGCATGATATGGAGTTATTCATATAGCTGATAATGAGACAAGGCTAATAACTAAAGTAAAATGTAGCAATTTTAGTTGCTGCTCTTAAATTAATTTCGCGTTTATTTCCGCTTGCATACTAACGTTTTATGTGTCATTTGCAGTTAGGGTAAGCAGGTCATAGGATAATAGCTTGATTGATTACCAAGTATAATACTTGGGACATGATCATTCCATTATGCTGGTTATTTATGAAGAGATAGCTGATGAGGGTACTAAGTTATATTGATCTTATTGCGTATTTGACGTATTCACCTCCCACATGGGCAAGTGTTGTGGCTGGAGCTCTTGTGCTTATGACTCTTGTTCTCTCAATCTACCTCTTGTTTGAGCACCTGTCAGCATACAAGAATCCTGAGGTTTTTTCTCAAAATTTCTGCATCAAGTTTGGTTTCTTATGAGGTTAGCACGTACTCGTTTATATAAAATTTCTTTAATCTTTTTTTGTTTTGTCTTGCTTTACAGGAGCAAAAGTTTTTAATTGGAGTTATCTTGATGGTACCATGCTATGCAGTGGAGTCGGTGAGTTCTGTGAAAAGGACTTCCAAATTTCCAATTGCTTTACTTATCTGCAAAGGAAAGCCGGCTCTTATAATAAATGAACTTGATGTTTGTCTCTCTTGTTTAGTGGTAACCCTGCTCCATTGTCTCCATCTAGCTGTCCCCACCTTGTGGGAAGGCTTGAGCGTTGTTGTTATTGTTTATTCATTCAAAAATTATCTAGAAGGAAGCTGAAAATATAATGATGGAAGTGTTGCATGAGTGCTCAAATATGAGAACGGACCTATTTCGTACATTCATTTAAGTGTCACTATAAAAATCTCTTGAGTATGAAACCTTTTTGTTTTCCGGAATGGGTTGATTTATGCATGTAGCAAGTGTAGTATAGTTAAGATACTGCTGTGTACTGTTAGAATTGCAATTGGATGCTCTTGAATGATGCTCTTTGTTACATCTTTTGTGTTCATGCTCTTGAATGACGCTCTTTGTTAAACTTATTAATCTGATGTAATTTTGTATTTATTGCTATATAGTTCTTGTTGACCGACAGCCTTTGTTTTAGGAAAGTTTTCTATTATTGTACAATAGTTATTAGCATTTATTAAGGTCATTTATTAGGAGATTTTGTTTCCTTAAATAATTTAATGAGTCTTATATATATATTCCACTTACATAAGAAAATCATTTTACAAATTTTGTTATTTTGTCATGGTATCAGAGCCCTAGGCGGCTGTTTTTTAATAGGTTTTAATTGTTTCTCTGGCCTTCATTGCCAATACTATTCTTATCCGGTCTTCATTGTCGTCGCTATTTTTTGTGATCCTTATTATTGTTATTTCGCCATTACTATTCTTATCCGACCTTCATTGCCGTTGTTATTTTTTGTGATCCTCATCATTGTTCTTGTTTTTGTTCCTGTTCCTGTCTCTTTGGTCTTATTGCCATTTCTTTTTTCAGTTATTTTTCTACGAAATAGTAAGAATCATGTCTAAAATCGAAGCCACCCATCCTTCCCAACCAATTAAACCGATTGGAGAGACTAACCTAGCCAATTAAACCAGGCCGAGATGGAGAAGCTTTGGAAGTTGTTAGGGTCTTTTGAATAGCCCAGTGACTCTAGCACTCTCTGGTAAGTCCCTTTCTCATGGATTACATGCCTCGGATCGGTATATACAAGGCGATTGGATTGTTGACTCAGGAGCCACATACCACATGACACCTTCATCGGCCCACTTTACAACCTATTAACCTTGTCCTAGCAATAGGAAAATTGTTGTTGCTAATGGCTTAGTCACCATAGTGGCCGGTGTTGGACATGTTCAGTTGAGTCCAGTCTTGCTGCTGAAGGATGTACTTCATATTTCGAAATTGTCTACTAGTCTCCAATCTGTTTGTAAATTAACCCATAATTTGAATTATAATGTCTTATTTTATCTCTCTCATTGTGAATTTCAAGATTAGGTTTCGGGGAAGAGGATTGAAGTTGCTAAGGAAAAAGCAGCAGTCTGTACTATCTCGATACATCAACCATACGCACACTAACCGTCAAGCATGTCTCCTCAGAGTCTTGTTTTTCTTCTTCAGGCTTACCTTTGCAATCTAGGCTTTTCTCCATAATAGAAGATGATTCATGGGCTTTTCCCCCTCTCCCTTTTTGGGATAGTATCCACATCCCTCCTAACATCAGGCCAAACACTTTAATGGATGATAATTTGGTATGGCGGCCATCCTCCAGCGGTTTTTTCTCCATCAAGAGTGCCTATAGCACCCTCTCTCAGAATGGCACGGCTGCTTCTTGGTCCAAGATTGTGTGGGGAAAGAGACCCATTCCTAGGCATTGTTTCATTTTTTGGCTTGCCATCAACAACAAACTATACAGACTAGACAAGCTCTTTTTGTGGGGCATTACTTCCTCAAAATCATGCTTGTTTTGCAACTTAGAGGATGAAACTCATCGTCATCTCTTCTTTGATTGCTCCTTTTCCAAGGTTGTTTAGGAGAAAGTTAGGATTTCACTTCAATGCCCACCTTCTTTTATTTCTTGGCAAGGAGCTATAGATAGTCTTATTCTCTCTCCAAAAGGTCCCTTATTGGATAAATGGAAGTCGGCTTTGGCAGCTATTGTTTACTGCATTTGGAGGATAGGAATTCCTTATGCTGGGGCCTTAACTCCCCTAATGTATCCCATTTAGTAAGGCTTATTTTGAATTATGTCTTTATACTTAATAGTTGATTGTTTGTTGTTCTCTTCAAATAGTGGTTTGTTCTAGTTTTGATCTTGTATTTTTTGGGCTTTTGTCCTCTCCATACCACATATTGCGGTTTGTATACCTTCCTTTGGTTAAATAAATTGATGATTTACCCAAAAAAATACATTTTCGTTTACTATTTTAAAGACAATGTTCCCTTCTTTATTTAAGAATATTAATGTCAAAGACCTTCATTGTGATGTATGTGAATTTGCCAAATATAAGAAGGTCTCTTTTCCCATAAGTAATAATAGAAGTTCTTTGCTTTTTTATTTAATTCACTTTGATATATGGGGGCCATCTAGAATTCCCAATTTTACAAGAGTTTAGTGGTTTGTGTCTTTCATAGACGATTATATTGAAGTCTCATGGATTTTTCTTCTCAAACATAAATCCGATTTGACCACTATACTTCGAAACTTCATTGCCATGGTACATAATCAATTTGGTATCAAAATAAAAAGGTTCGGGTCCGATAATGCCAGGGATTATTTTAACCAAGAACTTTCACCATATTTCTTATAAGAAGGAATAATTCATGAGTCATCCTGTGTAGATACTCTCCAATAGAATGGTATGGCTTAGAGAAAGAATGGTCACTTCTTCACCACAACATGTGCTTTGCCCTTCCAAAATCACACCGAGGGAAGCCGTTCTTATTGCAGCACACATTATAAACCGCCTACCCTCTAAAGCCTTAACACTGCTACTACTTCTCTCTCAGTTTTATCTTAATATTCGAGTCACAAATAATCTTCGTCCTTGGGTTTTTGGTTGTCCAACCTTTGTTTATGTATCTAGTCACAATAGAAGTAAACTTGATTCACGAGCAATGAAGTGTGTGTTTGTCGAGTATTCTCCAACATAGAAGGGCTACTAGTGTTATTACCTACCTACATGAAAATTTTATGTCTTTATGGATATCACTTTGAGGAGGTCACCCCTCCCCCCCCCACTCTCAGTCTTATCTTTAGGGGGAGTCTAGCTTTATTGGGAAAGATAAGGTAGAAGATCTTTTTTCTTGACCTATCCATCTCACAACCTCCTTTGCCTTGGTCTAGGTCACTTCTATAGGAGGAAATACCCCTAAAGCTCGAACCTGAATTGTCTCCACAAAAACCAAATTCTAAAACCGTCGAAAAAACTAGAATCTCTATCGATAACAAGCTTGACACCAAGAGGTATGGATAGGTGTAGTTGAGAAGATGAGATCTGGAACCAGACCTTGTGCAAGTCTAAAACTTAAACTCCACTCCTGAAAATGAGGTTTGCACAAATTTAATTCCCTTGCCTGTTCCATCTAATCTTGACTTACCTATTGCCTTGCGAAAAGGGACACGAGAGTGTACTAAACACCCAAGATATCCTTTGGTCAAATCAGTGTCTTTTCACAGGTTTTCTTCATCACACATGAGTTTTTTAGCCAACTTAAATGCTATCCGATTCCTAGCACCTTGTTCGAAGCTTTATTTGATGAGAAGTGGAGAGAGGCTATGAGAATAGAAATGGAGGCACTTGAGAATTATAGAACTTAGGAAATTGTGGAGCAGCCAAAAAATAAAAAGAGTAGTGGGATGCAAGTGGGTGTTTACTGTGAACTACAAATTGGATGGATCTTTAAAGAGATATAAAACGAAGTTGGTTGCTAAGGGCTATACACAAACCTATGCAGTAGACTATTGGGAGACTTCGCACCAGCGGCTAAGATGAATACGGTGAGGATTCTATTGTCATTGGCTGCAAATTTCAATTGGGAATTACAACAGTTTGATGTAAAAAACATCTTTCTTCATGGTGACCTAAGGAAGAGATATACATGGAGATTCCACCAGGTTTTGGGAGAGAAATTAAAGGGAACAAGGCTTGCAAACTAAAAAAGGCATTATATGGACTCAAGCAGTCTTCGAAGGCTTGGTTCGGTAGGTTTACTAAAGTAATGCTTAATATTGGGTATAAGCAGAGTTAGATCGATCATACACTATTTATCAAGCATACGGCTTCAGGGGGAGTTACTGCTCTTCTGGTGTTTTGATGACATAATTGTTATCGGGAATGATGAGAAAGAGAAGGAGACCCTAAAAAACCGATTGGCAAAGGAGTTTGAGATCAAAATTTTGGGGAAGTTGAAAACTTTTTTAGGATAGAAGTAGCTAGATCTCGGCAAGGTATCTTCATTTCTCAATAGAAGTATGTAGTTGACTTCCTGAAGGAAACACGCAAATTAGCTTGCAAACCTGCTTTGACTCTCGTTCAGCCCAATCACAAACTGGGAGAGGCAAAGGACGATAAGTCCATGGATAAGGAAAGGTTCCAAAAATTGGTTGGGAAGCTAATATACTTGATACACATTCGGCCAGGCATTGCTATACGTGAGCATAGTAAGTCAGTTCATGCACAACCCTGAGGAAGTTCATCTACAAGTTGTAGATCGGATATTCCACCACCTGAAAGCTAATCCAGGAAAGGGAATCTTATTCAAGAAAGGTGAAGGGCTAATTCTTGAAGCATACATAGATGTAGACTATGCAGGATCTCCAGTTGATCGACGTTCTACGATAGGTTACTACACTTTCTTGGTAGGTAATTTGGTCATGTGGAGGAATAAGAAACAAGATTGGTAGCTTGGTCAAGTGCAAAAGCGGAGTTTAGGCTATGGCTCAAGGTGTTTGTGAGCTATTGTGGTTAAAGATCATCCTTGAAGACTTTAAGATAAAGTGGGAGGAACCTATGAAGCTATAATGCAACAATAAGTTGGCCATCAGTTTTGCACATAACCTAATACAGCATGACAGGACAAAGCACGTCAAGATCGATAAACACTTTGCAAAGGAGAAGTTAGATTACAAGTTGATTTGTACTCTATATGTGTCTATAAAGGAGCAACTGATGGATGTATTCACAAAGGATTGAATGCTCATGACTTCTCAATGATTATATCCAAGCTGGGACTGGTTGATGTCTATTCACTAGCTTGAGGGGAGTTTTGATTGATTGCCTTTGTTCTAGGACAGTTTTCTATTATTGTACAATAGTTATTAGTATTCATTAGGATTTATTAGGAACATTTATTAGGAGATCTTGTTTTCTAAACAAGTCAATGAGTTTTGTATATATATATTCTATTTACATATGAATGAAAAGATAATAAGAAAATCATTTTACAAATTTTGTCATTTTGTCAGTTCTCCTTACTTATAGGCTGAAACTTAAATTGAAGTTCATTGAATGGACTACTTAATTAAATAGACATGGAATGAGTGTGAATGTATTCGAGCTTAGGTGCTCTTGCTTTGATGCATGAAGAATTTTATTTGAAATCAGTTAATTTAAAAGCTTAAGTTTGTTAGATTAGGTGTGATTTTACATTTATTGGTTACCAACAAGTAAGTTTTTGTATAATGTATAGGGTAATCAGGGTGCCATAGCACTGCAGAAAAGGCCCACTAGTAATATGTAACCTGTATATAATTATGAAACCATTTTGCTTCTATCATAACTAGTACATGGAAAACTACAATTAAGAGGGGAAGAAAGAAAGACACACAATCTAGCAACATTTGGAAGATTTGCTATGACTGATTGGACAAACATTCTCCATGTCTTCAGTTGTTGTCTTTGCCTTGGATGTTTTATGCATGTGAAGAGGATACATTTGCTACTGTTGCATAAGGAGCTTTGCTTTTATCATGGAAATGTTTTTTGGTTATATCTACAGAATTTTCAAATTTTTTATGGGAGTTCATGCTAGCAGTTTGTGTCACTGAAGAATCTGCTACTTAATTTTTTTTCCCCCTTTCTTGTCACATATGTAGATTTTAACTTCATCTTGTGGTTTATCTTAGCAGTTTGTCTCACTGGTGAATCCATCAATAAGTGTTGACTGCGGAATCCTACGAGATTGCTATGAATCATTTGCCATGTATTGCTTTGGAAGATACTTGGTGGCATGCTTGGGTACGTTTTTCATCAGATTTAATCTATGAAATTTTCTTTCAATCTTTAGCATGTTGCCTTATCCACCAAAAAGGAAAAAAGGGGGAAAAGAGAGGGTGGTTTTGAAAAAAGAGAAGAAGCAAAAGAAAATGAAAAAAGATGAGCAATTTGCAAGCCTCCAACACATACTCTGGTATGTCCTTGATATTCTCCCCTTTGACAAATTTTTCTATTAGGTGGAGAGGAAAGGACTATTGAATTCATGGAAAGGCAAGGGCGTGCAGCTGGTAAATCACCACTATTGGACAATTCTTCTGATCATCAGGGCTACGTGGTTCATTTTTTTCCAATGAACTTTTTCTTGAAACCATGGAGGCTCGGTCAGTGGTTCTACCAAGTTATCAAGATTGGCATTGTTCAATATGTATGGCAGACCTGAGGATACTTTACATGTAGTGTTCCACCATACCTTCACTTAACTATTGATTGCTAATACATCTACTGATTTTGCAGATGATAATAAAGTCACTGAGTGCGATCCTTGCTGTAGTTCTTGAAGCTTTTGGAGTATACTGTGAAGGAGAGTTCAATCTGAATTGTGGGTAAGATTATCTAAGATAATTGCTAAAGTATCTGAACTCAATATTCATTGTACAAGTTAACTCAACCTTTCTGATGACTCATTTATCTGGTTTTATTATTGACTATTGCTTCTCTTCTTGACTCCTGAGAAGAGTGGGAATTAGAAGAACCGAAGCATGCTATATTGAATTTTGACACAAGAAAATTTCCTCTTGCTAAAGTGCAGCCTACACAGTAACATAACGTAATGATGCCTATAGACTATGAGAAAAGGATGTAATGACTGCCTTGTAAAGATTACTTCATGCTTGTGTTGGCTTATCTATCACAGGGCACTCATTCTTTTTAATATGTTTGCCTTTTATGTAGAGAAGCGAACTTTATCATATTAGATTTGTGTTTCGTTCATGGAAAATGCTTCCACACTGTTTATTGTATAATTTTTGTTGTTTTCATTGATATCGTAGTTCTTTAATTCCTTGTTTTGTCCCTTTGTAGGTATATTTACATGGCAGTTGTCCTAAATTTCAGTCAGTCATGGGCACTGTACTGTTTAATTCAGTTTTATACTGCAACAAAGGATGAACTGGAACACATCAAGCCATTGGCCAAGTTTCTTACATTTAAATCAATTGTCTTTTTGACTTGGTGGCAAGGGGTTTTTATAGCACTCTTTTATTCCCTTGGTATATTTAAAAGTCCCATAGCTCAGAGCTTGCAGTTGAAGACTAGCATACAGGACTTCATAATATGTATAGAGGTGGGTGTCGTCCTTCATTCATCCCCTGCCCAATTTTCCAGTCCAAATTAAATGTACTATTTGGCAAAAAGAATAAAAGATAACTATGTGTCTTTGATGAAAAGTAATGATGTGTTTTTAGTTCTATCTTGTTTGTATGTATGCCTCGTGTAATCTCTCTGTCTTTACTAACTGTCTGCAAGCTGAGCCATGCAAGAGTACTTGGTGGTCTTGATGGTGCATTGAACTCTGTCTTGATTATGATCAGAAAAGGTTGTTTAGTTGTTGCTTTTGCTTCTATAATTTGGCCAACAAAAGAAGTCTCTAGTAAATTTGAGGACTGGTGTAGAGGTTTCAGCAGCTCTATTAATGGGACATCTAAAATGACTTGGAGGATGATGGAGTGAGTTGCAGGATAGCCTGGCATAAATGAAATTGGTGGGACCTTGACATTTAACATTTGAAGTAAAGGCAAGGATGCTGCTGAGAAACCTGTGAAGGATCATAATCATTGAAAATTCTTAGATGCTCATGATTTTATAGCTTGATTATTTAGAAAGATTCATAACTTATTGATAACAGAATTTTCGAGTGGCTACCTTTTGGAGAATACTCTTTTCATTGCCTGAAATGAAGTATAAAAGATATCATACTGAAATGACTGAGTTGTATAACTTTTACTTGGAAGAATACCTTGAGACGTAGATACATCTAATAGACTTTTGTGAAAAGCTGCTCCTACTTGAAATTAGGAAACCTATTATGATTAAATTCAAGTATAGAGATGCTTATGGATTTTGGTTGTGGATAGTATGTTGCTGGTTTGTTTGCATTCTAGATTTTCCCAATTCAAGCCTCATAAAGTATGTCGATGTGATTCAGTTATACAGCAGTATTTATCTTCCCATGGTTTTGTCTTGTTGATTATTAAATGAGCTGTTGCTTTTCATTTAGAAAGACAAATTTAATGTCTTTATTGTGGCCCCAAAGAAATTATTTGTAAAAATTCTGCCTTTTCATCCAGCGCAGATGGGCATTGCTTCTGTTGTCCACCTGTATGTATTCCCTGCAAAGCCGTATGAGCTAATGGGAGATCATTTTCCTGGAACTGTTTCTGTTCTTGGAGATTATGTATCTTTTGACTGCCCTGTGGATCCTGATGAGGTGCGAGACAGTGAGCGTCCCATAAAATTACGGCTTCCACAGCCTGACATTGATGTGAAGAGTGGGATGACAATTACAGAGAGTGTGCGTGATGTCGTTGTTGGTGGCGGTGCTCATGTAAGTTACTTTCTTCTCCTTCCTATCCTCTGCCCCTGAGTCTATTCATCTTTTCTGGTGAAATGTGGACACTAGAAATTGTATGTCTTGTCTACCTTAACTACAAAGTTTGCTTATGCTACCAAGCCAGTTCTTGTAAACACATGGAATTCCTGGCAGATCATGGTATATTACTCTTTCAGTTTTCATTTAAATAGAATCTATGCATGCTGAAAATCTATCTGAAGAGTAACATGCAAATTGACCGCATCACTTTTTGCAAACAATCTAACCTTCCGTGATTTGCTTTTAATGCTAAAGATTAGCTTTTCAAGTGAAGTTATTATCTGGATGCTTCAGTGTTGACAACACCCAGCCAAACCAATTCTGCACCAGCCTGCTCCATCCTCTAATTAACCGAAATATCCACTAATTCCTCATCTTGCTACAGTATTCTTTAAAGATTGATTGTGGGTTTTTTGGGGAGGTGAGGTTGTTGGGCTGGAGGAAGTGGGGTTAAAAATAAACCTACTTGGACGACTATTATTTAATTTGCAGAAATACGAAGGAACTTTGGTATAAAATAAGATTGTTCGGAAATGGTGAATATGAAAGATTGTAAAAGTCATAATTTAATAGAATTTTAGAAATGAATACATCATTATAAGAAATCCTTTAAATCTTATTCCATAACAACTTTTATTGTTCTTGATTCAACATTATCTCTGTGTTTTTGTAATTCTAATAATTAATCATCTAATTTTCATACGTGATCCATTTATTACTGCAAGGAATATTCTATAGGTAGCTAATGGCATTAAATATGGGATTACCTCAAGCCCCTTTCCTTGTTTGCTTTTAATTGAAATTACTACTTTACGTCTGTCAGATTGTGAAGGATGTGAAGTTTACAGTAACCCAGGCGGTAGAGCCAGTGGAAAAGGGTATCACAAGGTTCAACCAAAAGTTGCATAAGATCTCCCAGAACATAAAGAAGCACGACAAAGATAAAAGAAGAATAAAAGATGACAGCTGCATTGATTCACCATCTTCATCAACAAGGAGAGTTATTAGGGGAATAGATGATCCCTTGTTAAATGGGAGCGTTAGTGATAGTGGGGTTTCTAGAGGAAAGAAGCACCGTCGGAAATCAGGATACACAAGTGCAGAAAGTGGGGGAGAAAGTAGCAGCGATCAAAGTTATGGTGGGTACCAAATCCGGGGCAGAAGATGGATTACCAAAGATTAGTCATAAAGTACAAATGCCAATTTGTGAGGTCATGTTTGGTTCCTGTTAATACTTGAAACTTACACATATGGTTAACCGGAGTATCATGTCGCCTTAGGGAGACCTGCTGCTGCTGCTGCATCTGCATGGCACTGCTAACTGGTACCCTTCTAGAAGGCTTGAAATTTTGTGGCTGAAGGCATGTGTGCATTCTTGTATCAAGGGACCGATTCCATTCATGCAAGGGGGGCTAGTTCTTGTAACCAACGGAAACTATAACACAGTTGGCACCTTTTACAGAATTTCCCCTATTTCCAGGCTGATTATTAGTGCCCGGGAAGGGATTTTATTCAGAGTTGATGTGAGCTGTTTCCTTTTTGTTTTGTGCTTTGTTTTTCATTGAAACCACTAACTAATGAAATTTGAGCCATATGTCGTCCTTACCATTATATTGAATGCTTCCCTGAATATGTTCTTTTTATGTAATGGCATGGCTGTATTTGGATCAACAATGCTTTGCCAGCCGAATCATTTTGATGGATGTTGTGGACTGTGTTTGCCATGGATTTGCCTGCTTCAACGTTTGACAGGAGACTTTGAAACTTGTATGTGGTTGCTTTGAGACTCTTGAAGTAGTAAGGGCTTTGTCAAGTCTCCTGATGTAATGATTCTCTGTTTCTTATGTAAGAAGATGAAAAGCTAACATGATACGACCCGTTCTTTGGAAACATTCTTACGACTTTTCTTATTTCAATATTTGTCATAATTAGGAAAAAGATCAAATCAGTTACTTGAATTTTATATAAAAATTCAATTTAACATATAAATTTTAAAGTGGTCAATCTTATATCTAATTAAAGTTTTTATAATTATTCTTATTATTTTACTGATTTTTTGCTTTGTTTCCTGAAGTAGAAAGTATATGATATTATTAGATGTTTTAGTGAAAATTTAATGATATATCGTTTTTGTGTTTATAAGCAAGATAAATTTTGTTAATAAGATAATGAAAATGGTTACAAGAAGTTTGATTGGGTATGAAATTGTCGACCTTAAGTGAAAAGGATGTCATTACTTGATGTTTCGTAGGATAAGCAATTATATAAATGCTAACAGTCTATAAGTTAATTATCATTGGAAAATGCTAAATAGGAAATCTTATAGAAACCATTTCCCCTATTTTCTACTGTTATTCGTTCTATTTCATTTTTATTGTTCGTTAAATATCCATCTATCGGCATTAAGGTTTGGCTTCTATCAGTATTTTTTGTCATTAATTGCTATTACAACTTACTACCTTTTGAGATCATAACAATTTGTATGCACTATAACTTTGATTTTATGTCTGAAATTGCAAATAAGTTTCTAAGCTTTGATTTTGGAATAAATATATCTCAAAAGATATTTTAACGCATTAAATTTTGATATATTGATATCATAAAGACATTTGTTTTTTTTTTAATTTAAAATAATGCACTGAGATTAAAGTTTGAAAAATAGCAACTTGATAAGCATGAGAGTTGTTTTTGTATTATGATTAAGATTTTTGGAGGCTACTTGCAATATTTAATTGTTATATGCGAAAATTTTTTTTAGAGTTTATGGGTCTTAAAATATGCATTGAAAATTTTAAGAGTATATCATATCAAAACTTATAAAGTTATTTGAAACTTTTTTTTTAATATTTCATTGAGTTTTTATATTTATTAAAATTTTCACATGAAATTGGAATTGTCAAATGTCATATTAATGTAAATTTTTGCTTATCAATTTTACTGCTTCATCATCTTTAGAATGCACTTTTGGTAAGTGCTTATTGTAAAAAAATACAAATGGGATGGTGCTTTTTAGTAAGGATAATGATGGTTAAAATTGGTTTATTAAGACAATTAACATTTATAAAAAGACGTGTATTTTTCCTATGTGAGACACAAACACTAATATAATATAGTTAGAAGCCCAATTATAGATATAAAACATAAATTTAGCACGTAACACCATATAAACAACAAATAAATATTAATGTAAACTATTTATTTATAACTTTTTGTTTAGTGTTATATATATATATATATATATATATGTAACGCCCTAAACTGAATGTATTACAACCCGTCACGTGTCCTCACTTGAGATGGACACGTTAAGGTTGTTATTTCACTAATCCATAATTATAAAAAACTTATAACATCAATATCTCTTGTATAAGGTACCTTTAAAAACATTAAGAAATAACTTAATGATCTCATTGGCATAAATAAAAAGCCAACTTAATAAAATCTTAAAAACATCTTAAGGAAATATCTCATAAACATTTTTAGAACCATAAAAACAGATAAAATCTCATAGGATCTTCACTTGTCTATCATTAGTCCAATATACCTAATAATCAACAGGAAGGTCATCTCCACTGTAGTTCTCCCCATAATCCACATACACCTTATAGCCAAATAATTCAAACACTACTATATCATCTCTTGCTCTTGAAAAATAAAGGAATAAGCACAAAGCCCAGTACGCTATACCACAAAACACATGCGCATGAACAAGCATTGCAAAATTTTCACATGCATCAATATATGCAACAATCATAGGTTATTATCTTTGATTAGCTAATAAACAATACAGTTTAGAACTACTTGCAAATAGTCTTAAATCCGGAGTAACTCAAGACTCTATAAAAACAACCAATAGGGAAAATAGTAATATATACATATATTGGTGTTGGAAACTCCCACACAACCTGGGTACTGTTTTGCACAACTCCTAGACTATCAAAATCATCTATGTGCATGACTCCAATTGGGACAATGACACATACAGATCATCAGGGTGCTATCCTAGTAGAAACGGTCCTTTCGAGCTACCAGACCTAGTCAGAGACAAGCAATAAACTCAAATTAAAGCCAAATAGTTTTAGATTCATTTGTAGATTCTAAACCTACAATCACAAGTAGTAAACAAGGTAAGGATGTACCTAAAATAATTTTAGGAACAAGAACCCTGATTTCACCAATACTACTTGATCACATAATCAAAATGAATATCAAAACATGTTTTTCTAAATTAACCCTAATCCCATCATCATCTAAAACCCTAAAAAGAATTAACAAATTTTAAATCCATACATTCTTTTTTCTTTAATTTGTAAAACCATAAAATCCCTAAACTCTTCAAATTAGGGTTTCCTCCAAATCTCCAAGAATTTGATTCTCTTTAAAAAAGAAAACTTAGGAAAAAATATGATACATTTAAATCACTAAAAGAAAAGAAAAGAAAAATCTTACTTATTCTTTGATTATTGTCCTTTCTCGATTGCAGAACACTAATCTCCAACAAACTTAGGGTTTTTCTTCAAAACTCCCTTCGAAATCAAAAGATAATCTTAAGAATAGATCACTCCTTAGATTATTAAAGACCTAATGATACCTAACTTACCTTGATCTTGCTTGATGCGAAGATCACTATTAGAGAGGATTTTGAAAGAATTCTATGTTTAGGAATGATTTTGGTGTAGGAGGAAACATAGGTTATATAGGAGATAAAAAATAACTCTTTATCTATCTATACTATTAAAGCAAAACCCTTCCTTTGGTGTCTTAAATATAAATATTTTTAGTGTAAATGTTTTTAATATAATGTTTTTAGCATATGGGTATAAAATTTTTTTCATATCCCTAAAATCATGAAAATTAAATAGGGTTTGAATATAATAAAATAAAGGTTGAATAGACATAGCCTTTTTTTTTTTAGTATATGGACGTAAAATATTTTTGGTATCTTTGAAATCATGAAATTAAATAGGATTTGAATAAAATTAAATAGAGGTTGAATAGCCATAATTTTCCTCATAAAATATTTTTGGTATCCTTGAAGTCATGAGATTAAATAGGGATTAAATAGAATTAAATATGGGTTGAATAGACATAGTCTTTTTCTTTTTTAGCATATGCGTGTAAAATAATTTTTGTATCCTTGAAATCATGAAATAGGATTTGAATAGAATTAAATAGGGGTTGAATAGACATAGTTTTTCTTTTTTAGTCTAAGCATGTATCTATTTATGATATTATATTTATATATGACAGTTACAACTGTGGAAAATAAAATTATAATTATGATTTGTAATTAATTCCTAATTTCTAGGACTAATTAAAGTTTTCTTATTTAAAACAATATATCTATTTAATTTATATATGTTGAGTTGTTTTATTTTCACATGTATCGCGAGTATATCATATGCTTGTCTTTAATAACATCTCTTCATCTTTAACAACTTCTTTTTCATTTTTAATAACGTCTCTTTACTTTTAATCATGTGTCTGTTAAATGACAAAGTATTTAATTATACATTAAGGTGTACTATAAAACCCTATTATTTTATATCAAATGGCACTATTGCTCTTCATTATAAATCATTTTTCTTTATTGTACAATATATAATATTACGACAATACATATTGAACATGAAAATGAGCTATTAAATCACTCCTGTAAAAAAGATAAACCATCAACAAAGGTTAGAAAAAGAAAAAATAAATAAAAAACCAATAAAATACTTCTTCGAAACCAACCACACCTACCTAGGCTATTAATTATACCATATAATATCAATAATATTACAACATATGAAAAATGGGACATTGGTCTTATTATTTTACATTATACCGATGGAACCGTCTAGTCAACTATCTAACCATTAAAATAAAAATAGTGATCGGAATTTTAACTATTTTAATGATTCGATCACGGTTATGTATGGTAGGAGCTATTAGATAGTAACGGCACCGGTCCGATCAAAATTAATGATGGAACCATAGAATTTTCCACCTACTATTATTTAAAAACATTATTAAAATAATAATTTTATAAAAAAAATTACCAAAACAGTTATTACATGCAACATAATATTTAATATATATTTCATATAATAAGTGTGATACATGTGCAAAGTGAATATTCCATTTAATACATCTAATACCATATTTATGTGTTGCATGTATTAGATTCCATATAACAATTAATATATACAACACTTTGCTACATTTTATTTAATATATACAACACATATTAAAAATATATTATAATTATATTTATATAAATTTTTTGTCTAATTAATATTTATATAATTTTCTTAACTCATTCATAAACGAAATTTTCTCTCTCATTAAGGAGTGTGTAGACTTAGTCCTAGATTTCATGCGGCTTCTAGGTGGGCAATTGGCGATGTGCATTCACCGAAAAAAGAGAAATCGGCTATGTGCAAACGTCCACTCACACTCCAAGAAACGTGTGGACACTCGCTAAGACTAAACTGTGTGATGGATATACTCAGAAAGAATAGTGGAGACAGCCTGTGATTCCAAATCACCTTGGCTACTTATGAAAAAATATTGTAGCATATATATATAAATAAAATAGCATCAGCAGGTAAAGTTAAGTCTACCGTTCTCAAAAAGAAAATTTGCATAAATCCAAATTATATAAAAAATTATCAAACTATCATCTCTATGGAAATTTTCTATATTTATTGCATGTTGGAGATAAGATATAGTGACGGTATATGCAAAAGTTGTAAAAATCGTTATATCACATGTAGTGTGTGGGATATAAGTAAATTACCTACTTTCATGTATCTCACATCTTAGATGCGATATATAAAGTGAATTATCTATTTTACTTATATTGCAATATATTGCACATTGTACTTGCAATATATGTATTGCAGGTGAGTGTGCGACACAAGCAAAGTACTAATACTTTATGTGTATCATACATTAATACATTTAAAAAAGTTGTGTCGTATATTTATATGAGATGTAACGATAATAATCGAATATTTAAATATATAATTATAAATAAATAAATATTTTTTAGAAAAGATGATAAATAAATAATAATATCAGCATTAAGATATATTTACTAATAAAAATCCGACAACCCAAACATACCCTCTTAATAATATAACAATGAAACCGTCTTTCTATGTTTTTCTATTCCCAATTATAAATAGCTAAGACATCTACTAGGAATAATGATATCCGAATTTGACATGATGAAAAAATCTATGTTATAGGATCTTTCAGCATATTAGTTAAGATTCTAAAAGCAAAAAAATTATTAGTTTAAGGTTGATTGCGTAATAAAAAAGATAGATGCATAAAAATATGGATTTTTTTTTTTCAGATTATGATAAGATCTGAACATACGTATTAATATTTTCCAAAATAAAAGTTATAAATTTGTATATAATAGTATTATTGAAATCTTGTCAATAATTGAAAAAAATTGATAATTATTTGTTTTTTATGGTTAAGATTATATTATACCGTGATTGAAGGAAAGAAATTTTGAATACATTCTATCACGGGATGTTTCGGTTAGACTATCAATTTTCTTATTTTATTTTTTTGCCAAAATAATTAACATTATTAGGGGGAAAAAAAAAACCCGGAAACTGCGGAGTTGCCTTGTTTCCCTTTTCTTACAAAAAAATAGAATGTCTTGAAACTGCATGTCTGTTTGTTTTATCTTTTTTTTTTCCACAGTATTAGCTGTTTTTTTATTATTTTCATAGAAAATTTATTTAAAAACAGATATGAATAAAAAATAGATATTTTTACTTATAAAAAGATTATATATAAATAAGATACTAAAAAAAAATCAAAAGATCCAAACAGATCCTAGACAAAAAAAAAAAAAAAATGAAAAATGAAAAACAAAAAAGGGCCATCACACTTTGGATTGTTTTATTCCAATCGATATCTTATCTATATCTAATCTATTTAGCCAGTGTATGGGTAAAAATATCTATTTAAAAATGATAAAAATAAAATATCAAAATAATCATAAAAAGATAAAATAAGTAGAGCCTAATACTATTTTAGTTTCTTAATGATAAATTATATTTATTTAACGAACATAATAATTGCGGTGATTAGTGTTTACAAGAAATTTTTTTTCCATATATTTATATATTTTTAAAAATATATAAAAAATTTAAAGAAATGATGAATTCCTTCTATCGGCTTATTAACTATGATGGATATATAAAAGGAAAAATAACGTTAATGTCCATATAGCTGATGGTAATACACATAAATTAAACCATTTCAATGATCCTTATAACTTAATAATTTCTATCATTTATTGTTTTCAATATCTTATTTAACAAATTTTTAGGACCAACGTTTTGTGTAAATGAAATATCCTTAAAAAATGGAAATTTTTATGTATTATGTCTAGAAGCAGCACCATCAAATACAGAATATCAGTATTTTACTAATTAAGAATTTAAGTTGTGGAAATGGATTATTTTACTTAATCATGATAGGACAAGTGGATAACTATAGGATTAGTAATAAATAATTTTATGTGTCAAATTTTTATTATTTCTACCTATTATTTCACCATCAAACAGATAATTATGCCAAAGAAACTTTTCTCTTATTACAGAATATTTTATATTTTCTTATCGTATTTTTTCCCCTTTTTTTTTACAATTCTTACAGTTTTAACATCATTTAAAAAAAGAAAGTAAATCTATCACTTTTTTCTTTAATTTAGCGGATTGGAAATAAGCTAAAATAATTAGAAATAAACGAGGGAAAAAAAGATGAAAGGAAAAAATAGATTCAATTTTTGTTTAGATTATCAAAATAAAATAAAAAAGAACCAGTGTTTACTTTTACATAGTAGATAAACTAAAATATCTTTGGTTTAGGGTTGTTTTCACAAATTTACATGCTTTCTATAGATTTTCACCAATATTTTTTTTAAAGGTGTAAAAAAAAATCAATAGGTGTGCGATGTGAACTAATTTCTTCCATTTTTTACCTTCATTTTAGGTACTAAACATAGGATGTCGGTTGATTTCCTTCTATTTTCTTTTTCTATCGAATGATTTTCAAAAGGGAAAAAAAAAATCCGAATCTGATATTTCAGTAAAAGGTGAATATTTATATTATTATTTTACAAGCAATTAGTGTTTCTTTCCATTTTTCACAGTTGCCAAACACACTGTTAATCTGCTGGTGTTTACTTCATAAAATGAAACTTTCCTCTGCTAGCAACTTAGCATAAATATGTTTATATATATAAATTGATCTAGATTTGGATATTATATATTATTCTTCTGTTCCTGTTTTTTTTCCAGCTTTTAGCCTCCAGAAATGAACCAAACGCAAAACAGACAAGAAATGTCCCAAACTTTATTTCATTGTTCACATCAAAATTTCTTCCCACCACTACGACTATATTGACTAAAAATTTCAAAACCTTTTATCAGCTATATCAAGTTCTAAGGCAAACACTTCTTACAACCACTAAAATCAACCAAAACCCATTCTCAAAATTTAGAAATTTAGCTCTTTTCAAGCTAAAGTTTCCATCTTTAGGTTGATCGGCAGAATGGGTTGCTGCGGAAGCAAACAAACTACTTCAAAATCAATTCCAAATAATGGGTACGGATCAACAATCCCTGAATCAAGACAAAACCCACCGTACCACTACCAGCAGCCAAGTGTAGAAACTCAAAAACTTCCCCTCCACGCGCCACACGCGCCGCCTCAGTACCAGGTACAGCCACCAAACCCTTCTCCATTAAAGCCTCTACCTTTAATCGCACCACCTCAAAAACCAGACAATAGTATTCTGGGGAAACCATTTGAGGACATAAGACATCACTACACACTTGGAAAAGAATTGGGTAGAGGTCAATTTGGGATCACTTATCTTTGTACTGAGAATTTAACTGGTCATACTTATGCTTGTAAGTCAATACTGAAAAGAAAGTTAACTTCCAAAAGTGATAGGGATGATATCAAGAGGGAGATTCAGATCATGCAGCATTTGTCAGGACAGTCCAATATAGTGGAGTTTAAAGGTGCTTATGAGGATAGGTATTCAGTGCATTTAGTTATGGAGCTTTGTGCTGGTGGTGAGTTGTTTGACAGGATCATTGCTAAGGGACATTATACTGAGAGAGCTGCGGCTTCGATATGTCGGGCTATTGTTAACGTTGTTCATATTTGCCATTTTATGGGCGTGATGCACCGCGATTTAAAGCCGGAGAATTTCTTGTTGTCTAGCAAGGGTGAGGGGCTATGTTGAAAGCTACTGATTTTGGGTTGTCTGTCTTCATTGAGGAAGGTGAAGTTCTGCAAATCCTCCTCTGAATTCCCATCTATTCAATAGTATCATGTTTCTGAATTTGGGTGCTCAATATTGGATATTATTGTAATGGTGCATCACTTTTATCATGATTATAGTAATCCCCTCGCTTATATTTTATTGCAGAGTTATGTATTCTATGTGAAGGCAATTCTCTTAAGGATTAGTCTAGTTCCTAGGGATAAGTACTCTTTGTTTTGCTTGTTCTGGATTCACTTATATCCTCCATGTTTTAAACTAGTAATTTAACTCTTACATGTTTATTCGATTAAGTACCATACGTTTCAATCGAGCCATTCTCTAATTTGCGTTTCCACTCTAAGTATCTTGTATGATTTATGGTACGAACATAGAGGACTTGTCAATAGAGGACTTCTAGCATACTTTGCCCTAGTTTTTAATGCATCATTTCATGATTAACTATCATTATGAGATCTTTCTGTGTTTTCATGTCAATGGATTGTTACGTATGGGCTGTGATTTGTTTCTGTTATTTATATATTTATTTATCTATTTTTTCCTTGGCACATGTATTGCTCAAGAGAATTTTGTCCTCTAGAAGTGATGGGAAGTCACATTTTTGTCAGAGAGAATCTCTTCAGTAGTTTGTGGTGAGACAATGTCAATATAGGGACAAAAGTCATATCAAGTCCTTTAGTGGGTGATTTCATTATGAAGAAGCTTCCACATTTTGGAACTTCTGAAGTGTGTAATTGTATTTTCTTATTTGAAATGGGTAAAAACTTAACCTTATTCACTAACGGCTGAACTTAATATTTTGTCATCAGGAAAGGTGTATCGTGATATAGTTGGCAGTGCCTATTATGTTGCTCCTGAAGTATTGCGTCGTAATTATGGGAAAGAAATTGATATTTGGAGTGCTGGGGTTATTTTATATATTCTACTTAGTGGAGTCCTCCATTTTGGGCTGGTAAGCATAGGATCTTAATCGTGCATCTATTCTGAATCTTCTATGCTGATAGTAGGTTCTCTGTTATGACCAAGTTTATGGCATCCAACAGAGAATGAGAAGGGCATATTTGATGCCATCCTGGAAGGAGAACTTGACTTTGATAGTAAACCATGGCCATCAATATCTGAGAGTGCCAAGGATCTTGTGAGGAAGATGCTGACTCAGGACCCAAAAAAGCGCATTACTTCTGCACAAGTCCTTGGTATGTTTTGTCCTAAATCATTCATCTCATCATTGTAATAATTCGATTAAATCCTTTATTTCTAAGGACCGGATGAATTTGTTGATTGGAAGACATGCACTAGTAAATCCATATCCGATGGTTAAAAGTATGTTGTGGTCTTTGGTAAAACCATTATTTTCAATTACTTGGCTTTAAAGCTTTCTTAAATTCTTCTGGCTGAGTATACTAAAGGAAACTGTTAGCCCTTAAATTCCTGGGTACTACCAGTACTGTTAATAGATTAACTCAGCAACAACATCCATTTTTTGATAGTTGAAAGGATTTATATTTATAATGACATACTGCCATCATCGGTTACTGCTGTGTGGGTGAGAGATCCTCTTGTTTTTCAGCTGACGAGCCTTGTTATCATATGAAAATGCAAGGGAAAAACTTCATAATTTTTAGGCACCTGAAAATTTGTCTAAGCAGAACTCGTGTATATGAACACTAATAGTAGTCATTATGCTTTGAACTACACTTATAATGCATGGCTTCTTGGATTACTATGCTCTATTGGCTGCTTTGAACCTAACATGTGCGATTATGCATGAACAGCACACCCATGGATGAAGGAAGGCGGAGATGCACCAGACAAGCCAATAGACACTGCAGTTCTTTCTAGGATGAAGCAATTCAGAGCAATGAACAAGCTTAAGAAGCTTGCATTGAAGGTAATTCTCACCAGTCTTTGAAAAATATCATTCGTTTTGGTTGATTCCATGAATTCTAAGTCTATGAGGATATGAGGATTGGGATAACAAATGTTTTTCATTTCTCTCAATTCCTTGAGTCCTACTAAAGTGGAAAGGAGTATTAATTCCTAATAGTTTGTAGTCATTAAATTACTTTTGTCGATTTTTACCATCACATCCTCAGTATGGTTAACCAAATGTGGCCTTAATTTCTTAATGAATTCTTTTGATTTATAAAAAAAAAGTGGCCCCATCCTGCTTTGTGGTTGTATTCCTTCCTTCATTATTAATGAATTTTTTTTATTTATCAAAGAAAATGTGGCCTTAATTTCTTATTCCCCCTGGAAGCTGTGAGAAATCAGTTAGTGTGGTGTGATAGTTTTACTTATCAAAGAATATTTTTCGCTGTGTTTACTGCTTGTACTAAAGCTGATTATTCTTTATATATTGACAATAAAGAAAATGAAAAGATTTATTTATGCATATTCATATTTGTTGTCATGACTTGAGATTCTTTTTGTCCCCTTCTGGATCTGTCCCTTGTTTTTTCCTGGAGATGAGATGTCAAGCATAGCTGTAAAAAATTTCTCTTGATGCTCGATCTAGTAATTATGTACGTTGGCCTTTTCTCTTAACTAATTTGTCTTACAGTAACACTCAAGAGGTGGGCTAGATTAAATAAATTTAAATAGGGATTAGATGATTGTGTAGAGATTCCAACTCATATCCAATCGTGTTAAATTTAGACACTGTCCCCAGATCTAGGAGCTTCAGCTAGTAGATCCAGTTGTTTTTATATATGACACTCAACAAGAACAATTGCTTTGAATTTTTACATATGTTCATTGCACTGCTCAGAAGATATCTGTGTTTTCAAATTAATACTGGAAACACGTCAGTCATGTTCTTCTCTTTTTTTCCCCACTCCTAGGATAATAACCCACTCCATAATGGCTTGTCTCGTCTTTATTTATTATCGGACAAGGTGGCTTTGATTTAAATTTTGTCATTTTAATGCATTGTCATTATACTTGTAGGTGATTGCTGAAAATATGTCTGAAGAAGATATAAAAGGTCTCAGAGCTATGTTCTCAAACTTGGACACTGATAAGAGTGGCACCATTACATATGAAGAGCTCAAGACTGGTTTGGCTAGGCTTGGATCAAGGCTGTCGGAAGCTGAAGTTAAACAACTCATGGAAGCAGTGTGTAGTCGTTTTTGTTATACATCACAATATCATTCTTTTAGCTATCACACTATTCATTTAGTTATTATCTGATGATTCATTTCTCAGGCTGACGTGGATGGAAATGGATCGATCGACTATATTGAGTTTATATCTGCCACGATGCATAGACACAAGCTGGAGAGAGATGAGCACCTGTACAATGCCTTCCAGTATTTTGATAAAGATGGAAGTGGGTAAGTTGAATGTAATAATTCCTTATGATATTGTACCTCATATTCCTCCCTGCCATTGCTCACTTTGTAGAATTAATTAACTTCACTTTGAAAGACATCACAAGCATTCTGCAATAATCATTATTACATTCTCTCCCTTGATATCTTGGAAATTGCAGAATATTAGGGAAGACTAATTTGCAGAGGAGAGTTGCTTATGTATT